>CM057227.1:86511268-87111268 GCA_029891385.1 Erythroxylum novogranatense | reverse complement strand
GACCAAAGGAGACCGTCTCTAACGGTATCCACGCAGAGATCGGAGAACCTAACCGGGACAAACCCTTTGACCCGGGAATAGCTAGAATAAGTTGAAGACTGCTAGATCTTACCTTGTTCTTGGAGAGCTTGGATCAAAGATGGAGAGAAGTGATGAAGAAGCTTGAAAGATGATGAACTTGAGAGAGAAAAACACTTTCTCTTCAAACCTTTGGCTTCTTTTTCAAGACCCACGAAAATCATCTTCCAAAAGGAGCAAGAAACTCTTTCTTCTCTTTCTTATATCCAAAAGCAACGAACATCATCTTCACCTCTCCCTCTTTTGTCTTGTAGCCATTAAATGTTTTTAATGACTAAGCTAAATGGAGAAGTTTCCATTCTCATCTCCTCCATCCACGTACACACTTATATATATTAATTAATTAATTAATTAATTAATTAATTCTTTAATTAATTAATTATATATATATAAATAAATGCTGAAGTAGTCAAGTCACACTGGGGTCGGTCCTACCGGCCTACCGGTCCCGGTATGGAAAAAACCCCCGGAAACTTTTTTCAGCAATATCGATGTCGCGATCTCATCGGGATACATTTAATCCGTTTGCTCTCCTTTTATTGGAACTCTGTCTAAAACTATTTTACGAGTTTTCCGAGACACTCTTATACGTGTGACCCATTAGGTTCCCGGTTATGTTGGTCACTTAGATTAACACTTAATCTAAGCAAGTCATGAGCGGTATCTAGCAACACATCATGACCCCCAATTGACCGGAAAGTAATTGGTTTGACGAATGAATATATATTCATCACGGACCATATCACGAACCTTTCCATAGACAATTACCGTGCAATTCGTCCTTTCACCATCCTATACCCCACTTGGTTATGAGTATGGGCAATGTGTCAACTCTCACTAGACGGCTACGCCAAATCTAGTCCAGTGATTTCAGTTCTTGTCCTAGACTCATTACTTTATATGTCATCAAGACACTCTTCACGACATACATACTCCGCCAGAGATTTCTAAGTAATGACCCCGACAAGAGGCCATGGGTATCATCTTCGCTATAATGTAAGTGGTGAATCCTCTATTGGCTACTCAATTACCTTCAATACCTCAAACTGTACTCCAAGCACCACCCTATGAGCGACCTCTGTAAGGCAACAAGGAATGGAGTCAAAGCACGTAATCAAGATTCAAGATATCCTCGAGCACCTCAAGTCTAAGGATACTTGCACCATTGCTATGATGAGATTATCAACGACATTAGAATAGGACATCCATGTGATGATCTCATGGCGGGTCATCCAATGTACTTACTACCTCTAGTAAGCATTCACATCTCAACCCTAAATATCTCATATTTATAGTTTCGAGATCCACCGCTGATCAAATCAAGGAGCATGAGATGTGCTAGTCTTTCCGGACACCGATGGCCGCCTCGGTAATCCTATGACTAGGATAATTTAGATAATGACATAATTGCACATGATAGGAATCTCAGTAGTGTGATCACATCATAATTTCCTTCATGCTATGTCATATATCATGGACTTCATTAATTTGATTACAGATCTATATCAGTTCATAAATAATGAACAACAAATTAATGAAATATGCCTTTATTTATTCATAAAGACTGTACACAACTTTGTACAAAATGCGCTAAAGGCGATTGCCTTTAGGGCACTACTCTAACAGAGACCGGCGCCTCAACCAGAAAACAGAAGACGGAATGAATCACAAAGAGATGGAACGAATAAACGATTGATCACAAAGCGAAACAAATCATTAACAAATCGAAAGTGTTGGGACCCGATCCGAAAACCGGATCCCAATCGGAAAACGAAAACGGATACTAAATGGATCGAACCAAAGCAAACAAATCCGACATCCGGAAACAACAAACAAAGAAACATGATCGCGTTGGAAACTTAGACTATCCAAACCCGGTATAATTTTTTTTTTCTTTTTTTTTCTTATACTCATTTATCAAACTCATACAAAGCTTTGAATCAAATACAAATAATTCCCACATTGGAAATTCATCCATATACAATCTCAAATTTTTCATACTCTTATTTATACTTATACATATCCAAAATCTCATTTTTATCCCAATTTTTATCGAAAATTCGGCAGCATAACGACTGCCTTTGACCTAACCCAAAACCTGCAAATGGTTCAAAATCACTTCTATAATCACAAAATCCAAAATCATCGGACTCTCCCGTCCGGAATCCAAACACCAGCAAACAAACGCAAACTTAATTCTAATCACTTCAAAAGTCTCAGTCCGAATACAATACAATCATATACATTTACTGGCCACGAGCAAATCCATTCACATACATTTCAATTCATATATAACTCCATAATTTACTTACACATATCATAAATTCAATTCATACTCATTTTCAAAGATAATCAGATACATTCTTTACATTCGGACTAAATACACTTTTATGGCTTTCTAACCATCCATAAAATCCAATACGAACATCAAACTTTACACATAAATACGAACAATAACAAATTGGACTGAGGTCATGCTCGTCTTCCATCCGATCTCCTGCTTAAAAACCTGGAGATTGGGGATGAAAGGGGGGGTGAGCTCGGAAGCTCGTGGATAATATATTTATAAATTGAACAATAAGGGAAATTATCTTTTTAAACTTTTCAAACATTTCCCATTCAGAAATTTATCCAAAAATTTATTTTCAAACCTTTCAAAACATTCATAAACCTTCATCAACATTTTCTAAAATTTCCAAATCTTTATTTGTTTCAAATATTCATAAACACTTACTTTTTCATTTCTCAAGTTCTCAAACTTTTCTCAATTCATACACAATTTCATACATGAATGCATCACGTCATAATGCGTCACAATACAAACAGAGCAAAATCACATAACACATCAAAATGGTTTGATGTTGGACCCCACACCCCACCCGTAGGTGTTTGCAGGTTATACTGCGGCGTGTGTTTGCGGGTTATACCGCGGCATCCAACACAAATCACAATAACACATTAAATAGTTTGGTTTGGTCCATAACAGGACGTACTGCACACTTCTGCATAGCGGTCATGTGCAGCCGTGAAGGGAGTCCGTGATCGGAACTCCATGCCACTAGTGGGCACCAGGACAAGGCTATAACAAGTAGAGACAGTTCACTGACTCACAAAAGGACCTGACCAAACCCACATAACACATAAGCGAAAATGAAAATTCAGATTGTCCGAAGGCACTTTTCAAAAATCTTGATTTTTCACATTTTTCAAATCATAACATCAAATTGTGTCAAAAAGCTTGACACATGCATATTCCACATATACAATCATATTCAATAAATCAATTAATCACATATAAATCAAACGCATAAACATGAATGCAATGATTTCTTTCACACATAAATCAAAACATATATAGTTTCATAAAACACATTGCTCAAATTGTCTAAAACAGATTTTCATAAATCTTGTATTTTCTAAAAATCATTTCTAACATAAGGAAATTAATCCTTTAAAATCATAATATCCAAACATTTTTATAAACATTCATTTCTCAAAACTTTGCTTCTTGAATTTTCAAATTCACATTTTAGCTTAAAATTCAATAAATAAATATACTACCCACCTTATTTCCATGCTAGATCTTGTCCAATGCTTCAATTTGACTTTTGCTCTCTCTTCCAATTTAACAAAACCTAAACCATAATCATCCAAATTCACATCATAAATAACATAATCTTCAAAATTAACTTAGGAATTCACCAATTTACCATAATTCCAAGCTATCTAACTCACCAATTTACAAAAACCCTAATTCACCAATTAGGCCTAAACTAACTTATCCAAATTCAATACCATAAATTACAATTTCTTCAAAATTGATTTCATATTTCACCAATTCATACTAGTATTGATGATTCTACACCATTAATTCACAAAATCTCCAAATTTCAAATTTGGCCTAAACCTCTAATTTACAATTTTTCAAATTAAACTTCACCTAAAGCAAAATTAATTTAGGATATCTCAAATTCATCACTAATTCAAGCAATCTAAAGCAACAATTTCAAAAACCCCTAATTTCAAAATTTGACATAATCCTAATCACTCAATTAACCAAAATTAAATCTCACTTAAGGCATAATCATCACAATTGACTTCATAAATCACATACCCATATCATTTCTAACGATTCTAAACCAAAAACTCATCAAAAACTCAAAATCCAAAATTTTTTCCTTACCTCTTTCTCCTTCAAATTTCGAATTTACGAAGCCTTAGAGGGAGCTTCCACCTTCTTTCATCCTTCTTCCTTGAAATCTACTCAAAACAAGCTTTAAATCTAAAAAAAAAATCAAAATCCAAGCTTTCTCTCTCACCTATTTCTCTCTTGGAACCATCCCAAAATCCTTAAGAAACAAGTAGAAAAATCGAAACTTCATTTTCTCTCTCATCTTTCTCCTTCACCGAAACTCCTTCTCCATTCTTCTTCTTATTTTTTTCTTCCTTTGTTCTGATTTTTTCCAGCCCATTCGTGGCTTTTTATTGCTCAAAACGACATCCCTGATGTGTTTTGAGGCCATGTCATTAAAATGGTGACTAAAAGACCAAATTGCCCTTGAACTCTACTTTATGTCATGCCTACTTGCGGGTTGATTTGCACTATCAATTTGAAGGAATTTGTCAAAACTTTCTTCTAGAGAAATGTTCCTCTCAATCATACAAATCCAACGCCACCAACCGCGCTCAATTCGGATCAGAAACGAAGAAGTTATAGCCGAAATACTATCAGACCTTCACAAAATCCGACACTGAACATTAGCATAACTTCAGTCCAGAAATGGACAATCTTAGGGATGAAATTAAATTTCGATCCCTTCATAAGAGTTGTAGCCCTATATCTTAACTTTATTTTCCCTCAAGAATCAACTCAATCGGAGATGTACAGCTCCCGAATTTTGCAAAATACTGAACCATGTTCAGAAAATTGTCTAACTTATAACCTATAACCAAATCTCCTATTTTGGTTCAATCAATCTCTTTCAATTTACTCTCCTAAAAATCATAATTCTTCATAAAAATGGAATTAATTGTCTTAGGAATCCAACGCTTCAAGAATCAAATCAATCGGATGTCGGACGAAGGAATTATAAGCAAAAGATTACAAAAGGGATCGGATTAAAAACAAAGTATCGGAACTTCAAAACCGAACTTTTCAAAAATCATATCTCTCGATCCCAAACTCGAAATTTGACACATTTGGTGTCAATAAAAAGATTAAAGGAAGCTCTACAACTTTCCTGAAGAACTCAAAATCAAATTAGGTCTCAAAAGAGGTTGAAAACTCAATCAAAGATTCTGTCCAAAACAGCTTTTCCTAAACGACTTCCAATTTTTAAATCACTCATAACTCCTAGCTCCGATAACGAAAAATTGCAAACTTTATATCAATGGAAAGATAAAAATATCATCTAAAACTCTCATGAAGACCACTTACTCCAACTCAAACTAATTCCATACGACAAGTGGCCTCGAAGCATAGAACACACAAATCTATACTTAATAGCATTTTTGAAAACAAAGCATATCTTCAGAAAATCATGTCTCTCAACCCCGACATCGAAAAATAGCAAACTTTATGTCCACAAAAAGCTCTCGACAGAGGCTACAATTTTCATGTTGATCATTTTCTCAAATTTTGCCTAAATCAAAAAGTCAACTTTTTCTCAAAAGTCAAACTTCGCTTAACTTTGATCGATCATAACTCTCACTCCCGATATCGAAAAATATCAAACTTTATGGCTACAAAAAACTCTTGACATAAACTACAAGTTTTCAGAAGATCATTTTCTTAAATTCTCTCAAAATCAAAAAGTCAATTCTCAAGTCAAACATTTTATCTTCAAAAGTCAAGCTTTCTAAATTCTTCAAATTTTCACACTTTTTCTTTTTAATTCTTGCTATTTCACTTCATTTCAATCAACTCATCCACTTTCTTCTCATAATCCATATAAATTCACTCAAATATCAAAGTCCTCAAAATTAAACAATTCTTTTCTGATAAATTTTTTTAATTTCATCAAATTTCCTTAAATACATAATTTTCTCACCAATTTCTTTCTCACTTAAATTCATTTTAATATTTCTAATTTTCATCAAAAGTTCGGGGTCCAACATTTCTCCCCCTCTTAAAAGAATTTTGTCCTCGAAATTCATACGTAGTAAATCATCAAGTAACACATTCTCTTAGCTGATTTCTTTCCAAAAGATCATAGTCACTTTTCTTATATAATTTCCTCATCATACACATTCTTAACTTACTTCTTATATCAAGTACACCACATTCACTATTATATCACTTCACTATATCCACAATTCAATATGCCTTACATATATAGATACAAACTCAAGTTGTCTCATCTTTCAAGTATCCCTTAATTGCATCTTACATATGTATATTCGAAAATAATTCATCCAAATTTAATTTGTCAAATATTTCATGACATACCTTCATATCAGTTAATCCTATCCTTCAAGTATTTCTTAATTCGACTCACACATGTATAACTAAAATCAATTCTTTCCATTTCATCATGAAATTCTCCTCTCAATTGCCCTTAACACTTTCTTCTAATCAATCATCACTCATCACCTTAATCAAACAATCCACCAGGTTCTTCACATCATGCAGGAAATACCATTTCCATCTTTATCACTCTCTCACTAATGCAATCCTATTCATTAAAACTCTGAACAAACACTTCCGCCCAAGTATGATCATAATACTGGGCTCTGATACCATCTATGTTGGGACCCGATCTGGAAACCGGATCCCAACCAGAAAACAAAAACGGATACGAAATGGATCGAACCAAATCAAACAAATCCGACATCCGGAAACAACGAACAGAGAAAAATGATCGCGTTGGAAACTTAGACTATCCAAACCCGGTATAAATTTTTCTTCTTTTCTTTTTCTTATACTCATTTATCAAACTCATACAAAACTTTGAATCAAATAAAAATAATTCCCACATTGGAAATTCATCCATATACAATCTCAAATTTTTCATACTCTTATATACACTCATACATATCCAAAATCTCATTTTTATCCTAATTTTTATCGAAAATTTGGCAGCATAACGACTGCCTTTGACCTAACCCAAAATCTGCAAATGGTTCAAAATCACTTCTATAATCACAAAATCCAAAATCATCGGACTCTCCCGTCCGGAATCCAAACACCAGCAAACAAACGCAAACTTAATTCTAATCACTTCAAAAGTCTCAGTCCGAATGCAATACAATCATATACATTTACTGGCCACGAGCAAATCCATTCACATACATTTCAATTCATATATAACTCCATAATTTACTTACACTTATCATAAATTCAATTCATACTCATTTTCAGCATAACTGTATACATTCTTTACATTCGGACTAAATACACTTTTGTAACATCCTGTTACTGATAGCAAGGGTATTTTGGTAATTCTGGGTTAGACTAATAGGTTTCATTGCATTCACTGATTGAACATGTTACTGGTCTCTAATTATAGAGGAACTGGTTTCTTGCATATGCATTTATTCATAGATACATGCATTCATGAATTTTCGGTACTTAATTTTGAGTATAAACTGACTGGACTGACTGGATCGGGATTAAATGAGAAATTAGGAGTAATTGGGTTCAAATGACTGATTGGGCATAGTTTAAGTGTAATTGGTAAATTTATAGTGACTTATAGAAAATTTTTGAGAAATTCGGGAGAAAATGCCCAGACCGGAAATATTTGGATGATAGACTGATTGACTGTATAGTACTGAAAGAATGGTCCAATGGCAAGAGAAATATTAGGGTTATACTGTTAGGAAATTAAAATGTTGAGCTATTGAAATTTAGAGACTGAAATTTGGACTGATTTGGAGACCTATGTCTATAAATAGATAGGTTTGAAAGAAATTGGGGAAAATTGGTCTAAGGCATTTCGTTTCTTCTTCTTCCCCTCTACGGTGATCTTCGATTTCTCCCAACGGTGAGATCCTTCGATTTTTCCTTGTGGTTTTCTCCTCATTGTGTAAGGCTAACTTGTTTATTGTGATTGATGAAGGATTGAGAAGCTATAGAGTGGATCATCGTTGATTTTGAAAGATTTTAGGGTTTACGGTATTTTGAGAGATCTGTGGATTGGAGCTTGATTGGTAAGTTTTAATGGTTTTAATGTTGTTACTGATGGTTTTTATGGCATTTATTATGGTTTATTGAGTAGCTGGGAGATTTAATGGTGGTTTTATAGAGAAAGAAATAGCTGAAAACGATCGGAGAAGACGAAGGATTCGTCGCATGCCGCCACCTGCGCGCGAGCCTCGCCGCGACGAATTTTAATTCGTTCGCTGCGGCGTGGGAGAAGAGGACGTCGCGACGAGCGTCATTTAATTGACGCCGCGATGAGTCTTCTTCGCCTCGCAGCGCGCCCGAATTGGATTGTTTGCCGCGGTGAGCGGACCATTTCACGCCGTGGCGAGGGCCTCTTGGCCGCGGCGAAGGGGACTGTTCTATTGAATTAATTTCAAATTATTGGGCATAATTCTTGGTGTAGACCTCCGATTGAGGTGATTTCAGATTCGTTACAGACTAGGGAAAGAGGTCTACAATTGAGAATAATTATAGGAATTAGAATTGATTTAAGTGACAATGATTTATAGAGAATAAAGTCGATTATGGTTCATAGTGTGACCTAAATATTGAATTGAGACAATTGGAGTTTAATTGGGATTCTCAATAGAGGTTTTGACCCAATGGATAGGAAATTGCTTTAGGAAATATGAATTGAGGAAATTGAACTGAATTTTAGGATTGGATTTATTATTGTCTATCAATTGAGCGAAGAGTTAGAATGGGACATAAGAGTTCAAAATTGGATTTTAGCGCCGGAAAAATCGTGAACATGCATTGTACATAATTTCACTGAGACATATGCATTACTGAACTATTTAATTGAGCATCTAGTAATGGGACTGCGTTTTACTGTTATAGAGGCGTCGTTGGATCGTCATTCCACGGACATTGCTGGAACTTCCAGGCAGTAGCTTGGAAGTTACAGGTGACTAACCTAGTTGGTTTCTCAAATTCCTGACTGTCTAAATGCTCAATGTGAATTACTTGCCACTGTGAAATTGCATGATTACTGAAATGTACATGATCGAATGACATGTTTCTACTGTATGGGATTGGACTATTGTATTGGATTGGATTACTGTATGATACTGAGGAATGTAATACTGGGCTTTTATAGTCGATAATCGTAGATTATCGAACACTGAATTACTGAACACTGCATTGCATGCATAAATGCATGATCAGATAATGGAATATGACCCAAGTTGCTATTATCACTGAAAAGAACCTCGAGCTCGAACATCAGATCGACGGGCCTCGAGCCCAGGAAGAAATCCTCGACGTGTCCCCATCGAACATTGGTGAGCACTTGGGCACAACATCAATAATCGGAAAAGAGTCTCATATGCATTGTATACACATGGTGATTGAATTGCAAACTTACTGAATTGTGTGATGACATGAGAGATTGCAAATTGTTACATGCTACTGTAAACTGTTTCAAGATTTACTATAAATTGTGATATGATACTGTAAACTGTTATATACTATTGTAAATTGCTATTTGATACCACAAACTGTTATGTATCATCGTGAATTGTTATATAATATCATTAATTGAATATTATTGTGTGCGTCTTGCACGCAATTTGCGTAATGCATGATTTGAGTGAACCATCGATGATGGTTTCTCATTGAGTTTGCAAACTCACCCAAAATTGCATCTAATTTTTCAGGATCGATAGAGTAGACCCCTAGCTCCGGAGATAGTCTTTTCCTGCCATGCGAGCGTGTTGGCAAGAGAAGCGATGGCACACAGGTCGGTCAGCTGGGTTGGACTTTTGAGGATGACTTAGGATAGATGCTTATATCAGTTTCCTTTTGGTTTTGTTTAGGGGACTGATAGACTTGTCTATTCTGCTTTTGGATGACTGTATTGAAATTGCTGCTATGATAAGATTATTTTGGATTTTTAAAAGTTACTGATTTATGATATTATGGTTTTAATTATTGCGATGCCATGTGGATATTATTGGGAAAATGTTCTGGTAGTGCACCTTTATCGTGGGATACGTGTCGGAGCTACCTTCGGGTTTCCCGATGTGTACCTTACAGTGAGGGGGCGCTACATTAAGTGGTATCAGAGCATGGTTTGGCATCTTTTGGGATTAGTGAAATTAAGCTGGAATCACTGCAAGAATAGTGGAACTTATCAAAATTTCTTGTCTGTTTTAGGTCATCCATCCTTGGAGATCGAGTTGAGTTACCAGCTGACCTGGCATCGGTAGGAGCTAGTAGGGAGTCTCCTGCGCCTCGTTCAGAGGAGTTGCCTCCTCAAGTTCCTGTGAGATGGGAATGGAGATATGATCAACTGCGTAAGCAGGGGGCGGTTGACTTCTATGGCAAGACCGCCTCATGGAGGCCGAGGATGGCTAGAGAGGACCGAGAGAGTCCTCGATCGATGGATGCGACCCGGATGAGCGTTTTGACTATGTGGTTTCTCTGCTATAGGGTCCTGAATATCAGTGGTGGAAGACTGTCCCAGAAGTACCACCGGCCCGCATTAATCGATATGGGATGATTTTTCGAGGCGTTCAGGACAATTTCATGCCCAAGATTTATCTAGAGATGAAGTTACAGGAGTTCTTAGAGGTGAGGCAGGCGCTTGGCGTGGCCTACTATGAGGTCTTGTTCAACGAGTTAGTGGTATATGCTTCTTCACTTTGGTGGCTTCGAGGTCGACAAGTGTCGACGTTTTGAGGGCGGACTCAACTGAGATCCGCACCTATTGGCTAGATCTCGATATAGGTAATTTTATTGAAATGAGTCTTTGCAAAGAATGAGGATAAAGCGATTGTTGAGACAACATATGATCGAGACCGGTCGGGGACCAGATTAAGAGATCCGATGATGCCTGAGGCGGTGCTAGCAGAGGGTATATGGCAGAGTAGGCCCTTCAGATCCGCAGAGAGGGCTAGACAGATTGGTTATGGCGGAGGGGCGATCAGACTGGTGTTAGTGGTGGTGGCAGTGCCAAAGTTTGTGGCGATCTGCTCCTTTATGTGAGCATTGTGGCAAGAGACACGATGGAGAGTGTCGATGGGCGCCAGAGCCTGCTTGAGGTGTGGTTCGATGGACCACCTAGTGAGGAACTGCCCAGAGACTTTGGGAGCCCGCCTACTATTTGGAAGATCAGCAAAGAATACCACGGTGTAGCAGAGCCGTGGAGGTGGATCCGGATGGAGAGGCCGAGGCCGAGCAGAGGGGTCCACAGTGAGGTCAGAGGGACCGAGCACAGACAGCAGTCACAGGCTAGGGTCTATGCCATGACTCGGCAGGAGGCCCAGGATTCCCCAGATGTTGTTGCGGGTATGCTTCGATTTACGGTTTTAAAGCATATGCATTGTTGGATCTGGATCCACCCATTCTTTCATTGCACCGCATTTAGCATGTAGATGCATGGGATGGCAGAGGTTACAGTATGGGTTAGAGGTGAGTACACCTCTAGGAAGTACGACTGTATTGGGAGAGGTCTGTATGGGGTGTCAGGTTCAGATCGATTGAGCAGTTTTGAGTGCCGATCTGATCGTTTTGGATCTGAGGGAGATTGATGTGATATTGGGGATGGATGGTTGATCGCGATAGGGCTATCATAGATGTTATACCAAGGAGGTCGATTGAGTCTCCGGTCAGCCCAGAGCGTGTTTCGAGGGTTAGTCAAAGGCTAACGAGGATGATATCCTCTCGAGTGCCCTAAGATTGATGCGGGGAGGTCATGAGGCCTATCGGCTCACGAAGTGGATTCTAGAGTCGAGCCGAGATTGCGGGATGTTCCGTAGTCGGGAATTTCTAGATGTGTTTCGAGGAGTTACCGGATTGCCGCCAGAGTGGGAGGCGAGTTTGAGATTGATCTCGTTCCTTGCATCGCTCCTATATCGATCCTCCAGATAGGATGGCACCGTGGAACCGAGAGAGCTTAAGGCTCAGTTGCAGGAGCTATTGGATAAGGGGTTCATTAGACCGAGTGTTTCGCCATGGGAAGCTCCGGTACTGTTTGTGAAGAAGAAGGACGGGACGCTGAGACTGTGTATTGATTATAGGCAGTTGAATCGGGTGACGGTGAAGAATAAGTATCCACTGCCTAGGATTGATGATTTATTTGATCAGTTGCAGGGAGCTCAGGTGTTCACTAAATTGGATATGAGGTCAGGTTATTATCAGTTGAGGATTGCAGAGGCCGATGTGCCTAAAAGTGCTTTCTGGAGTAGGTACGAGCATTTCGAGTTCCTAGTGATGTCGTTTGGGTTGACTAATGCCCCGGCAGCCTTCATGGCTTTGATGAATAGAGTTTTTCAGCCCTACCTGGATCGGTTCGTGATAGTATTTATTCGATATATATTCTGGTCTATTCGAGGAGTAGACAGAGCATGCCGAGCACCGAGGATTGTTCTGCAGTCATGAGAGAGAGGTATTGTTCGCCAAATTCACTAAGTGTGAATTCTGGCTTGATGAGATTGTGTTTCTGGGGCACGTGGTGTCCGGTGAGGGTATCCAGGTGGATCATCACAAGATAGAGGCAGTGATGAGTTGGGAGATTCCGAGGAGTATTCTAGAGTTGCGGAGTTTCCTAAGATTGGCCGGTTATTACCGGAGGTTCGTCGAGGGGTTTTCGTTGATCTCTGCCCCTTTGACAAAGCTATTGAGGAAGAATGTGCCGTTTAGATGGTCTGAGGAGTGCCAGAAGAGCTTTGAGGAGCTCAAACATCGGTTGACTACTGCACCGGTGTTGAGCATTCCTTCTGGTACTGGAGGCTCTGTGGTTTTCAGTGATGCCTCGAAACAGGGACTGGAATGTGTATTGATGCAGCATGGGAGAGTTATAGCGTATGCCTCGAGACAGTTGAGGTCTCACGAGGTGAATTATCCAGTGCATGACTTAGAGTTGGCCGCAGTGGTTTTTGCTCTGAAGATCTGGAGACATTATCTGTATAGGGAGACGTTCCAATTCTTCACCGATCATAAGAGTTTGAGGTATCTGTTGAGTCAAAGAGAGCTCAATCTGAGACAGAGAAGATGGATAGAGTTACTGAAGGACTATGATTGCACGATTGAATATCATCCAGGGAAGGCCAATGTGGTGGCCGATGCACTGAGTAGGAGATCGCATGGCAAGGTCTTTCGAGTTCGAGTTTCGAGGTTACCTGGTTTGATTCAGTTAAGAGCTCTTAATGTACAGATGGATTTGAATCAGGATGGAGCTCTGATTGCTACTCTGAGGCTGAGGCCGATGTTGCATGACAGGATCCGGAGAGTTCAGGATCAAGACCCAGTGTTAGTGAGACTGATTGAGAGAGTCCAGGCCGGTACTGATTCGGAGTTTGAGTTGAGAGATGGGACGTTATGGATGGGACAGAGACTGTGTGTGCCTGATATAGATGATTTGAGACGGGAGATCCTAGAGGAGGCACATGTAGCTGCCTATGCTATGCATCCTGGTACGACCAAGATGTATCGTACTCTGAGACAACATTTCTGGTAGCCTGGTATGAAGAGGCAAGTGGCAGTGTATGTTTCCAGGTGTCTGATTTGTCAGTAGGTTAAGGCAGAGCATTAGGCTCCAGTGGGAAAGTTGCATTCGTTGCCCATCCCGGAGTGGAAATGGGAGCGAATTACCATGGATTTTGTGACGGGGTTGCCTAGGACACCAAGGCAGCATGATGCTATCTGGGTCATAGTGGACCGATTGACCAAATCGGCTCACTTCTTGCCAGTGAGGGAGAGCAATACTCTCGATCAGTTGGCCCAGAAGTATGTGGCAGAGATTATACGGTTGCATGGGGTTCCTTTGTCGATAGTCTCAGATAGGGATCCCAGGTTCACCTCGAGGTTCTGGAAGAGCCTACAGACTGCTATGGGTACGAGGTTGAACTTCAGTACTGCATTTCATCCTCAGATGGATGGACAGAGCGAGAGGACGATTAAGACTGTTGAGGACATGCTTCGGGCAGGTGTATTGGAGTTCAGAGGATCATGGGATCAGTATTTGGCACTGATTGAGTTTGCATATAATAACCAGTATCAGAGTAGTATTGGGATGGCACCGTTTGAGGCCTTGTATGGGAGGCCGTGTCGATCGCCACTGTATTGGGATGAAGAGGGTATGAGATCGATAGAGGGTCCCGAATCGATTCAGACACGATGGATAAGGTATATTGATCGGAGTCGCATCAGCGGCTCAAGATGCATGTAAGAGCTATGTGGATCAAGATCGGCGAGAGATGGAGTCTGATGTAAGGAATGAGTGTTTCTCGAGTGTCTCCTTGGAAGGAGTAATCGAGGTTTGGCCGTAAGGGCAAGTTGAGTCCTCGATATATCGGTCCGTATGAGATCCTTGAGAAGATAGGACCGTTGGCTTACAGACTGGCATTACCGAGTGAGATGTCCCAGATGCATAACGTGTTTCATGTTAGTATGCTCCGACGGTACCGTTCTGACCCGACGCATGTGATTCCGGCTCAGAAGATTGAGGTAGCCAGTGATTTGACCTATGTTGAGGAGCCGGTACAGATTATAGGATCACAGGTCAAGCAGCTGAGGAACAGGGTGATTCCATTGGTGAAAGTCCTTTGAAAAAACCACTCTTCTGAGGAAGCTACATGGGAGACTGAGGAGCATATGAGGAGTCAGTATCCTCATCTATTCGATAGGACATGTATTAAATTTTGAGGACGAAATTTTTATTAGGAGGGGTGAATTGTAACATCCCGTTACTGATAGCAAGGGTATTTTGGTAATTCTAGGTTAGACTGATAGGTTTCATTGCATTCACTGATTGAACATGTTACTTGTCTCTAATTATAGAGGAACTGGTTTCTTGCATATGCATTTATTCATAGATACATGCATTCATGAATTTCCGGTACTTAATTTTGAGTATAAACTGACTGGACTGACTGGATCAGGATTAAATGAGAAATTAGGAGTAATTGGATTCAAATGACTGATTGGGAATAGTTTAAGTGTAATTGGTAAATTTATAGTGACTTATAGGAAATTTTTGGGAAATTCGGAAGAAAATGTCCGGACCGGAAATAGTTGGATGACAGACTGATTGACTGTATAGTACTGAAAGAATGGTCTAATGGAAAGGGAAATATTAGGGTTATACTGTTAGGAAATTAAAATGTTGAGCTATTGAAATTTAGAGACTGAAATTTAGACTGATTTGGAGACCTGTGTCTATAAATAGATAGGTTTGAAAGAAATTGGGGAAAATTGGTCTAAGGCATTTCGTTTCTTCTTCTTCCCCTCTACGGTGATCTTCGATTTCTCCCAACGGTGAGATCCTTCGATTTTTCCTTGTGGTTTTCTCCTCATTGTGTAAGGCTAACTTGTTTATTGTGATTGATGAAGGATTGAGAAGCTATAGAGTGGATCATCGTTGATTTTGAAAGATTTTAGGGTTTACGGTATTTTGAGAGATCTGTGGATTGGAGCTTGATTGGTAAGTTTTAATGGTTTTAATGTTGTTATTGATGGTTTTTATGGCATTTATTATGGTTTATTGAGTACTTGGGAGAGTTAATGGTGGAATAGCTGAAAACGATCGGAGAAGACGAAGGATTCGCCGCATGGTCGCGACTTCTTGCGCTGAGCCTCGTCATAGCAATTTTATTTTAATTCGTTCGCCGCGACGAGGGAGAAGAGGACGTCGCGACGAGCGTCATTTAATTGACGCCGTGATTTAGTCTTCTTCGCCTCATGGCCCGAATTGATTGTTACGCGGCGAAGGCGTGTTTCACGCTTGGCGAAGCGGACCATTTCACGCCGTGGCGAGGGCCTCTTGGCCGCGGCGAAGGGGACTGTTCCATTGAATTAATTTCAAATTATTGGGCATAATTCTTGGTGTAGACCTCCGATTGAGGTGATTTCAGATTCGTTACGGACTAGGGAAAGAGGTCTACAATTGAGGATAATTATAGGAATTAGAATTGATTTAGTGACATTGATTTATAGAGAATAAAGTCGATTATGGTTCATAGTGTGACCTAAATATTGAATTGAGACAATTGGAGTTTAATTGGGATTCTCAATAGAGGTTTTGACCCAATGGATAGGAAATTGCTTTAGGAAATATGAATTGAGGAAATTGAACTGAATTTTAGGATTGGATCCATTATTGTCTATCAATTGAGCGAAGAGTTAGAATGGGACATAAGAGTTCAAAATTGGGTTTTAGCGCTGGGAAAATCGTGAACATGTGTTGTACATAATTTCATTGAGACATATGCATTACTGAACTATTTAATTGAGCATCTAGTAATGGGACTGTATTTTACTGTTATAGAGGCGTCGTTGGATCGTCATTCCACGGACATTGCTGGAACTTCCAGGAAGTAGCTCGGAAGTTACAGGTGAGTAACCTAGTTAGTTTCTCAAATTCCTGACTGTCTAAATGCTCAATGTGAATTACTTGCCATTGTGAAATTACATGATTACTGAAATGTACATGATCGAATGACATGTTTCTACTGTATGTGATTGGACTACTGTATTGGATTGGATTATTGTATGATACTGAGGAATGTAATACTGGGCTTTTATAGTCGCATAATCGTAGATTCTTGAACTTTGAATTATCGAAAGATCGCATTGCATGCATAAATGCATATCAGATAATGGAATGTGACCCAAGTTGCTATTATCACTGAAAAGAGCCTCGAGCTCGAACATTGTACTGACCGGGCCTCGAGCCCGAGGGAAGAAATCACGACGCGCCCCCATCGAACATTGTTGAGCACTTGGGCACAACATCAATAAGCTGGAAAAGAGTCTCATATGCATTGTATACATGATGATTGAATTGCAAACTTCTTCAATTGTGTGATGACATGAGAGATTGCAAATTGTTACACGCCATCGTATAATCGCTTCATGATTTATGTAAATTGTGATATGATACTATAAACTGTTATATACTATTGTAAATTGCTATTTGATACCGCAAACTGTTATAGACTACTGTGAATTGTTATATAATCTTTATTAATTGAATATTATTGTCTTGCGTCTTTGCACGCAATTTGCGTAATGCATGATTTGAGTGAACCATCGATGATGGTTTCTCATTGAGTTCGCAAACTCACCCAAAATTGCATATAATTTTTCAGGATCGATAGAGTAGACCCCTAGCTCCGGAGATAGTCTTTTCTGCCGTCTTGAGCGTCTTTGGCAAGAGAAGCGATGGCACACAGGTCGGTCAGCTGGGTTAGACTTTTGAGGATGACTTAGGATAGATGCTTATATCAGTTTCCTTTTTGTTTTTGTTTAGGGGACTGATAGACTTGTCTATTCTGCTTTTGGATGACTGTATTGAAATTGCTGCTATGATAAGATTATTTTGGATTTTTAAAAGTTACTGATTTTTGATATTATGGTTTTAATTATTGCGATGCCAAGTGGATATTATTGGGAAAATGTTCTAGTAGTGCACCTTTATCGTGGAATACGTGTCGGAGCTACCTTCGGGTTTCCCGATGTGTACCCTACGGTGAGGGGGCGCTACAACTTTACTGGCTTTCTAACCATCCATAAAATCCAATACGAACATCAAACTTTACACATAAATACGAACAAGCACAAATTGGACTGAGGTCATGCTCGTCTTCCATCCGATCTCCTGCTTAAAAACCTGGAGATTGGGGATGAAAGGGGGGGTGAGCTCGGAAGCTCGTGGATAATATATTTATAAATTGAACAATAAGCGAAAATTGTCTTTTTAAACTTTTCAAACATTTCCCATTCAGAAATTTATCCAAAAATTTATTTTCAAACCTTTCAAAACATTTATAAACCTTCATCAACATTTTCTAAAATTTCCAAATCTTTATTTGTTTCAAATATTCATAAACACTTACTTTTTCATTTCTCAAGTTCTCAAACTTTCACAATTCATGCACAATTTCAAACATGAATGCATCATGTCATAATGCACCACAATACAAACAAAGCAAAAATACATAACACATCAAAATGGTTTGATGTTGGACCCCACACCCCACCCGTAGGTGTTTGCGAGTTATATCATAGCGTGTGTTCTTGGGTTATACCGCGGCATCCAACACAAATCACAATAACACATTAAATGGTTTGGTTTGGTCCATAACAGGACGTACTGCACACTTCTGCATAGCGGTCATGTGCAGCCGTGAAGGGAGTCCGTGATCGGAACTCCATGCCACTAGCGGGCAGCCGGGAGAAGGCTATAACAAGTAGAGACAGTGCACTGACTCACAAAAGGACCAGACCAAACCCACATAACACATAAGCGAAAATGGAAATTTAGATTGCCCGAAGGCACTTTTCAAAAATCTTGATTTTTCACATTTTTCAAATCATAACATCAAATTGTGTCAAAAAGCTTGACACATGCATATTCCACATATACAATCATATTCAATAAATCAATTAATCACATATAAATCAAACGCATAAACATGAATGCAATGATTTCTTTCACACATAAATCAAAACATATATAGTTAAGACACATTGCTCAAATTGTCTAAAAACATGATTTTCATAAATCTTGTATTTTCTAAAAATCATTTCTAACATAAGGAAATTAATCCTTCAAAATCATAATATCCAAACATTTTTATAAACATTCATTTCTCAAAACTTTGCTTCTTGAATTTTCAAATTCACATTTTTAGCTTAAAATTCAATAAATAAATATACTACCCACCTTATTTCCATGCTAGCATCTTGTCCAATGCTTCAATTTGACTTTTGCTTCTCTCTCTCTTCCAATTTAACAAAACCTAAACCATAATCATCCAAATTCACATCATAAATAACATAATCTTCAAAATTAACTTAGGAATTCACCAATTTACCATAATTCCAAGCTATCTAACTCACCAATTTACAAAAACCCTAATTCACCAATTTGGCCTAAACCAACTTATCCAAATTCAATACCATAAATTACAATTTCTTCAAAATTGATTTCATATTTCACCAATTCATACTAGTATTGATGATTCTACACCATTAATTCACAAAATCCCCAAATTTCAAATTTGGCCTAAACCTCCAATTTACAATTTTTCAAATTAAACTTCACCTAAAGCAAAATTAACTTAGGATATCTCAAATTCATCACTAATTCAAGCAACCTAAAGCAACAATTTCAAAAACCCCCAATTTCAAAATTTGAGATAATCCTAATCACTCAATTAACCAAAATTAAATCTCACTTAAGGCATAATCATCACAATTGACTTCATAAATCACATACCCATATCATTTCTAATGATTCTAAACCAAAAACTCATCAAAAACTCAAAATCCAAATTTTTTTCCTTACCTCTTTCTCCTTCAAATTTCGGATTTATGGAGCCTTAGAGGGAGCTTCCAGCTTCTTTCATCCTTCTTCCTTGAAATCTACTCAAAACAAGCTTTAAATCTAAAAAAAAATCAAAATCCAAGCTTTCTCTCTCACCTATTTCTCTCTTGGAACCATCCCAAAATCCTTAAGAAACAAGTAGAAAAATCGAAACTTCATTTTCTCTCTCATCTTTCTCCTTCACCGAAACTCCTTCTCCATTCTTCTTCTTATTTTCTTCTTCCTTTGTTTTGATTTTTCCAGCCCATTCGTGGCTTTTTATTGCTCAAGACGACATCCCTGATGTGTTTTGAGGCCATGTCATTAAAATGGTGACTAAAAGACCAAATTGCCCTTGAACTCTACTTTATGTTATGCCTATTTGTGGGTTGATTTGCACTATCAATTTGAAGGAATTTGTCAAAACTTCCTTCTAGAGAAATGTTCCTCTCAATCATACAAATCCAACGCCACCAACCGCGCTCAATTCGGATCAGAAACGAAGAAGTTATAGCCAAAATACTATCGGACCTTCACAAAATCCGAGACTGAACATTAACATAACTTCAGTCCAGAAATGGACAATCTTAGGGATGAAATTAAATTTCGATCCCTTCATAAGAGTTGTTGCCCTATATCTTAACTTTATTTGCCCTTAAGAATAAACTCAATCGGAGTTGTACAGCTCCCTAATTTCACAAAATACTGAACCATGTTCAGAAAATTATCCAACTTATAACCTATAACCAAATCTCCTATTTTGGTTCAATCAATCTCTTTCAATTTACTCTCCTAAAAATCATAATTCTTCATAAAAATGGAATTAATTGTCTTAGGAATCCAACGCTTCAAGAATCAAATCAATCGGATGTCGGACGAAGGAATTATAAGCAAAAGATTACAAAAGGGATCGGATTAAAAACAAAGTATCGGAACTTCAAAACCGAACTTTTCAAAAATCATATCTCTCGATCCCAAACTCGGAATTTGACACATTTAGTGTCAATAAAAAGATCAAAGGAAGCTCTACAACTTTCCTGAAGATCTCAAAATCAAATTAGGTCTCAAAAGAGGTTGAAAACTCAATCAAAGATTATGTCCAAAATAGCTTTTCCTAAACGACTTCCAATTTTGAAATCGCTCATAACTCCTAGCCCCGATATCGAAAAATTGCAAACTTTATATCAATGGAAAGATAGAAACATCATCTAAAACTTTCATGAAGATCACTTACTCCAATTCAAACTAATTCCATACGACGAGTGGCCTCGAAGCATAGAACACACAAATCTATACTTAATAGCATTTTCAAAACAAAGCATATCTTCAGAAAATCATGTCTCTCAACCCCGACATCGAAAAATAGCAAACTTTATGTCCACAAAAAGCTCTCGACAGAGGCTACAATTTTCATGTTGATCATTTTCTCGAATTTTGCCTAAATCAAAAAGTCAACTTTTTCCTCAAAAAGTCAAACTTCAAGCGAACTTTGACTGATCATAACTCTCACTCCCGATATCGAAAAATATCAAACTTTATGGCTACAAAAAACTCTTGACATAAACTACAAGTTTCCAAAAGATCATTTTCTCAAATTCTCCCAAAATCAAAAAGTCAACTCTCAAGTCAAACATTTTATCTTCAAAAGTCAAGCTTTCTAAATTCTTCAAATTTTCACACTTTTTCTTTTTAATTCTTGCTATTTCACTTCATTTCAATCAACTCATCCACTTTCTTCTCATAATCCATATAAGTTCACTCAAATATCAAAGTCCTCAAAATTAAACAATTCTTTTCTCATAATTTTTTTTAATTTCATCAAATTTCCTTAAATTCATAATTTTCTCACCAATTTCTTTCTCACTTAAATTCATTTTAATATTTCTAATTTTCATCAAAAGTTCGGGGTCCAACAAAAAGCCAACTTGGAAGCGAAGCATACAAACAAATTCAAATCGAATTGGCTCGGAGACAAAGCAAACAAACGATCACGAATCACAAATCGAATCGAAGCATTCGAACTGAAACACAAGTACCGACATCCGATAATATACTTTTAGAAGAAAGCGTCGCGTTGGAAACCTTGGACTAACCTTAATCCGAAATCGGTATAAGTTTTTTTTCTATTCTTTTCTCTCTTTTCTCATTCCTCAATCCAAATAACATTCACATACAATCGCACTATCCAATGTCCAATACCATACACCCTTTCATAAACCAAAGCTTTATACAAATCATAGTGGCATTTTCAAGCCTTATACATTACCCATAACCCTAAACCAAAGTACACAATACATAACAATTCTAGAGTTCTCAGCAACCATCTCACTTAAAAATCATACAATCTAACACATGCGAACAGAAATCTTCATTTTTCTTTACCCGATCTTCTTCTTATCACCTGTGGATGGAAATGAAGGGGGGGGGGGGGGGTGAGCTTATAGCTCGTGGGCAACAATTTATAACAAATAAATAAGCAAAATCCTTGAAATTCTTTTTCTTTTCTGGTCTTAGAAAACATTTTTTTGAAATCCGTAAAGCACATTTTCTAAAAGTTCCGCTCTTGCTGTAGTCAAATCACGATTACAAAACGTATGATTTTTAGGCTTTCAGCCATAAACCCATAGGTTGCAAAACATGAATGCATCAACTTGACAATTCATAAATGCAATGGCAAATCACATATGCGATGCACACAAGTGGCTCGAGAGTTCCATAAACACGACGGAAACCGAAGTTTACCGTAAACACGACGAGTCCATTTTTCGATTATCGTAAGCCTCAAGCAGGCGACCAGGAGAAGGCTAAGGGGGTCAACGTGCACGTGACTTAACAAAATAGGTTCTCTCTTGCCCAATCACAATCACATAATCATGCTTAAATCAATTTATCGAATGCTCTTTTTTGAATACACAAAATGCCATAAAATCTTTCGAGGCATAACACAATGTATTTTGCAATTCATCAAAAGTTCATGTATCGAATCAATAATTATTTTTCAAATCATTCATACAATGATGCAACAATTATGATTCAATTGAGATCAGAAAATCTTTTTGTTTAAAGAAAGCAGTAGTGGCTTATAAATTCTATTATAAACAGGTACCCACATCGATTTCCTGCCTAGAAGCTTGTCCTTAACTTCAATTTGACCATTGCGTCTTTCTTCCTTCCAATAGAAAAATTCCCTACACCAATTTCCCACAAATTCAATCTCATAAATAACATAATCCTTAAATTGAACTTAGAACACACTAATTTCACATATAATCAAGCTATCTAAATCACCAATTTCCAAAAACCCCAATTCATAAAATTGGGCATAACCCTAATTAATTTCCATCTAAAACTAAACCCATAATATTAAGCAATTAACAAAATTAACTTCATACTCCACAAACCCATACCATTTTCCATATTTCTAAACCAGAAATTCATCAAAATTCACAGATCTCAAAATTTCGCATCTTACCTTCTCTCAAACCATTTTTGGATTTTTGGGCTCCATAAGAAGCTTTCATCTTCTTCTTCACCTTTCCCTTTGAAAAGTACCAAAAAAACCTCAAGAAACTTGGAGAAAACTGAACCTTTGAAGCTCTCTTCTTCTTCTCTTCGGTTCTTCTCCACCGCAACAAGCTTTCTCTCCTCTCTCGTCTTATTTCTTTTAAGTCTTTTGGGAAATAATCGTGATTCTCCTCCAAAAAACTACAGCCCCCTTGTTTTTGTAGTGCCAGGTCAATTAATGAATGAGGAATGACCCATAAGCCCCTCCATTTAAGCCTATAAACTTAGCCCTTTAAGTAAACTTCCAAAATTGCCCCTTCATTGGTCTTTAAAATTGACATTTGTCTGATTGTTTCGATCAGGTAAATGAAGTCATTTGATAAAACTTTCTTCTAAAGAAATGTTACTCTATATCTTAAGAATCCATCGCTTCAAGAATCGGATCGATCAGAGCTCTATAGCTCAATATATCTCCAAAATACTGAAGTTTGTTCTTCAGACCCGAGGCTGAACACTACACCTAACTTCCGACCCATATTTGGAAGTCTTAGAGGCTACATTGTCGATCGGCTCCTTCATAAAATTTGTAGCCCCATGTCTCTATTTTAATTCTCAAAAAGAATCAGCTCAATCCAAGATCTAGCGATCAATATATCTCCAAAATACTGAACACTATTCAGCCATTACAACACCGAGACTGATCACTACATCTAACTTCCGACCTATATTTGGAAGTCTTAGAGGCTCAATTGTTGATCGACTCCTTCATAACTTTTATATCCTCATCTCTCTAGTTTAATTCTCAAAAAGAATCAGCTCAATCCGAGCTCTAGCGATAGAGATATATCCAAAATACTGAACATTGTTCAGCCATTACAGAACTGAGACTGAACACTACACTGAACTTCCGACCTGTATTTGAAAGTCTTGCAGGCTCAATTGTCGATCGAATCCTTAATAAAATTTATAGGTCTATGTCTCTAGTTTAATTTCCAAAAAGAATAAGATCAATCGGAGCTCTAGCGACCGATATAACTCCAAAATACTGAACACTGCTCATACCATTACAAAGCTGAGACTGAACTCTATACCTAACTTCCGACCCATATTTGAAAGTCTTGGAGGCTACATTGTCGATCGGCTCCTTCATAACATTTGTAGCCCCATCTATCTAGTTTAATTTTCAATAAGAATCAAATCAATCTGATCTGTATAGCTCGAGGTATCTCAAAAATATCGAACATTGTTCAAACTTTTACAACCGATCAGTTCACTATAATCCGAGCTATCTTTCTCCATTTAATTCCAAAACCTACCTATCTAGTATGGAAAGATAGAAAAATGTCTTAGTAATCCAACGCTTCAAAAATCAGGTCGATCGGATGTCGGACGAAGAAGTTATGGCCAAAACAAGGAAGAGAGGTCGGTCGGCTGAAAATCGATCGCAAAGGTCGCACCGCAGGTTGGTCGCCCGCACCAGGTCGGTCGCTCGCGCGGGCGCGCGCAGGTGGGCGATCAACCATGCGATCCGACCTCCAAACTTCAAACGTTCATATCTTTTGACTCCGAGCTCCAAATTAGACATGGTTTGTTTCGTTGGAAAGATAAAAGACAGATATACAATGTTCAAGAAGGACTCACAAGCAAGCTCGAACTCTAAAGGGATCAAAAGTTTACACAAAGATGACTGATCGATAATTTCTCAACAGTACCAAAACTTGCAAATATCATAACTTTTGATCCGGAACTCCAAATTTAACAAACTTGGTGTCTATGGAAAGCTTGAAGAAAGATCTACAACTTTTATTAAGGCCTTAAAATCATATCGATCCCTAAATAGGTCAAAAACTCCACACAAACTGACTGGTCGATCAGCTTCACATTAAACAGCCTCAGAACTTCTAAAAATCATAACTTTCTACTCCCTTGTCCAATATTTTCGTGCCTTATATCAATGGAAAAATAAAAACATAATCTACCACTTTCATTAAGACCACTTTGGCTAAATCAATCTAAATCAATACAGATTTGCCATTGAAGTCTCTAAACACCATTCCAACACATCAACTTCACATCTCAACACATCAACTTCACATATTCACCCACTACCACAAACTCTTCAACTAATTCATCTCAAACACAATTCAAATCTCCAATAAACTATTCCAAAGCCATTTCCCCACATCAAACTCAACACCAAAGGATATACGCATACACATTTCTCTTTCACAAAAGTCATACGCAATCTTACTCTTAATAGCATTTTCCAAACCAAGGCAAAATACACTTAACTTTCAAATATCATAACTTTCAATCTCGATATCGAAAAATAGCATACTTTATGGCTATGGAAAGCTCTCAACATAAGCTACAATTTTTTATTAAGATCATTTTCTCAAAATATGCCTAAATCAAAAGTCAACTCTTTACTCCAAAAAGTCAAACTTTCTAATTTTCTTCAACATATAACACTTTCACTAATCATTTCTTACTTTTCAACTTCCATTTCAATCAACTAATTCATTTTGACTTTCATAACTCATACAACTGTACTAAATTTTCAAAGTCATCAAAATCAATCACTTCATTTCTCATCAATCTCCTTTAAATACAATAACATCTACAACACAATACCTATACAAACACAATCATTGAATTCCATTTTAATAATTCTAATTTCCATCAAAATATTGGGGTCCAACAATCTGTGGGTCCCTTTATCTCACTCAATGCACTATCTAATTGTTCAACTCTTTGTTGAATATACTTTTCAATCCTAATACTCTTATACAATTTATCGTTAATCTGATTCATGGTGGCAACAACAATAAGTGAATCTGTAAGACTTGTTTCCCCCATATCATTACTCATTTTTCTCCTCCTTGCTGAAACATTTTTAGCTTGTCTTTCAATATTTGAGGTTTAAGGTTAGGTGAAGGACTCATCTATCTCATGCAAACTATGCTCATATTGATCTTCACCACCTTCATTTATCCCACTTATATTTTCTTGCTTTTCCATTTCCTCAAGAATATCTGCAACAGTTTGTGTGTCATTTCTAGTTGCACGATCTTTTCCATAAATACTAATCAATTCATGATAAAAAGGAAAGCTCCTTCGTCAAAATTGAGCAACATCTTTGTGACTCTTTAACCAGATGAAAAAAAGTCAATAATTAATATAAATTACAAGAAAGTAGTTAAAGAAAATACTAAAAGTTCAATACTTACACTTAAGTAAGAATCCTATATATGATCTTCAGCAATGATGATCTTCCTTTCTGTATCCCATCCAAATCCACTAGTATCTTTCCTTATCATATCATAAACAATGGTCCACTCTTTCTTTAAATTCTTAATCCTAAACTGTAAGGTTTGGCTCTTAAGTTTAAATTAGGAGGCTTTGCTACTGCTATTCTTTCTAATTCATTGAGATATCTAACTTTAAATCCAATATCCACATTGTACGTTCTCACATTATGTAAATCAACTATGGAGGAAACTAGGACAACATCCTCGTCATAAGTCCACTTTCATTTTGTTCATTTTGACCTTTTAGTGTCAATAGTTGAGGGGGAATTCATCGACTTACTTATCTACAAAATCAAAGCAATATGGATAAATTAAAAATAATCATCATAAAAAAGGAAAAATAAAAACATTCATAAAATTTTTCATACCAATTAACATTAAGCATCAATAGTTAACGAGAACAATATATTCTACAATAATAGTGTACAATATAAACAATAAAGAGTACAACAACTTATGTAAACAATAATATAAAAACTTCTAACACTAAAAACAAAATAGAAACCTACAAAATGTCAATTCTCATTTTGCCTAGATGTTCTCCATTCACTGAACATTTCGAGTGTTAATCCAATTCTTTAATTTTTCCGAGCATTAGTTGGATCAATAGTAGTGATAGACTCCTCCTCAACAACTGGATTGGTGTGAAAATAATCCCCTAAATCACTCTTCATAAGATCGAAACTCATCTCCTGCCTAACAAAATTATGAAGCAAACAACAAACTAAAATAATTCGATTGTGTGTATTTATTGAATAAAATGATGGACTTCTAAGAATAGCCCACCTGATTTTTAATAACCCAAAACACCTCTCAATTACATTGCATGCAGTTATATGTTTCATATTAAAAAATTCCTCTAGAGTTCTTGGTTGATAACCTTGATGCCATTAATTCAAATGGTACCTTTGAACCCTAAAAGATGCAAGGATTGCCCTCACAATTTGTATAACTTGCATCGACTAGATAATAGCAACCTATGTAAAAAATACTACATAAGTTATACAATTAACATTTTCTTATATACAAATTTCCAAAAAACCTTCCTATATCATATAGAAAAGCTTACCATGAGGCACTTTTAGTCTATGTCTCCTAGTAATTGCATCACAAAGAACTCAACCAATAGCTACTAACCCTTCCCAATCAGGAAGAACATAAACAAATTGCATGTCAGGTGTTCACACACCGAACACGTTTGTTGCAATATCGCCCTTACGATTTCAAAATCTAGCCTTATCTTTAATTGGCATATTAACCCTGATATATGTCACATCTAGAGCACCTGGCAATTCTAAAATTTAAATGAAATAAAAAATAATGAGAAACCTTAATCACATTCACTATATGGTCCGAAGAGTTTGTTGGTATGGGCTCAGGTTTCTTAAATAAAAGATCTTGCAAATGCATCACTACATTTAGGACATTATGAAAGCACCGACTGATTGTCTCACCTGACCTTCTAAATTTTTTGCTAATAACTCGATTTTTAACATGATGAGTAATAATATGTAAGAAAATTGCTACTTGTTCATCAATAAGCATGCTTTTTGTTCACTTTAATCCTCCTATACTTTTTAGTATTTCACGTAGTTTAAAAAAAACTTGCCTATTCATCCTAAACATTGAAATACATGACTCATCATTTTCATGCACAATTCACCTCATATAATTTTGATTTACATAAAAAATTTAAAAAATAACATCTAACCTGGCTTATAACTATATAAAGAAGCCTCCAATGCCAACAAACTGAACAGTGAACTAACAACATTACATAACTACAACCATACAGTCAAGACAACCACAATCGTTTTTGTTCTTTTCGCATTTCTATGTACACTCAAACTGAAATGAGCCATGACTACAAAAAATAAAATTTCTAATGGATTTACATAAATTTGTTCAAACAATGTACATCGTAAGAGAACAACTATCAAATAATTCAAAATAGTTTAAGGCATAAAATAGATTAAGAGAGAAAAGAGAAGATAATATTTCCAGAGTTAAAAAGAGGGGATTATAGAAACTCGATTTCCCATTCTATTTTCATAAACCATATTAGTTTATTTTAAACATAAAAATACAACCATTCCTAAGGCAACATCCAATCAAATAAAGCGAACTCAATATCGCATACATGAAAAATGCTTCTTAGCATTAGACCATTAAATGTTAGCTATAAATTTGGATGTTAAACATTCCTGAGGCCCAATTATGCTATTTTTTCTAATCCAAAAGTTTTAAAATCTGAACTACTTAAATAAGCGCTCACTGCCTTCTAGTATCCAATTTCTGGACTTATCTCTTAACTGAATAATGATAAATCTTTGGAAAGATAAGTTAGTCTAAACTACTCTCATTTGGTAAAGATTTCAATGATGGAAAATGTCCTAGTATAACAATATGTAATATCATATTGGTAAATAGTTTTCTATCCAAGCAAGCACACATTTTCCAATACACACGCATATTCACAATTCAATTTTCATTTCCGTAATAGTCAAACTATTTGTATCTATTATCTGTTATCTTGATAACATAACGCTTAAATAGCATATGTGACCTTCTATTTCGATGCCAACAAATCTATGTTAGTATCTACTTAACATGTTTCCAAATCGTGCTAAAATATCAAAATGATAAATAAAACTAGAAAGTTAAGCCTCAACTTTCTTTTTCTTTTCTAGTATTCTCTCATTCTATGACCAATATTAAAAAAAAATCAAAGAAACAAATAATTAGGTTAAGAAAGCCATTGACAAGCAAAATGTTATAAACCTTCTCTATGAGAAACATTAAAAAAACCTTCTTTGGAAAGCTCACCAGATCAAACAACTAAAACGCAAGAATGACTTCTACAAATTCTTAACTTTACTCTCAATCCAACACAGAGTATAAGAGAACGTAGAAATTAAAACTATCATTAATTAAGACAAAAGTGTTGAATATGCAACCCCGCTAGCTGTGAAAATAGAGAAATGCAAAATCCATCTAAGGCTTAAACTATGTTTTCTAGTCGACAGCAGCCCTTCAAATCCATGCCAAACACGAAAGGCAAAGTCAATAAAAACAAACAAACCAGAGAGAGACAAAGATTTCTTGACACCCCAAAACCTACAATAAAACAGCAAAGGAATATATAAAAAATCTAGAGGAACACTCAAGCATAGATTTTACTTTTGTTAAAAAAAGAAAAACAAAACACAATTTAGACACCCTAAATTGTACCAGCAAAATGAAGAGTAAGAATCTACACGTAAAACCCAAAAATGGCCAAATTCAGATGTCAAAAAAGGATAAAAAGTTCGGGAGGCTTAAACATGAGAAGGATAAATTTGTCTTGAAGAAGAATAGTTATTCATGGAATAGATAAAGATAGGTAGGGACTAGTTTTATCTATTCCTTAAAGTTTAAGAATAGATGCTCCTGATGATTACTTATTCCGTGTTTGTTTCTAACCAAACATAGGTTTAATAATATACAAGGAATATGCTAGGAATATAATTGCTATTCCATTGAACCAAACATCCCGTTAATATATCACTGACACAACTAAGGTAAACCTAATGTAAAACCACTTATAACTTAACCTCTTCTTCTTTAATCAAAACCTCTCTTTCTTGTTCTTTAAATTATAAACAAAACTAATCTCATTCTTCATATTAGTCATAACACAAAATGGAAGAAAATAACTCATATGGTAATTTCTTTACTGATCAGAGGGTGATTGACTATTTAATTTCTTATTGTTCATGAAAATGATCAAGAACTTATTGTTGTCCACTATGAAGTGCATACAAAAGGATGTAGAAGGTTTAGGAAAGATCAAACTAATGAATTACATAAGCATCAAGAAGGCTAGAAAAGCTACTTTTATTGGGCTCTAATGGATCAAATACAACTATCACAAAACAACTCAGAAAATTTTATTCATATTAGTATAGTCAAAACGATCCCTCTATTTTGAGTATCCTTTTTTTTTTTTTACTTTTCTTAGTATTATTCGTTTCCCTCCTTTGTTTATTATTTCTATTCATTTTTTTTCACTTCGTGGTTGTATATGATTATATAAATATGATGAAGATTTTCTCTTATAGTTTTTCTTTTGTAATTCTAAAACTTTCATTTTATATATGTGAAAATAATGATCTCTAAATTTTGTGTGTCGATGGTAGCAAACTCCATTCTTTTCTTTTCTTGAACAGATAGATTACTCAATTTACATTTTTTTAAGAAAGAAAGAAGTTGGTCACACATTTTACATAAAAGATGCCATTTTTATTTGTTGGATGGAACCCAGAAGAAAGTTTATAACTCCATTACTTAAGCTTAAATAGAATGGATTTTACAATGTTAGGTTTCTTCTTAAACACAACTATATAGTAGGGTTTAAGTTAAAATTTTGTTCAATAATTAAGGTAAAAAAAAGTCCCTTTTACCTTTGTTTATTTGAGTTTGTGTTTAATTGTGGTGGTAATAATCCACAATATTGATAGCTTATGCATATATCTCATAAGTATTGGCACGTAAAAAATATTACAAACATTGGACAATATCATTGGTAACACTAAACAATAAACCAATGTACTCATGCTCTTTAAGATCTCTAAAGTGCTTACAAATTAAGGACTCATTTTTTCATTAACTCTAAATCTTTGAATCCCTCTGGTAGTTAACACATTTAGGAATAAACGATCTCCCACTTTTTCTAAAGTTTGGCTCCTCTAATCCACTTAGCTCGGCTATCCATTTTAGGCGACATCAATCTTGTTTTCTATTAACTTGACCATCTCTACCATCACCAAAACTATCTGAAGTATCAAATGTCTTCTTTTATCCATATCATCCCAATAAATAAGGGACATGCGTTAACTTCTATACAAAATCTCAAAATGTTTCATCTGAGTGATGGCATGGTAAATGTTATCATATGTAAGCTCCATTAGTGACAAATTCTCATCCTATGCCCCTTTGAAATCCATAACAAAATCTCTGAACATATCATCTAGGATATATATATCATCCTCTTTAATAATCCATTTGTATAAGGATGAAAATTTGTATAAAACTTAGCCTAGTCTCAAAGTTATCGTGCAAATTTCTCCAAAACATGGTTACAAACCTAGGATTGTGATTAGATGTAGTGGAAATAGAAACTCTATAAAGTCTCATGAACTCTTTTTATGTATAATCTCGTCAATTTATCTAATGAGTAACCTATCTTAATAAATAATAAATGAGTTAACTTGGTTAATACCACAAGAAAATTGTAAATTATCAATAGAAAATTCCCTATGGATATTTTTTTTAATAAATTAGCGATGTAAATTACTTTCTGTAGGTAAACTTGCTGAAAAAAAGGTTTTTTATGACTAAAAAAATCTGTCGTTAAAAGAGGAGGGAATATTTTGTCAAACTTTGCCAACAAAATTTATTAGCAAGATAGTGAAAGTCATTGTAAAAATAGGCGCCAATGGTTCTCATTAAAAATTGTGTACAAAATTTACCGAAGGTAAAAATTCCATAGGGAAATTTCTTACAAAAATATCATTATGCTCAAAATCACATTTTCGTAGGTAATTTCTCAACAGAAATATATTTCAGTAGGTAAATTATTACGGTGCGATGTTTCTGTAAGGAAATTACCTACGAGAACAATATTCCATAGGGAAATTACCTACAGAAACAACATTCTATAGGGAATTAATCTACAGAAACATCATTCCATATTACCAATAAAACAAGATTCCATCGATAAATTACCTATGGAAAAAACCATTTTGTCGAGAATTTACCTATGGAATCACATTTCTATAGGTAATTTACTTATGGAAAAACCATTTCATTAGGAAATTCAATTAAAAACAACATATATATTTCAGTTAAGCTCCCCCCCTCTCTCTCTCTCTCGTTTTAAACTAAATTGCTCATACTGTTTCTTCCTCTTTCCCTCCCTATTTCAAATTTACACTATGTTCCATTATAATAGATGTTGAATACATATTATCCTCTCCAGCAATAGTGGGTTGGACTCTTTCCCTCTCATTAATCTCTTTTCTCTTCTGCAGAGATAGTTGGTTTGGTTTGCACATACCGAAAATTGCCATAGGTGAGAAATTTTCTCTAACTGCTTCTTTCCTTGCTATAATCGATTATTTCATGTATTCTCAAGCTAGGATTGAGCTCGATGATATGGTAGAAGGGCTAAAAGTAGCGTAAGCTAGGTAAGAGCCATCTTCTCATTTAACTATGTTCTATTTCCCAATAAAAGAATTGCTCCCTTACCAACTGTATAATATAAGATAATCTGCTATCAATCTTTGATATTTGCAGTGAAATATAAGATTAAGAATGCTTTTTAAACTTTTTAATGTGATACTTTATCAATGGAAGTCCACTAACACAATGTTGTTTGTTAGGTTTCTCTATAAATTTGATGCTTAAATGTTCTAGTCTTTAATGTAATATCTAGAAGTCCTCATTCATAGACATTAAGCAATTTATATAATGGTTTGATAAATCACAAATATCTAATGATAATTAGCTCACCTTAGATTTTTATATAAATTTCATGAGTCCTTTATATTTTATTTGAAAATTATCTTATTTTTTAGAACTATATGTCACTAATAAAGCATAGTCTTACATACTTAAGAAAATTATTTATGTTCAGTGCTCAAATGTTTTGGAGTCCTTTTGGATTATTCTTTGAGCTTTACTTAACCAACATCTTAGATTTTCCTTGAAGTCACTTTCTAAGTTTGCAAAACCATTAAAAATGACCAAAATTTCCATAATAATAACATCAAGAATAATGTTTATGATTTTTAAAATTTTTAATATCATTTATGATGCTCTATATGATTATGTTATACTTACATTCTGTCCACATAAGTTTCTATATGGAGCTTTTAGTCTTGTATAAGTGTGTCGATATGTAATAGTTTTTTTGTACAAAGTGAGTGTATGAGCTATATGTATAGATATGTGATAGTTTAGATTATTTTAAAGATGCATAAAATGATAAATAAGATGATTTGTTAATGGATGCACTTAAATCTTAGTCTCTATATGATAAGGTTCAAACTCTTCTAAGAACTTTCCCTTAACAATTTTTTTTTTACCATAGATAAGATAGAACCTTCTTTGTATCCTATTCCACTCCAATAGTTTAAGGTCTTAGTAATTTTTCTTTTCCTTTATTGAACCTTTCAAGTGATTCCTTCATATTCTAAAACTTCTTTCATAATGTTTTTATTCTCATTCATTATATCATTACTCTTAAACTCATGGAAGGATGCTTTTAGCTTTGTTGAACCTTGTAATTGCTCATTTTCTTTCACACATGAAATTCCCTAGTTTCTTTGTGCTTTAAGGATACTATTTCCTATGGTTATTGCAAAAGTCAATTAAATTCACCATACCATCGGTAATCATCACTATTCTCAAGTTATTCTAGATATTTGAACTTATTTTCATGAGCCAAGTTGGTTTAGACATGTTATATTTTCCTTCTCCTTTTAATTCAATTAATTTATCCTATATTTCTTTCATTGATTCTTTTTTTGTACTCATTTTTGTCTATCTTCTTGCAATCTTTAAGGTTTAGGAATTGATCCTTGAAGTGGCTTATCTTTTTACTTTCATACCAAACAATGTTAATCATTTCATTATAATGAAACTTACCTTCACCATTGCTTCATTTTCTCTTTTGTTCTTTTTTCTTCTTTAACAACCTCTTGAACTTCCTTATCAAGATATTTCCTCAATGTTGCTTTGAGTAAATGTTTTATGATCATCATTAACACTTTCTTCCTTAGGTTTCAATTAGTCTTATATCATAAGTGAGTATTGACTTAATCAACTCCTCTAGTGTTAGGTTGTTTAGGTCTTTTGATTCTTGTATCATTTTGCATATTTTTGTGGCAATATCAATTGCATTTAGGTGATTAATACCTGACAGTTTCATTAATCTTGAGTTTATTGAGGGAATTCAAGCTTTTATTGAGTATGCACGTTCTCAACTTGCATATATGGATGCATTAAATTTGGTGTCTTATTTATAAATGGATATAAGGGGGAAGGTTAAATGTTAAGGCTATTAGCTATGGATGCTAATGAGATGTTCATTTATAATGGTAACAAATGAGTTAATTATAAACTAATTGCATATTGGGATGATGCCTTATTCATTATAGAATTGTCGATTGAAATATTGTTAATAGGTGTTGTAATGAACAAGGTTTTAAAAACCGAACCAGACCGTCCGGTCTGACAGAAAAAGGTTTGAACCGGTCAGTGGTCCAATTTAGTTTCATCTAATAACCTCTTTGTATAAAAATTGCTGGTTTAAACCTTTTTCGGTCGGACCAGACAATCCAGTTTGATTTTTATGACTGTGCTCTGCATTGCAATACGTTTTTAACCAACCATTCATAGAAAAAGATTTTTAGAGTAACTTTAACATCCCATCACCGATGGGAAGGGTAAATTAGTCATTTGGGACGGGTTAGGAGTGTGGAAACATAGCTCAGCATATTCATGCATATTATGGTCGCTAAATATATATGAATGGCAATTTTTGCACATGCATAAAATAATAATTGTACATGCATTCATTGACATTTCGGGTATAATTGGTAATAAATGTGATTGTTTTGAGATTTATGGGTTAATGGTATTGAAAATTGATTTGGAAAGTGAAATTTGTTGTTTTAGATTTTTGGAGAATTTTGGGAAAATTTCTAAAATTTTTGGGGGTAACTTTTTGGACTAGAAAAAATACCCAGTGGCAAACCAAATGATAAACGGTAGTAGCATTTACTGTCAAATAACATTAGAATTTTTGATAAATGACTTTAGGAATTATTAACAAGTGTTATTGAAAATTAGGAGACAATTGGATTAAAATTTGGAGATTAAATAAACTTGTTATTGGTTGGACCAATTGGAGCAATAAGAAAGTGACATGTGGCAAGTGACATGTGTCACTTGCCACATCACTTCTTATAAAGTGAAAGACCCTCCCTTTTTTTTTGTTTTCCACGATACTTTTCATTTCAAAGGGCTTTGGTGATTTTTTTTGGCTTTTCTCCACCAATTTCGTAGCTCCTCTCTTCCTCTTCTCCATGGGTTTTGGTCTCCTCCAACTTTAAGCCTAGCTCTCATCTCTTACTTGCTTCCTTGTCACCTTACTCTCTCTTTCTCACCATAAAAACCCTATCTCTACCTCTTATGGAGATGATGAACGTGGGTTGTTTGGGGAGTTAGGGATTTGGGGTACTCTTGAAGATCTTGAAGAAATCAAAGCTTAGCCAAGTAAGTTTAGCTTCTAATGTCATAGGTATGGTTAATTTCAGTAAATATGATGAGTAACTTGAGTATCTTGATGCTTTTATTTTACAAGGTTTATGTATATGTCTTGGGTGATGAAATATTATGTTCATGTCTTGTTTTTGGATATATAGGATGAGTAATAATGCATGTAAGGGTATATAGAGGTCTAGAAATTGAATGATTTCTAAAGGGGTGATTAGATGAGTGTAGAACATTGCTTATTAATGGATATGTATATATGCTCTGTTTTTGGTTAATGATAAATGCTAGATCATGCTTTGTTTGTGATTGGTTTATTGAGTTGAATTAGGTAGGGACTAATGAGGAATTGTAATGGAGGAGATGGTCAAGGTATAAGTAGGTATAAGATGAGTTAGATGTAAAGATTGAATGAATGGTGGCAAATCTGGAAATTTTTTTTACAGCAACTTGATCTTAAGTATGCTTCAATGTATTGGCCATAACTCTTTCTATAGTTTAGCAATTGAGATGATCTTTGCCTTGTATTAAAATTAAGAAGTTTGGCTAGAATTCTTATGAAGGAAGTTCTGTTCAATTGTGGTTTGAAGGGTTTCGAATTTGGCATTGAAAGTTAGATAAATGTGCAGGGTGAATAGTGGTGTATATCACATTGATTGATTTGTGACCAGAACTTTGGAAATTTTTCTAGGCTAAAGTAGAATGATTTTGTGAAATTGGTCTTCATGAAAGTTGAAGATTTACTTTTTAGCTTTCTAATGCCACTAAGTATGAATTTTTTTGATTTGTAGGTTGAAAGTTATGATTTGTTAATGTTTAGGTGGTAATTCAGATCAAAATGTGTTTTGTGTGCAAATGGCTCTAAGTGTATAGGTCTTGTGATTTCTGTGTTCTGAAACTAATTGTGGACTGTTATTATTGGAATTAGCTTAAGTGATCTTCTGGAAAGTTGTAAAGGAATGAATTATCTTTAAAATGAGGTATAGTATGTTAATTTTGAATGTGTAGATTGTAAATTATGATTTTGTAAAGTTTTGATGTGGTTTACGTTCTATGGTGACTTAACACTCTTAAACAGAGCAGCCACATTAATGGAGATTTTGAGCTAGGTAGAGATGGAATTTGCTTCTAAGTCCTTAATGAGAATTGTAGTATGTTGTCTGATCTTTTCATGGGTATAAAGTATGGATTTGTTTGGACATTTGAGTAGGGAATTATGATTTTAGAAGATTGTATACTGTTCAAGGTGACACATGTGGGCAGAAACTTTGTTTGAGAATTTGATGTGTTTCTAGGTTGAATTTGCTTCCAAGTTATTCATGAAAGTTGTAGAACATGTTTTGATCTTTCTTTTCAAATAAATTTTGGAATTTTTGACAAAAGGAATGGAAATTTATGATTTTTGTAAAATGGTATACTGTTTTGGGAAACATTGTGCAAGCAGTAACTTTGGTTGCATTTTTGACACCCTTAGAGATAAAATTGGTTTTTGTGTCATTCATGAAACTTGTAGAGCTCTCTTTTATCTTAAATTTTATATCAAGTTTGTCGAATTTGGAATTCGGAGTAAGGAGCTATGACTTGTGAAAGTTGGGATGTCGGCAAAAGAAAGAATAAAGCTTCCAATCGGTCACTGTAGTCGACCTAGTCGACTAAAACCTCCGACTAGTCGACTAGGACATGTATTTTTCCTGAACTGACCTCTCTCCACTCTTTTGTTTATAACTTTTCCGTCTGACATCCGATTGACCTGATTCTCTAGGCATCGGAGTCGTGAAATATTTAATTTCATTTCTATGTGACATTGAGAAATTTTAGAGATAAAATTGACGTAGATGGGTTAGGTCAAAGTGAGGCGACCGGGAAATCATTTTTCTGGTCTATGTTTTATCAATAATTGGACCTATAGAGGTCCAAATTGCGTGATTTTGATACCTATGGTTTCCTAAGTCATAAGGGAATCTTTTGTGATGTGAATTACGGGATAATGCTGGGAATGTCATGAACATGCATTGTACACTTTTTAATTGCTACTTGTGCATTATTTGTAGGAAAATCCCGGTGTGTGCATCACATGCACACAGTGCGGAAAACAAAAATTTTTGTTTTGGGACCTTCCCGAAAGCTAGGATCCATGTGTCTATATAACGATGTCAAACCATAACGACCAAAAGAGATCGTCTCTAATGGTATCCACGCAGAGGTTGGAGAACCTAACCGGGGCAAACTCTTTGACCCGGGAATAGCTAGAATAAAGTGAAGAATGTTAAATCTTACCTTATTCTTGGAGAGCTAAGGATAAGACGATGGAGGAGAAGCTTGGAGAGGAGAAAATGTCGTGTGTTGTGAAAGGAAGCTTGAAAACCAAATTTTCAAGAACTCTCTCACATATATAAACGACCATCAACCTTCCTTTTTTCTTCAAATGGATTTTATCTTCTCATGGCCACTTGTCGCACACGATGATCACCTTCATTTGTCCTTTAGTTCATTTTGTCTTTAACCATTTAAAGACATTAATGGCTACTTTTAACAAGGCTAAAGAAGCTTCTCATCCTCCTTCCACGTTAGTCACACACACACACACACACACACACATATATATATATATTAATCATATATATATATATATAAATGCTGAGGTGGTCCAGTCACACTGGGGTTGGTCCTACCGGGTCCCGGTATGGAAAAAACACCGAAGACCTGTCTCAGCAATATCGATGTTGCTATCTCATCGGGACATATCCCAATCTCATCGAAATCCATTTAGTCCTATTGCTCTCCATATATTGGATCTCTGTTCAAAACTATTTTACGAATTCTCCGAATCACTCTTATGCGTGTGACCCATTAGGTTCCCGGTTATGTTGGCCACTTAGATTAACACTTAATTTGAGCAAGTCATAAGCGGTATCTAGCAACACATCATGACCCCCAATTGACCGGAAAGTAATTGGTTTGACGAATGAACCTATGTTCACGACGAACCATATCAAGAACCTTTTTATAGACAATTACTGTGCAATTCGTCCTTTCACCATGCTATACCCCACTTGGTTATGAGTATGGGCAAAATGTCAACTCTTACTAGACTGACTACATCAAATCTAGTCCAAGTGATATCAGTTCTTGTCCTGGGACTCATTACTTTATATGTCAATGAAGACATTTTTCATAACATAAGTACTCCGGCCAGAGATTTCCAAGAAATGACCCTGACAAGAGGCCATGGGTATCATCTTCTGTTATTATAGAAGTGGTGAATCCTCTATTGGCTACTCAATTACCTTCGACTACCTCAAACTGTACCTAATCACCACCCTATGAGCGACCTCTGTAGGGCAACAAGGAATAGAGTCAAAGCACAGAATCAGTATCCAAGATATCCTTGAGTACCTTAAGTCTAAGGATATTTGCACCATTGCTATGATGAGATTATCACTGACATTAGAATAGGACATCCATGTGATGATCTCATAGCAGGTCATCCAATGTACTTACTACCTCTAGTAAGCATTCACATCTCAACCCTAAACATCTCATATTTACAGTTTCTGAGATCCACTGCTTGATCAAATCAAGGAGCTTGAAATGTGCTAGTCGCTCCGGATTAATGATGTCCAGTTTCAGTAATCCTACGACTAGGGATAATTTAGATACTGACATAATTGCACATGATAGGAATCTCAGTAGTATGATCACATCACAATTTCATTCATGCTATGTCATGTACCATGGACTTCATTAATTTGCTTATAGATCAATATCAATTCATAAATAATGAACATCAAATTAATGAAATATGCATTTCTTTATTTATTCATAAAGTTTGTACACAAATTTGTACAAAACATGCTAAAGGCGATTGCCTTTAGGGAACTACTCTAACAAAATCTCCCACTTGACCTAAAGTCAATCGCCTTGGTATCTAATACCATAAGCGAGTACATGAGAATCAAAATTCTTCTGTGATAATGGCTTTGTCAACGGGTCAGCAATATTTTGCTCGGTGAGAATTCTCTCTATCTGGACATCACCTCGACCAATGATCTCCCTAATTAGATGATATCTGCGGAGTACGTGTTTGGATCGTTGATGAGACCTTGGTTTCTTTGCCTGCGCAATAGCCCCATTATTGTCACAATACAACTGTATGGGCCCATCACAGCTAGGAACCACACCAAGTTCAGTAATGAACTTTTTGATCCAAATTGCTTCCTTTGCTGCGTCTGAAGCGGCAATGTACTCTGTCTCGGTTGTTGAATCGACAGTTGTCTCTTGTTTGGAACTCTTCCAACTGACCGCCCCGCCGTTCAGTGTGAATATATAACCTGATTGAGATTTAGAATCATCCTTATCAGATTGAAAACTAGCATCTGTATACCCGCTCACCTGGAGATTTCCATCTCCATATACCAAGAAAACATCCTTAGTCCTTCGCAAGTACTTGAGGATATTCTTGACAGCCACCCAGTGACCCTCGCCAGGATCCAATTGGTATCTTCTTGCAACACTTAGAGCATATGATACATCGGGTCTCGTACATAGCATTGCGTACATGATAGATCCTACTGCAGATGCATACGAGATCATATTCATGTGCATCCTCTCATCTTGTGTCTTAGGACACATAGATTTCGAGAGTGTTATCCCATGAGTCATGAGAAGATACCCTCTCTTAGATTGTTCCATGCTAAACCTCTTTAACATCTTGTCTATGTACGTTGATTGTGAAAGACCAAGCAATCTTTTTGATCTATCTCTATAAATCTTTATCCCAAGGATATAAGTTGCTTCACCAAGGTCTTTCATGGCAAATTGTTTGGATAACCAAATCTTCACAGATTGTAGCATAGAGACATCGTTTCCTAGTAATAATATGTCATCTACATATAGCACAAGGAATACGATTGCAGTCCCACTAACCTTCTTATACACACAGTGTTCATTCGGATTTTGTGAGAAACCAAACTCTTTGATTACCTCATCAAAACGGATATTCCAATTCCTGGATGCTTGTTTCAATCCATAGATGGATTTCTGAAGCTTGCATACCTTTTCGCCAGCATAGGAGATGAAGCCCTCAGGTTGTGTCATATACACATCCTTAGCCAGATTTCCATTTAGGAAAGCTGTCTTCACATCCATTTGCCATATCTCATAATCATAATGAGTGGCAATGGCTAGGAGTATTCTAATGGACTTAAGCATTGCTACTGGGCTAAAAGTCTCGTCGTAGTCAATTCCTTGTCTTTGATGAAAACCTTTAGCCACAAGCCTTGCTTTATAGGTAATCACATTACCATCCATGTCGGTTTTCTTTTTGAAAACCCATTTACACCCTATGGGTTTTATTCCTTTGGATGCCTCAACCAAAATCCATACTTGGTTTTCATACATGGAATCCATTTTAGCCTTCATGGCACGAAGCCATTTCTTAGACTCTGAACTCTTCAGAACCTCTTCGTAGGTGGTAGGCTCATTATCTTCTATAAGCAATAAGTCATTCTGTTCATTCACAAGAAATCTATATCTCTCGGGAACAGAGCGTATCCTACGTGACCTACGAATTTCGTGTGTTGTAGAAGGTTGAACTGTTACTTCATCTGTATGAGTCACATTTTCAGGTTCAGGCAGTTGATCTGCGTCTGTTCGAGCATCTTGAACTTCTTCAAGTTTAATTTTGCTCCCACTGTCTTCTTGTAAAAGAAACTCTTTCTCTAAAAAGACAGCATTCTTTGAAACAAACACCTTTTGTTCCTCAGTAAGGTAAAATTGATATCCCATTGTTTCTTTAGGATATCCTACGAACAAACATTTATCAGATTTTGCATCAAGTTTATCTGAATGTATCCGCTTCACATAAGCAGGACAGCCCCAAACTTTCAAATGAGTAAGATAGGGTCTTTTGTTAGTCCACATCTCATATGGAGTAACATCAACTGTCTTTGATGGAACTCTATTTAACAAATAAACAGCTGTCTCAAGTGCATACCCCCAAAAGGATTTTGGTAACTTTGCAAAGCCCATCATCGACCGTACCATGTCTAACAAGGTTCGATTTCTCCTTTCAGCCACACCATTATGCTGTGGTGTGTAAGGTGGAGTCCATTGAGATAAAATCCCATTATCTCTGAGATAATCTAAAAATTGTTGGTCTAAGTATTCCCCACCACGATGGGATCGTAATGTTTTGATACATTTCCCAAGTTGGTTTTCTACTTCATTTCTGAATTGTTTGAACTTTTCAAATGCTTCAGATTTGTATCTCATCAGATACAGGTACCCATATCAAGAATAATCATCAATAAAGGTAATGAAGTAAAGACAACCACTTCTAGCATGGATGGACATCGGACCACATACATATGAATGTATTAGGTCTAATACTCCAGTCGCTCATTCACCCTTTCCCTTAAAGGGTAACTTAGTCATCTTGCCTAATAAAGAAGATTCACATGTGTCATATGATTCATAATCAAATGACCCTAAACTACCATTCTTATAGAGCTTAGCTATGCGTCTCTCATTTATATGGCCAAGGCGACAATGCCATATGTAAGTTGATTTTAAATTATCTCGTTTACGTCTTTTCGTGTCATTGACATTCATAATTGGATTTGACATATCTAATATGTAAATTCCATTGCATAATGTACCAGTACCATAAAACATTCCATTCAAACTAATAAAACAACCATTGCTACTAAAAGTCAAATGGAAACCAAATTCTATTTAAACAAGAAATGATAATATGTTCTTTGTTAAAACAGTACAAAATAACATTAATCCAATTTAATTACAAGCCCACTGGGAGTGACAAAAATAAGTGCCTACGGCTAATGCAAAGAACTCTTGCTCCATTTCCTACACGCATTCTAGTTCTCCTTCATGAGTGTCTCTGCTTGTCACGAGGCCCGCATATCATTGCATATATGTGAGCCACAACCGTATCTAATACCCATATGTTATGGTCGAAAGCAGATTAACCTCAATGACAAACATACCGAAGGAGCCGAGGCATCGATGCCTTCTTCGCTTCAATTCTTCTAGATAGACTTTCGGTTTAAGCCCAGGTGGCGGTCTTGCCCTGATGGAAGCAAGTGCCTTTTGGCGTAGTTTCTTTAGTTTTTTTTTTGGCTGCACTTCCTTTTGGTTTCTTAGACCTTTTCTTCTTCAGTTTCTTTTTCTTTGAACCAGAAGAAGAAGAGTCCACCACAAGCACTGGCTTGCTATCCTTCTTGATAGCTTGCTCTGCTGTTTTGAGTAGATTGATCAACTCAGGGATTGTCGTGGATATTTGGTTCATCCGATAGTTTAACACAAACTTTGAATAACTATCAGACAATCCAACCAAAATTAAGTCAACACTTAATTCATAATCCATAACAAAACCCAAGACGGCCAACCTCTCAATATACCCATTCATCTTGATCATCATGCTTGCCGCAGATGAACCCGAGTCATCTTAGTAGTGAAGAGTAGCCTCGAGGTCTCGAACTTTTCAGACCGAGCTTGCTCATCGAAAAGCTCTCTAAGATGAAACACTATGGTATGAGCATCCATAGACTCATGCTGCTTCTGCAGCTCTGGTGACATAGAGGCGAGCATAATACAGGTAGCCATGTCACTGTCTTTGAGATGCTTACGATAAACTTTCTGATCCTCATCAGAAGCATCAACAGCAAGTGGATCAGGAAGTGGAACATCTAGGACATAGCCCAGTTCCTCAGATCTGAGAACAATTCTCATATTTCTCAGCCAATCGAGAAAATTAGGTCCAGTTAATTTATTAGAGTCCATAAGTGAGCGCAAATTCACACTAGAAGACATCTTCAATAAACCTAAAGGGAAAGAGAGAAAGAATGTTAGAATATTAATATATGCATGATCATAAGGACTTGCATGACATGCATATGGCTCCCACTAGTTTCAAAAATCCATAACCCTCATTACGAATCCAAGAAACATTATGACAAAATGTCCTAGTGGGTCGATATCTGACATTACTAAAAAATGACCTTGGGTTTACCCAACAAGCTACCTTAGGTCAATCGGTAGGTATCGGTCATACCAATTGCATCATAGATATCCTACATTACTAAAATGAACTTAGGTTTACCCAACAAGCCACCTTAGATCAATTGGCAGGTATCGGTCATACCAGTTACATCACAGGTGCAATTATCGACTAGTGCTATCAACTCGTAATGTATGCACACACATTGGGTTATCAACTCTTGATGCGCGTACATCTAATGTACGCTACCCAATTTTGCCTCTGTCTACGTTAACCTTGAGTTTACTCAACAAATCAACGCTTCTAGTGAAAACCGACCCATTAATCCAAAAATCTTATTTTCATGGTTCGAACATATCCGTATAGAGTGCGATTGAGTTTACCCAACAACCCGAACTCTATAAGAACTCTGGTTCTCCCCATATTAATGGAAGGTGTTAGTTTTCATATTATGTGTTAGAGATTTCAAACTCTGGTCTCATCCAAGCTGTAGGATTATAGTCACAATGACTATATGGAATGATTTAGGGCATTTCATCAATCATATTGAGTCTATACCTATAATCATCCATCATCCCACCTGTGCATGTGTAAGTCGACTTGTGCATGTGTAAGTCAACTTACCCGAGAATGCAAGTCGACTTATGCATGTGTAAGTCGACTTACCTTACTACTGTGCACGAGCAAGTCGACTTGTGCATGTGTAAGTCGACTTACCCGAGAATGCAAGTCGACTTATGCATGTGTAAGTTGACTAATATTTAGAAGTGCTCTCTAATCAGCTAATTTCTCAATCCGTGCAGTTCAAATTCACAATACCAAGTGTAATATTCTTTACTTTGATGTACCAATGAAACACTTTCATTGTATCATGCTTACCATATATAATCATACTATACATGAAAAACTTGAAATGGATTAATACACTTTTATTCTCTTAGATTTCCAAATAATTTTGCGAATACCAAATAATCTTCCTAAGTATCTCTAGGTAGTCTACACTTTATCAAGACTACTTCGGCACTAGTCACAAAATTGGTGACGGCCAAAACAATCAAGACAAGGAAATATACTAACGAGACGCTAATGAAACACATTTGACATCCGAAAATTTTTGAAAACCCAATTTCAAGAAAATCAGTTTGGAAAGCATACAACATCAATGTAACATATTTTTAATCACATTAAAAATGAGCATTGGAATCGAAAAATACACAATAAATCATTTCAAACAAAACAGTTCCAGCAACTTTCTCAAAACTGCCAAGCTCTGTCTTTTGCTTGAAAAACTCATTGAAACAATTTCAATAAATTCTGAGAAAATTACATAGGTTACAACATGTTCACAAAATGCTCCATGAATATTTTCAGGATTTATTTCAAACAAAAACTCAACTAACCTCAGCAACAAAACCAATGTTGAATCTGTGTTCCTCAACACACATATTCCCAGCAGCACACATTAAATTCTCAAATAAATAGTAAATCACCTCGAAAACATTTTTCCATCCTCATAGACATTTATAAACATCTTAGAGACATGTCGGTGAAAGAAAATCTGAAAAACAATTTTTTTACAATTTATTCTCGAATTTATAAGCATTCCTGTTCAAGGAATGTGCACAAACACAGCAACCAGAACATTAGGGAATAAATTAGCAAAACCATATCAAATCACATTGATAAATTCTGTTCTTACACAGACTTATTCAACAACATCTTATGAGCACATCTGGGAAAGAAAATTTAGAAAACAAGATTTCTATATTGATTTCGAATTTAACACAGTCAACATGCATCATCGTCACAACCAATAGGCAGCTCCAACCTTGTTATGATTTCATCGTTATATACGACACAAGTGGCTCTAATACCACTGTAAGAAAATCCCGGTGTGTGCATCACATGCACACGGTGTGGAAAAAAAAAATTTATTCCGGGACCTTCCCGAAAGCCAGGATCCATGTGTCTATCTAACGATGTCAAACCATAACGACCAAAAGAGATCGTCTCTAATGGTATCCACGCAGAGGTCGGAGAACCTAACCGGGGCAAACCCTTTGACCTGGGAATAGCTAGAATAAAGTGAGACTGCTAGATCTTACCTTATTCTTGGAGAGCTAAGGAGAAGACGATGGAGGAGAAGCTTGGAGAGGAGAAAATGTCGTGTGTTCTGAAAGGAAGCTTGAAAACCAATTTTTCAAGAACTCTCTCACATATATAAATGACCATCAACCTTCCTTTTTTTTTCAAATGGATTTTCTCTTCTCATGGCCACTTGTCACACACGATGATCACCTTCATTTGTCCTTTAGTTCATTTTGTCTTTAACCATTTAAAGACATTAATGGCTACTTTTGACAAGGCTAAAGAAGCTTCTCATCCTCCTTCCACGTTAGTCACACACACACACACACACACACACACACATATATATATATATAAATGCTGAGGTGGTCCAATCACACTAGGGTCAGTCCTACCGGGTCCCGGTATGGAAAAAACACCGAAGACCTGTCTCAGCAATATCGATGTCGCGATCTCATCGGGACATATCCCAATCTCATCGGGATCTATTTAGTCCTATTGCTCTCCATATATTGGATCTCTGTCCAAAATTATTTTACGAATTCTCCGAATCACTCTTATGCGTGTGACCCATTAGGTTCCCGGTTATGTTGGCCACTTAGATTAACACTTAATCTGAGCAAGTCATTAGCGGTATCTAGCAACACATCATGACCTCCAATTGACCGGAAAGTAATTGGTTTGACAAATAAACCTATGTTCACGACGAACCATATCACGAACCTTTACATAGACAACTACTGTGCAATTTGTCCTTTCACCATGCTATACCCCACTTGGTTATGAGTATGGGAAAAATGTCAATTCTTACTAGACTGACTACATCAAATCTAGTCCAAGTGATATCAGTTCTTATCCTGGGACTCATTACTTTATATGTCACTGAAGACATTCTTCCTGACATAAGTACTCTGGCAAGAGATTTCTAAGTAATGACCCTGACAAGAGGCCATGGGTATCATCTTCTGCTATTATAGAAGTGGTGAATCCTCTATTGGCTACTCAATTACCTTCGAATACCTCAAACTGTACCTAATCACCACCCTATGAGCGACCTCTGTAAGGCAAGAAGGAATGGAGTCAAAACACAGAATCAGTATCTAAGATATCCTTGAGTACCTCAAGTCTAAGGATATTTGCACCATTGCTATGATGAGATTATCACTGACATTAGAATAGGACATCCATGTGATGATCTCATAGCAGGTCATCCAATGTACTTACTACCTCTAGTAAGCATTCACATCTCAACCCTAAACATCTCATATTTACAGTTTCTGAGATCCACTGCTTGATCAAATCAAGGAGCTTGAAATGTGCTAGTCTCTCCTGATTAATGATGTCCAGTTTCAGTAATCCTAAAACTAGGGATAATTTAGATACTGACATAATTGCACATGATAGGAATCTCAGTAGTATGATCACATCACAATTTCATTCATGCTATGTCATGTACCATGGACTTCATTAATTTGTTTATAGATCAATATCAATTCATAAATAATGAACATCAAATTAATGAAATATGCCTTTCTTTATTTATTCATAAAGTCTGTACACAACTTTGTACAAAACACGCTAAAGGCGATTGCCATAAAGGCACTACTCTAACATTATTAATGTGTGAATAATTTGAATGTTATAGAGGCACATTTGGAGCGTCGATCCACCGATTTTGCTGAGACTTCCAGGCTTTAGCTCGAAAGTTATAGGTGAGTAACCTAGATGATTCTCTCGATTATTATATGTCTACTGTGGTGAATAATGGCGGGTTTTATGATTGATTATGACTATGGATTCCGGACAGAAGGTCCAATGTATTAGGAGCTATGACATAGAAGTGTTATCTGTTTGTGAATCTGTGACTTACTTGTCTCTGATGTGATAAATTGTGATACGTGAAATGATTGTGATACAATCACTGCCTAATTGTGACATGTGGATTAATTGTGATGCAATTATTGTTAAATTGGGACAGATGCATTCCATGCATGAATGCATGATCAGTTAATGACAGTTGTGACCGGAGCAGCCACCAAGAGCTATAAGCTCAACGTTTATATTTGGGCCTCGAGCCCCACAGTGATTCAAAGCCTCAGGCTCAACGATTAATGTGCCCATATTGGGACAGTTCAGGCGCTCGATCACAACACCGAAATAAAATGGAAATGTGGCACATGCGCATGTCATATGTATCTGATTTTAGTCTCTTTGATTGAGTGAAAGGCTAACTGCCTTATACTTCTGTAGTACCAATCATATGGTACTTCTGAATGTGAATTATGAAACAACTGTATTATGCTTGAATGTTGTATAAATTCAATTGGTTATGGATGTCTAATCGAATGAAAAGTATCAAATTGTCTATGTTCAAGTGAAATTGTGAAACGTGATCAAATATGCAACAATGTGAATATATGTTATGTGAATTGATGTGTTGCATGAATTGAGTGAACCATCGATGATGGTTACCTCATTGAGTTTGCAAAACTCACCCAAAATTTGCAATTATTTTTCAGGACCCAGAAGAATACCCCGTTAGGCAACGGGTGTATATCAATCGCGTGTGAGTGAGAAAAGAGGTTGGGATCAGTTCGTGTCTGCATTAGTGTCTGATAGAAATGTATTTTCTGAATTTTTGTATTAATCATGATTAGGTCATATTGTAAAGGCAACAAATTGAATGAAATTGTATTTATAAAAAGGGCCCCCGTGGTCATTGGAATTAGTAGTGATTATGTTCATTAATGATGTGAATTGTTTTCCGCATCATATATATTATATGTGTATGTTTATGTTTTAAAAAAAAATTATACTGAGTTTGGACTGAGTGATGTAGCACGCCACCCTTGCGGGGCCCGGACTCGGATATCACCATCGATGTCAGGTTCGGGTCATGCGGGAGTGGGGTGTGACAGTAACCCTTGTGCGTTCATAGCCTAAACTGACTTCAAATATCTACCTATTATTCTGTCGATGTTGTATCTATTCATTGTTTCTTTTCTTTTTCCTATTTTAAGAACTTTCGAAGTTGATGACCCAAAAATTGTTCGTTGATTAACATCAAGATATTATTTGTTATTTTATTTTTGTCATATTTTATAAATATTTATTCATTTATGTTTTAGATCTCATTTATTAAATAAATAAATAATCATAGAATAAAATAGAAATATAAGTTAATCTGTTCAAATTTAGTACCTAATAGAAAAAGTGATTTTATAACTCTAAGAAACATATATTTATTTTAGTTTCATTGTTGGGTTTGTTTATATATTTATTCTACCCATATTCAATCGTACTTTTGAAAAATTTAATTATATTTTAAAAATATTTATTAATTACAAAGTTTATTTAAAGCAATTTGATAGGTAATATTTAGAACTCTATTTCATATCAATTTCTAGTATTGATAAGTTTTGTAACATTTAGAACTCTATTTCATATCAATTTCCATAAAATTTTAAACTCTCTTTCATATCAATTTCGTAATTTTAGAACTCTATTTCATATCAATTTATAGTTTTGATAGTTGAGTTATATATAGTATATATACTCTTTCAACTATTTAATTTGTTGATTTAAAGCACCAAAATTGAAAACTAGCAATATTTCAGTCAGGCTATTTAAAGAGGAGCAATTGTTGGAGCAAAGTATAAAAAGTGAGTAATAACTGTTGGTCTTTTATGTATCCATGATGTTGTTATTCATCTTCTTTATTACAATTGATAATGAGAATTACTTAAATTGTAAACTTTTTCCCTGACAATAGTATACCTAATTATTTTTAATACTTTTTAGGTTAAATCATAATAGAGAATATGGAACCATCCTCAACTCGTGGTAAGTCCAATCTAGCATGGAATTTTTTTTTCTTCTCAAGCTTCTGATGGGAATATCCAATATAACTGTATGTTTTGCAGTAGAATATTTAAAGGAGAGGAATTTTTAGAATGAAAGAACATCTTGCTGGTCTTAAGGGTAATATTGCTTCTTGCAAAAAAGTACCACTTGATGTACATGATATGATTGGAAAATATTTGCAGCAACAAGTAAAAAAGAAAGAGGAAAATAAAGAAACTCATGATATATCTTTTGGAGATGATGAAACACCACAAGTATTAGATAAATGAAAAAGAAAAGTTACTATTGACATAGATTCTTATTTTTCTCCAAGAATTACTCCTAGTTCTCAACCTAGCCTAAAAAGTTTTATGGTTGATAAGGATGTTGTTTTACGATGTAAAAGAGCATGGGCTAGATGGTTTTATCATTCATGTATTTCCTTAAATGCTTTAAATTCACCATATCTTCAAGAAGCAATTAATGCTACAATAGCAATAAATCCAAGATTTAAGGTACCATCTTATTATGAGTTGTGTGTGCCTTTGCTTCAAGATTTAAAAAGGGAATGTCAGTTAATTATGGATATATATGAATCTAGTTGGGAATCAACAGGATGTACTATTATGGAAGATGGGTGGACTAATCATAGAAAAAGAACCTTGATTAATTTCTTGGTTTATTGCAATATTGGAACAACTTTTATCAAGTTTGTTTATGCTTCTGACATGGTAAAAAGTGCTAGTGCTTTATCTAAATTATTCTCTAAAATTGTCGAGTGGGTTAGACCAAAGAATGTTGTGCATTTTATTACAGATAATTCAGCAAATTATGTATCAGCTGGGTACTTATTACAATCAAAGTATGGACATATTTATTGGTCTCCATACGCTGCACCTTGTATAAATCTTATTTTAAAAGATATTGGTGGTATGAGCCATATTTCTAGTCTTGCTTCATGCGTATCTAAGATCATAATTTTTGTGTATAATCATGTCACATTTTTGTCTTGGTTAAGAAAGCAAGAAGATTGGGTTGAGATCGTTCATCCTGCTGCTACCAGGTTTGCAACTATATTTATTACTTTGAAAAGTGTTTATGAACATAAGCAACTAATTCAAAATTTATTGACAAGTAAACACTTTTCAAGTCATAAATTATCAAAGAGTGAAAAAGGAAAATAAGTTTGTGTTATTTGGGATGCTTGCTTGATCATTGAAAAGATTGTAGCTACGTTTATAAGGCTGTTGAGGATTGTTGATTCGGATGAGAAGCCATCTCTGGGATATATATATGAGGGTATGTATAGAACTCACAAAATAATTATAAATATTTTTAAAGGGAATGAGAAATTGTACAAGCCTTATATAGATATTATTGATCGACAATGGGATAAGCATCTTACTCAAAGGATCCACTTAGCAACTTATTTTGTCAATCCTTATTGCTTATATAGTGGAGAAGAACGTAAAATTAATATTATGAGCAATTTGTTTGATTTGATTGAATGCAAAGGTATTTTCTCTATTGAAGAGCAATCATAAGCGATAAATGAAATAAAATTGTATCTTGAAGGTTTAGAGAGTTTTGCTAGATCATCAGCAAAGAGAGAACTTATGTGGAACAAAATGCAGCCGGGTAAGTTATATATTTTTTAATTCATTATTTACTTATTAATAATATATAATTTTATAATAACTATTAATTTAAAATACAGATGAGTGCTGGAGATTATTTGGTGACAATGCTCTAACATTGAGAAAACTCGCTATTAGGTTACTCAGTCAAACAGCTTTCACATTAGGTTGTGAACATAATTGGAGTGTTTTTGAACATATTCATACAAAAAGACAAAATCGTTTGGAACATCAAAGACTTAATGACCTTGTTTACGTTACTTATAATCTGAGAATGAAGAACAAGTATTTTACTATTTTCTTGTTTTGTTTTTATTTCAATAATTTTTATTGTTGATTTTATAATTTCTCTATTATGTATTCAGATCGTTTAGTGAGAAGAGAACATATGATCCAGTTGATATTGATTGTATTAAACATACTAATTTTTGGATCGAATAAGAAAAACCATTGCCTGATCTTGATTATAATGAACTTGAAAAGACGATTTATAAAGAAAACGCATTTATCACGATGAATGAATTAAGAACATCTGCTGATGGTCAATTTATATCTTAGTTTGATCATATTTAAGTTAAAATTATACTGTATTACAAGTTTACGATTGAGAATAATTTCATACATTACTAATTTTTAATTTATTTTAATGTAGTAGAAGAAGTTGATGCAACTACTTTAGATGAAAGTGTAGTTTACGAATCTTTAAATAGCGTTGGGGAATTTGGAGCTTTTCACGATGATGAGACACAACCTCCTTCAGAAATACAAGTTTGATTTCTATTGTTATTTTAATATTATATTATACTTATATTTATTTATTATATAATAATAGACATTGGTGTATTTTTATTTCAATAAAATGTTTTATTTTTACTTATTCTTATAAGTTTTACTTCTTATTTATTATATACCAATTTTTTAACGGTTCACTACCGGTTGAACCTCTAAACCTTAAACCTTTCTTTCAACTGGTTCGATGTCTGGTTCGGTTTTTAAAACATTGATAATGAACTCAATTTAAACTATGATTATGGTCAAAATTTTCCCTTTCCAAGTTAACTACTAACTATAATTAGGGGTGTTCAAGAAAACCCGCGAACTTATGAAATGGACCTAAACCGCATGAACCGAACCTGTAAATAAGGTTACCGAACCTGAAAAATCAGGTTCATGGTTCAGGTTCAGGTTTCTAACTTGCGGTTCTAGGTTTAAACCTGAACCTAAAACACCCAAAAAATCTATCATATATTTAGATATAATTTAAGAGGATATTAATAATAATAAATTCACTAGTATTTAATATATTAATTCTTGAGTAAAAAAAGAAGTAAAGGAAAAAAAACTACTTTAATTCTATGTTATTAAATGTTAATCTTGAACATTGCTATTATAAGTAACAACTAATGCATAACACTCAATACTTCTACTTTAAATAGTAATTAATATGTGTTAAAGTTATTGATCAAGTATTAAACTATTAATAGAAAAATTCATTGACTAAAATAATATAATCATTTAGAGATTAATTTTAAAAATTAATAAGTGTAAAACACAATTTATTAACAAATCCTACAATTTTAGTTTTGTAAAGCACATATATTAACTTAGATATTTATGAGATATTATAAACATTAAACAAACAAGTAATACTGATTCTTTAAAATATATAATATAGTTGCTAATAAATAATAAGCATATAATAATATTGTCTTGTACAAATACAAACATAGTTTTATTTATCTAAGCACTTCGATTGGAAAGTAATAAAGAGCTCTATTGAAAGTTTATTAAGAAACAAAACATTCTCATAGAAACCTTACGTAAGGTTTTGCGTTCAATTTTGTTAATATAATGAATATCAATCATTTTAATATTTAAATTGAGAATAGTAAGGTAGTTTGTTCTTATATGAATCATTGATATGACAATGTAGTTTGTTCTATATGAATAATTGATAAAATTGCTAAGATCACTTGTAAATTTAGTTCTTCTAAAAAATATAATTCAATCCAATGGTCTTAATACAAACATTATAAATTTATGGCTAAAATCGCTTGAATTACAATTGATCTTTTATCAAATATCAGCCATTGAAGTTGAAAAGTTTTTTCCATCTATGAAAACAAAGAAAAATTAAAATTCATTCTATTTGTTCAAAAAAGAAAAAAAAATTCATTCAATCTTTCATCCCACCGTCACTTCTCAACCTCTCATCTCTCAAACTACCATCCTACCATCATATTCAAAGAATAATTGTTTAATAATTTATCTTTTTCTTCCTAGTATGGGTCTTTTATAAAGTATTGTTTGGCTTATTTTTACTTTGCTTGGGTTTAACATATTGGAATAATCTTTGATGAATTTTATATGCATACTTTTATGAATAATTTTTATTTGTTTTCACCAATTATTTTTATAATTTTTTGTCATATATATTGATATGAATAGGTTCGGGTTACCCTGAGAACCGAACCTAAAAATAGGTTAACCGATCCTATAGGTTCTTTAGGTTAAGGTTCAGGTTCAGTTTGTGAAATTGCCGAACCTGACATTCAGGTTCAGGTTTAGGTTATTTATGAACGGGTCAGGTTACCCTACCATGAACACCCCTAACTGTAATGAGATGTACAATGACAATGGCATATCATAGGTGGGATAAAGAGTAGCCCCGCCACAAACACCAAAGAGATATGACTTCCACCTCATAGGAGGTTTCTATGTATATCTTAACTAATATGCCACTTAGAGAGTAACTTGATCATTTGCTCCTCCATTTCATGACTAAGCTTCAATTAAATTAATATCAAACTCTTCAATAGAATAAATTTGAGGTGGTGAGATTTGTAGATTGGGCACTCTTATAAGAGTTAGATTTAGAGAAAAGGTTATAGTGGACAATGGATTTTGACAACTAGTTATAGTTCTTTAAGATCCAAGGGCCAGTATATTAATAGCTACTTTTGGAGTTTATATGCACATTTCAATTGGTTGAGAAGAACCAAACTTTATTTTAGAACTTGTAGTTGTCAATAGTGTTGTCAAATCACTAAAAATTTATTTTGATAACACCATAGTATTTTTCTTTTTGAAAAATACATGTATTTAAAGGTGTTAAGCCTATAAAAATAAAACACTTTATCATTAAAGAAGGAGTTCATAAACAAAGAGTGTCATCAAACATACTAGCCTAAATCTTATTATTGTGAATCCATTAACAAAAGGATTATCCTTAAAAATATAATAAACATGTCAAAGGAATTGACATTTCTAGGTACCATGATTAAACAAAATATTATTGTTTATGTTGACAATCTAAAATCATTCATATGTTATTTTTTATATTTAAGCTTCTTGTTATTTATTGAAAGTATGCATACAAGAATGATCATGTGAATTTAGTACTTGTATTTTAAAAGACATTATTATTGAACCATAAGATTATCTCATTATAAATCATATTATGTTGGTTGCTATCAGGGATTTGTTGCAACTTCTATCCTGGGCATTTTTCTCCATTCTAGAGTATAAAGGTACTCACTTTGCTTTCTTTTTTTCAAATTTATTTCTCAATGTATATGTTTATTAATGTTAATCGTTGAAATGGGTTTTCGTTTAATTTTTCCAAAGCATGATTTGTTTATGTACAGGTAAACTCTCGATCATGTAATGCTTAGATAATTGCTTAGAAGAATAAGGATGATTTATTCATGCACAAACAACTCCCTATCATCTAACATGACAGATATTTATGCATATGCTATAGTAAAAATGCTTTCTTCTTATGCTATTGTTAATGTGTAAACTAAAGAATAAATGTTCTATAAGATTAATATTGATACTACCACAATGGCTATTATATCTAACTATGAAATCACTTTTTTAAATAACAATTTTGCATAAATGAGTAATGTTTATAGATCTTGGATGTATAGACAATTAACACTGGATGGTTTCATTAATCTTGAGTGTGTTGAGGGAGTTCAAGGTTTTACTGACTATGGATATTCTCAACCTGCATATATAGAAGGTCCAAAACTCAGATGTCCATGTAAAAAGTGTGAACATATTCATTTTCTTCCTATTGATGAAGTGAATATACATTTGTTAAGAAAAAGGGTTTGTTCCAAATTATTTTGTGTAGACACAATATAGGAAGCCATTACTTTTTAACACCTCAAGGGGTAATGAAGTAAACTCATCAATAAATGTAGATGATTTGAAGGGGGAAATGGATTTATAACAAATAATGTGGGTACAACTTAAAATCCTTACACCCAAATGGTTATGATGTAGCTGGTTTTACCTTTCAGGCAAATAAAAAGTCTTGAAGAAGACCCAAACCAAATGCAAAAAAGTTTGTAGTCTTACTAAAATCATCTTACCAAGAATTATAGCCAACTTGTGAGACCATGACTCAATTATCTTCAATTGCTTGAATATTGAGCATAAAGTCTAAAGGGCATATTTTTATCAAAGTTTGGATAAATTTCTTGCTTGGTATAATGAATCATTACCTCCTGATCATAAAATGATTAATAATTTTTTACAATATGAAGAAACTTATTAGGGGTCTTGGTTTGTTCGATGAGAAAATTTATTGTTGCAATTTAGAATGTATGTTTTTTTGGGGAGATAATGTGGAATTACAATAGTACAAATTTTGTGATCAATCTAGGTTCAAACCAAGAAAGTATATTATGAAGCAAAAATTAGTAGCTTGGAAGCAATCGCATTATTTCACGCTAACTCCAAAACTTTAAAGACTATATGCCTCTGATGTTATTGCATCTCACATGAGATGACATAATGAACATAAATAAGACGATGGAATAATAAACCATCCATTAGATGAATGTACATGAAAATATTTCAATAACACCCATTCTGAGTTTGCAGCTAAAAGTCAAAATGTTAGGTTGGAATAATCGGCAAATAGATTCCAACCTTTTGGTCAATTCAGCTAATAATATTCATCATGAACAACTATAATTACTCCTTATAATTTGACTCCATGGATGAGTATGAATGATGCATATATGTTCTTGACGGTTCCAGGGCCTAAATTAATGTATTCTTAGAACCATTAGTATCTCAATTGCATCATCTTTGGGAATTTGGTGTGTAGACATATGATGTGTCTTTTGAACAATTTTTTTTTGTTAAAAGCAGCTTTGATATGAACTATTAGTGATTTGCTTATGTATGCTATATTTTCTGGATGGAGCACAGTAGGAAAATTGGCTTGCCCTTACTCTAACAATGATTCAGATGCGTTTTGTCTTCCTAATGGGGGCAAAACATCTTATTTTGACATCCACAGGAAGTTTCTTCCTCCAGATCATCCATTTAGATGTAATAAATAAAATTTTATTAAGAATAGGATGGTACAAACAACTCCTCCCCCTCATAAAGCTGATGAAGAAATATTGTAGGAGATTGATGAATTATGGTTGCTAAATGTTACAGAATTTGAAAATGAAGAAGCTAATAGAAGCATTGGTAAAAACTTCGGTTGGAGAAAACAAAATATCTTTTAGGATTTGTCATATTATAAAATTAATTTTATACATCATAATCTAGATGTGATGCATATTGAAAAAATATTTTTGACAATTTGTTCAACATCGTAATGAACATTGAAGGGAGGATAAAGGACAATGAAAAATCATAAGCTGATTTGAAACTTTTTTGTAGAAAGAATGAGTAAAGATCTTTGCACGAGCAAATATCCAAAAACGTGTTACATTTTGAATAAAAAATTAAAGGAAATTTTTTGTGAATGGTTGAAAAGTCTAAAGTTTCCTAATGGTTATGTTTTAAACTTGGCAAGGTGTGTAGACATAAAGAAGTACAAATTTTTTGGGATGAAAATTATGATTATCATGTGTTTATGCAAAGGCTAATTTGAATTGCAATTCGGGAGCTATTACAGAATAAGGTTTAGGAAGCTACTTTTTTATAGAAAGAATGAGTAAAGACCTTTACACGAGCAAATATTCGAAAGCGTGTTACACTTTGAATAAAAATTAAAGGAAATTTTGTGTGAATGATTGAAAAGTCTAAAGTTTCCTAATGGTTATGTTTTAAACCTGGCAAGGTGTGTAGACCTAAGGAAGTACAAATTTTTTAGGATGAAAATTATGATTATCATGTGTTTATGCAAAGGCTAATTCTAATTGCACTTATTACTCAATAAGGTTTAGGAAGCTATAATAAAATTAAGTTTTTTTTTCAAAAGCTTAACATCATTTGAAATAAAGTTGGCTAAAGTGGAAAAACAAGAAGAGAAATTCCAATTATCTTGTGCAAATTAGAAGGGATTTTCCCTCCAAAATTCTTTAACTGTATAGAGCATTTACCCATATATTTAGCACACAAGACTAAACTTGTTGATCTAGTTCAATATAAATGGATGTATCCATTTGAGATGTAATTATAGTTAATATTTAAATAAAACTTAAAGTATGCTTTAATCAGTAATTGTAATAATCCTATTTGTAATGTAGGTATTTGCATCACTTGAAGAAACATGTTAAAAACAAGGCTAGAGTTGAAGGTTTGATATGTAATGCTTATTTAATAAAGGAAGCAAGTACATTTTCTTCATAATATTTGAGTCACATGTGTAAACATGAGAAAGAAAAGTTCCTCGTAATGATGATGAGATTGAAACGGGTGATATTGATGATAACTTATCCATTTTCACGTATCCTGGACGAACATATGGAAGCTTAATAAGAAAAATGTTAACAGAAGAAGAAATAAAGACTACCCATGGTTACATTTTATTGAATTGCCAAAAAGTTCAACCTTTTGTGCAATAAATAATAGTTAACTTTGAAATTGATTATTTAGGTTTTCAAGGTGAGTGATGTTCACAACTAAAAAACATAATAATAATTTTAGATTATACAAGGAATGTTTACGCCAGCTAATGCCCAGAAAACACATGATGATATCAATAAAGAAGTTGAAAGCTACTTTCCTCGATGGTTCGAGAAATATGTATGTTTTGACTTGTAATAATTAAAATGGTTTAATTATCATATCAAAGTGTTTAAATGACATTATACTACTTAATATGATTTTTTTTTATTTAGGCCTCAGTAAATACAACAGATAACAAGTTCATATGTGATCTTGAAAAAAGACCTTTGCAAATTGTTAAATCATATCGAGTCTATTTGTTGGAACCCGATTTCAGAACCGGACCCCAACCGAAAAACGGAAAAGACAAAAGTGAAAACGGACGGAAACTTCCGAAACAAAAAGCGAAGGTCGAACTTGGAAGTGGGCCGAAGCGAAAGCGGAAGTAAAAGCATAAGCGACATTGAAACGAAAACGGGAACGCAGAAGTGAAGCGAACGAAAACGGATTCAAAAGAACGAAGCACAGTAATTCGAATCGAATTCCAAACGAACTGAAACAAACTGAGTGGCAAGATTCAGACATCCGCGAAGAAAAACTTTTCGAAACAACGTCGCATTGGATACCCTAAGACTAACTTGGTCCAAACTAATCCGAAACCGGTATAAATTTTTTTTTGTGTCGTTCATGTTCTCTTTAATCAATCGCATACAACTCAAAACAATACAATTTCCCATTTGGAAATTCTCCCATTCTAATCTCACTATCCTTTGCCATTAGCTCAAAACACTCTTAATCATGCATATTTTAATCACATCTTTAAAACTCTTAATCTTAAAATTATTCTAGCTTGCCATAACCCAATTTTATCGAAAATCGGTCAGCATAACGACTGTATTTTGAACAGCCCAAAAATCTGCAGATAAAAAATACACACTTCTAAAATCACATCCAACCATAACAACCATCATCGGACCTCCCGTCCGAAATTTTCAGCAGAAACAACGCAAACCAATAACTATACCACTTCAATAATTCTCAAACCAAAATCTATCATCAGAACTCAATCTCATTCATATACATCTCACATCAAAATACAAATGCAAGATTCAATCTAATCTACTCATATTCATCAGCATTCATAACTCATATCCCAAAATCATACACAACCCAACTATATACATTAATTCATAATTCATGTACATCATCAAACCAAAATGGCATTTTCAAGCCACAATACAAAACCAAATGCCAAAATCTCAACTAACCCTATTACAGAAACATGCAAAACTGATGTCTTGACCGTCTTCATCCGATCTCCTGCTCGAAACCTGGAGATGGGGATGAAAGGTGGGGTGAGCTTGACAGCTCAATGGGTACCACATTTGTAAAATAAAACATAAGCAGAAATCATTTTTCACAAAGTTTTGCCCAAAGGCTTATTTTTCAAACTTCTCAACTTTTCAAACGTTCATAAATAATTTCAAAGGTTTTTCTCGGTTGAAACCCTTAATTTCTTATTGCTCAAACTTCTCGAATTCTTTGTTATCACACTTCATAAATAACTTCAAAACATGCATGTAGCACATAACAATGCATTACAAAGTAACAAATCAAAAACGCATAACATATCAAAGTGGTTTGGTTCGGTCGTAACGGAATGTATTTCACATTCCCGCATAGTGGTCATGTGTAGTCGTGAATGGAGGGGAGTCCGAAATCGGAGCTCCTATGCCACTAGCGGGCAGCCGGGAGAAGGCTATCAGAGGGAGACCAGTGCACTGACTCTACGGAGGGGACCTAACCAAACCCACATAATTCACATATTCATGCTTAAAACAAGCAGATTGCCCGAAGGCACTTTTCGAAAATTCAAATTTTCATGTCATGTCTTACTAGACACAGTCACATTCACTAAGCACATAATTTCATATGTCATATAGCAAAACACAAATTCACTAATCAATTTCTTACAAATTCACAAGCATTCATCAAACAAGTATGCAACACATTTAATAATTTATCAAAATCATTCATAAAGAATAAATAACAACTTTATCAATTCCTTTGAAACATAATTCTCACACATTTAAAATCACAATACACATTTATCATCCAAAATTTAAACAACAATTTTCACCTTTTTATTCAAAACAACAAAATCAGCAATCATTTTAATTTCTTAAATCAATTTCCAAAAGCATTTCTCTCCTTGATTTCCCAAAACATAAATAACAATTTCTTTAAATAATTCAAACATAATGAATAGCAATTTCCAAAATCCTTTCTCTCCTTGATTTTCCAAAACACAATTTCTTTAAATAATTCAAACATAATGAATAACAATTTCTTAAATCAATTTCCAAAATCATTAGAAACAATAAATCTAACCTTTGTAATAATTTTCGTAATTCTAGACATTCTAAAATCTATCAATATTTAAAACTTGTAACAATTTTTGAAAACTTTCAAATTAAAATTTCAATTTCTTATATCATTGAACATATAACAAAATTTCTAAAGTTATTCCAAAAGCAAGAAATTTATTCATACTAAAATTATAATTTTTAAATCTTTTCCATAAACACTACATTATAAGCAAGCTCAAAGAATATTAAGGCATCATAATTTTTTAAAACCCTTCTAAAACTATTCGAAATCATAATTCTTCAAACCTTTGCATAAACAATATTTTGTAAACACTTCCAAAAATATTTGGAAATCATATCTTCATAAACCCTTCTTTTATAAACAATTACATAAATGTTGAACTTATAATAATTTTTTTGAAATATTTTGTAAACAATATTTTCTAGCTAATTTTGAAAGTATTCGAAATCATAAATTTTTAAACATTTTCACAAACGATATTTTATAACTAATTTCGAAAGTATTCAGAAATCATAATTTGTTCAAACATTTATAAACCATATTTTTATAAATAATTTCAAGAGCAATAAACTTAATCATTCCAAACTTGTAACAATTTTTCAAACCCCTTTGGAAATAGATAAAAGTCGATACTTTCTTTCTTAGTTTTTTTTGAAATGGAAGCATGGCTTATAATCAAATCAATCAAATATAATGTATTCAAACCATTTTGGAAATTTCCTAGGTCACTCCAAAACAATGAATTTAATCATCTTTTCAATTTACTTAAAAAATCAAAGAATGCGAAATCAAAACATTTTTATTCACTTATCAAAACAATTTTAGCAATATGTCCAATCGATTGAAAACATTTTCGTTAAACACATTTGGTAATTTCTTTAAATACTTCAAACCTAAAGTAATAAAATTTCTTAACGAACTCATTCAAAACCATAATTTATAAACTCTTATACTTTCTTGAGTTTTCAAAAGCATACACAAAGCTTATAATTTCAAAAATAAATATGATACCCACCTCGAATCGATGCTTGAATCTTGTCCTAATCATCAATTTCTCCAATCCTTTCTTCTTTCTTTCAAATAAAAATTTCCTAAGCCAATATCATCAAAATTCAACATCATATTAGACATAATCCTCAAATTAACTATAGGAAACCCAATTCCAACATATTTTCAAGCTATCTATAGCAAAAATTTTCAAAAACTCCAAATCCCAAAAATTGGACATAAACCCTAACTCATAAAAATCCTAAAATTAACCATCATCATAGCATAATCACTTCAATTAATCATAGATAACTCAATCCCATAACCTTTCCAAGCCACCTAAATCAATATCTCACTAAGAATCCAAAGATCAAAGTTTTTTGAATCTTACCTTTCTCCCTCATTTTTGACACTTTCTTGCTCAAGATGAAGCTCTTGAGTTTTTCTTCACTTTCCCCTTGAAAAGCATCGAAAATCCTTACTTAAAACCCTAAGAATCCGAAACCTAGCTTCTCCCTTCATCTTCTTGCCTCTTCTTCATCACCGTCGGCTCACTCTTTCATTTCTCTCTTCTTTTTCTTTCTTTCTTCTCTTCTATCGTGTTTCTCCTCTCTTCACTGCTGACAGCTACTTGCTTAAGGGTGCCATGACATTAAATGACAACCAAAAGACCATAATGCCCCTCCATTTAAGTTAACTTCCAAAATTACCCCTGCACAGAATCTTGAAAAACTGATAACTTACGTCCTGATTTTGAGTGGCTAAACGAAATAATTTGGCAAAACTTGCTTCTCGAGAATTGTTCCTCTATGTCTCCTCTTTAAAAATGATGCCAAAATCACTCAATTTGGTTCAGAATTGAGGAAGTTATGGCCAAAATACGTACAGACCATACAAAACCACGACTGAACAATAACACTAACTTCGACTCAACAATTGACAACCTTAGGGACTAAATTGAAACTCGATCCCTTCACATGATTTATAGCCCAATATCTTAATTTTATGTTGCCTCAAGAATCAACTCAATCGGAGGTGTAAAGATCAAGATATCTCCAAATTACTGAACCATGTTCAGAAAATTATCTTACTCATAACCTTTAACCAACCCTCTCACTATGGTTCAATCAATCTCTTTCCATTTAATCTCCTAAAAAATCATAATTACTCATGAAGGAGTAGCTAAATGTCTTAGGAATTCAACGCTTCAAAAATCGAATCAATCGGATGTCAGACGAAGGAATTATAAGCAAAAGATTAAAAAAGGGTCGGATCAAAAGCAAAAGAATATAATCTCAATTATACATATATAATCGAATTTTTAAAAAATAGTAACTCTTGATCCTGAACTCCAAATTTGACAAATTTGGTGTTGATGGAAAGATAAAAAGAAGCTCTACAACTTCCATGAAGAACTCAAAATTCAATTTCATCTCTAAAGGGGTCAAAAACCTAGTCAACGTAGTATATGTGCAATAGTAGTATATGTCAATAATCACACAATTTTACACTTAATAAACATGCTTAAATCCTTTAAATCCATTAATTTATCAAAATCCACAACCTTGACATGGGGTTTTTGTAATTATAACATAATTTCAATTAATTTAAATATATAAATAGTTAAATTAACACCCAATAAAATATTTAACACGTTTGCATAAAAATAATCTATAAAGTTATAACTGGAATATATTGCTAACTTTCGTATGAAAGTTGTCTTAGAACTTTCCTTTTAAAGTGTACAATTGCCTAGGTACATCCTTAAATATGTATAAGTCAAGAACAATTTCTTAGGTTGCTGTGTTCTCCTTTAAAATAACCTCTCTCATCACCTTCCTTCTATCCTTTGAATTTTTTTAAGTGTTCCCTTTAAAAAAATGTTAAACAATTGATTGTTTTAGTTTTTTTAAGAATTGAAAATTTTGGGGTTTGACTAGCCTATCAAGTTATTTGACTAGCTATATGCCAATTTATGAAACTCATGCCATCTTTTGCTAACCAATGTTAGAGTCCCAGTTAGTCTATATCAACTCTAAATGTCTTCCTTTAAGTTGTAACTCTAAATGTCTTAACTTTTTATATCCTTTTGAATCACCTTAATATGATATTCCTTTCACAAGTTATAATAAAAAAAGTAAATCTTATTATATGGTACAACAAAATGAAATCACATGCTTCTTTCACCAAATTATCTTATTTGAGTTTGATATCGAATTTTAATATAATTTGATATCTTCTTATTTCAATATTTCTTGAATCACCTGAACTAAGTATTTCCATCAACATTTATGGTTAAATGCTAAATAATGTTCAATTTCAATAACATATTATTATGCTTCTATTTTACACCCTCCTATTTGATTTCAATTTAATAAGATATTATACCTTCCTAACAATTACACAAACATAACAATCCAAATTAATGCCTTAAATCACAATTGTTAAACTATAAATTCTAATGTCTTTTAACCCTTAAAGTTAAGTAAAGATATTCAAATTTAGGCTCAAGCTCATATAATGGATATTAAATAATGAAGGGGAGTTAATAACGCTCAACAAGATTGATTATGATATTAAGTTGGGTCAATTATTAAAATTGAAGAGTTAAATGAATAATGGGATTTATCGTTTTAATACATGTACATGCTAATGTAATCTCAAAACAATTCAAAACAAGTTCTAAAGATACATCTATATAGAATAACATGACACATCAAGAAAATATAGACTAATATAGATATCTCAATCTAACAAGGCTCAAACTTACATAGCTAATTAATTTATCAAAAATGTTAACATTTCCTTTTTTTTAACTTAGGTATTAATGTTAATTAATGTTCATGTCACAACCCGGTACCACATCGTACCTATGACAACCGTCGTATAACCGAGCTAAGTACACTCACAGTATCCTCAATCCGACTATGCAAGGCTAATTGAATATCTTTATTATTATTATTTTTTTAAAATTTGGGTAACACAACGGCTATATTTTAAAAATCCCAAAACCTGCAAATAATTTTAAACACACTTCTATATTCACAACGAACCATAACTTCAGGACTTTAAAGTAAACTCAAGGCAATCTCAACAACAGTATCAAAAGATTCATACATAAAGTTATTTATAAAACAAAAGGCAATCAAAAGTTATCTTACAAAATCATAAAGCATATCTACATAAACACAGTTTATGAGCCACTAGATAATAAAAATATAAAATAAGAAACTACCCACGTGTAGTAATACCCGAAAATGTCAAAAGATCACACAATCCACTCAGAGCTTCAAACTCACTAAATTAACCTTCATGGTTGGTGTTAGCCCCAATTTTTTTTTAAATTAAGCATGATTAGACTAATTGAGTAAGTTATGTTAGCACAAATTGAGTTGATATTAATTAATGTGTGATAGCATTAATGAGTTAGGTGGTGAATTAATGAAATTAAATGAGTTAGTTGGGCCTTAATGAGGTAGGAAAAGAAAGATAAGATGGGCTTGAGAGACAAGTGGGCCTTGAGAAGTTTAAAGAGGAAAATAAAGAGGAAATGAGAAGGAAGGAAGAAGAAGTGAATGGGCTTTGGGCCTATGGGCTTAAGTGAATTAGTAAGGAGTATAAAAGGAAATGGAATAAGTGATTTAGTAGGAAAAAGAAGAAGAGTTTCGAAATTTTAGAGGGAGAAGAGGGAAGATGTCGTGGAAGGAGAAAGAAGAAGGAGAAAAAGAAAGGCTTGGCTAGGGTTTAAGATTCCAAGAGTTCAAGTGAGAGTTTGAAGAAATTTCAAGAAGGAAAAGTGTAGAGGAAGAGCTAAGCTACATTTTGAACCAAGAAACTCTTGGGTTGAGTCAAGAACCAAGGTAAGTTATGTTTTCAAGTGTTGGTTTTTAGTTGGGTTTTGGTGTAGAAAGCTTAGAAAGGAAGTGGGTTTAGTGATTTTAAAGTTGATTTCATGAAAGGGGTTATGTAGAATTTTAATTGAATTTATGTTGAAATGGGTTCTTGTTTCTCTTGAAGTAGAGCAAGAGAGAGGAGAAGAGCAAGGAGAAGAGCACTCCTAAGCAAGGATTAAACAATTTATAAGGCGGGTTTCATTTTTATCTTTATGTTAGTAAGTTCTAAATACTATCTCAACTAAGGAAAATTAATGTTTTTTCAATTACCTTGGGTTGAGCATTGATTGAGCTTTGGTTGTGTATTAATTGATTTATGATTGCCACTATGTGAGAGTTTGATTAGTATATGACATTGCTTGCTTTTGCTTGACAAATTCATGAATTGAATGAGCATGAATATTAGTGAAATCATGAAAGGTGATTTAAGCATGAAATACAATTTTCAAAAATCAGCTATTTGGATGCATGAAAAATCCAATTTCAGAAATCAGCTAGCAGACAAGAACAGTCTAGATTTTAATGCATGAATTTGTGTTATGTGGGTACTTAAGTCCACCCAGCAAAGTCACGTGCACGTTGACCAGTATAGGCTTCGCCCGCCTGCCCGATTGTGGCATAGGATGTTCCTTTTTGGACTCCTCAGCATACGACTACACTCGTGTAGTTCGTCAGTTATTGTGGACTTATTTTACCATCAGCTATGTGCTTATGTGTTAGCATGTATTTGCAAGAATGATAGATGCATGAATCATGAAAGTTATGTTTTTAGCTTGATGAAATTATGAGAATGCAAGTTGTATGATTGTTTGATGAGAAAATTGCTAACAGTATGAATAATGAATAGATTCAGCTTATTTGCATAAATATAAACATGTTACCACGAGCGAAAGCTCTCCCCCTTCAATCCCGTCCCATCTCCAGGTGAGGAGCACGAGATCGACCATCGAGCTTAAAGGCATTACTCCAGAAATGATGATTTTGTATTTTCAAGATAGCTTTTGTAAACCAATGCTTTAGATGCAATTTGGGCAAGTTTACTTTTGTAAGTTGTATTTTGGATTTTGGATGCAAGTGGCTTAAAATGCCTCTAAAGCCTTGTAATAACTCATATTTTTCATATGAAAGCAAGAATGTTAAGTTCTAATGTATTTCGTGAAATCCATGTATGTTTTGAAACAATTGCATCATTGTATAGTTTGGATATGGTTAGAATGCTAAGAGTGTGGTTGTTGCCTTGAATTGATTTGGGAGTTACTCTTGGGATTAAGTTATGTTATACGAGGTTGCATGTTGAGTTTTATGCAGGTGGAAGCATTAGGATTGCAAATTGGTTAGTTGCATTTTCAAGGGAAGTGCTGTCAAATTTTCCTAAAATTTGACAGAACTTCGCTTCAGTTTTAGACCCTCTTAGGGCTTGATTTAGATCGGGAAGTCTTCGTGAAGATTGTAGTAGAAGTTCATAAATTTCTAAGGGTGTATCATTTGTCTCATTTGGACTTAGGGTTAAAAAGTTATGAGGTGAAGAACACATTCAGTCACTGTTCATTTAGCTATATTACTGTTACATTGGTCTTTAATGAGCAGTGTCCTTTGAGTGGCTTTTTGCTTTGATTAGTGATGGAATTAGCTTTTGTATCCTTCATGATAGTTGTAGAGAATCTTGTTATCTTTCCATAGAAGTATAGTATGCACATGTTGGAGTTAGGATTAAGAAGTTATGAGAGTTGAAAGATGATAGTTACAAGTGGTTTTGAGGATGAGAGGTTTGAAGTTTTGAAAAAATGGCGTGTCCGTTAAACGGACAGCCTCGGGTGCCAAAACATCCCTTAACCTTCCCATGTCCTTTAGACGGACATGCATGTCCGTTTAACGGACATTCTCGAAGCGTTTGGTACCCATCCACTCGAACGTGTCCGTTAAACGGACATGGCTGTCCGTTTAACGGACAGCTACGGGAAAAATGGTGTTTTGGGCATTTTTAGAGGCCGAATCTCGTTTTGTGGTCTTCATGAGAGTTGTAGATCCAGATGTCTACTTTCAAATGGTGAAAAAAAGAACACAATCCAATATCTAGATAAAACGTTATGGCAATCGTTCCAAAAGAGTTTCAATTTGATTTTGGAAGTGAGCATGGTCTATTGTTTCAGGTATAAATCCCTCATCCGACCTCCAATTGAGGTGAGGCTTGAACCATTGGATTTATAAGACATATATATTTCTTTCTACAAAAATTGGTATCATTTGTAGTTAAATTGAGGAAGGTCTCATTAAAGGAAGTGAGAGGCCGGTTAAGAGAGCATGTTTCAGGTGTGAACTCTTTTAGGTTTTTGGAGTGTGTATTGAGTTATATAACTCCGATTAAGGTGATTCTTGCCTCTATGCGAACGTGAGGCTTTAAGCTACATTTGATATGAACAAGTCAATATGTTATTATGATGTTTAGGTAGCGTACGCTCATCACTTTTATGGAGAAACAGCAAATAGCACTGCAATGTAATAAGCGCAAGGTTTCAGGAATACGGAAGTTGGTCTACGGATCGGGTTCCAACATACTGTGGTATCAGAGCAAGAGCAAGAGTGTTAAGTTATAAGAAGTTGGGTCCTGGATCCGACAATTGTGGTATCAGAGCAAGTGTGACAGTGGTAAGCCTATGCAGTTAGGTCCTGGATCCAACAACTGTGGTATCAGAGCAGCCCTAGGTTTACGATTTCCTAGGAACCCTAGTGGGTAGTCTCAAGGGTAGAGTCAGCATGCATCATGTTACTTGAATCCTAAGCATTGTTTTAAATACAGTACATGCATTATTCGTTTTGAATTGTTTTACATGATTTGAACTGGTTTTACAACGCATAAGCTAAAGATTTGAAATGGTTTTCATTTAAAGGAGTAATATGCCGCCTCGAAGGAGAACTCAAGGAGCTCAATCTCGATCAGGCTCTCAGCGGGGAAGTACGGATGAATCCCATATTCCCCAGGATGCAGGGACCATCCCTGTTTTAGATTCAGAGGCACCAAGTGTGCAGCATGAAGTGCCTCTCCAGCCCCCTCCTATGCCTCAAGTAAATCCAGTAGATCCCCAGTTCTTTCAGGCCTTTGCCCAGGCTTTCACTTATGCCATGGGCCAAAGAATGCAAGCTCAGATGCCAACTCTAGCAGATCGGAGCGGGCAGTATGACAAGCTCCGGAAGTATGGGGCTGTCGATTTCAGCGGGACTACTAATCCCGAGGAAGCTGAAACATGGTGAAGCGGACCGAGAGGTCTGAATCGATGAAGTGCTCGGATGAGGAGAGGTTAGAATATCGACTAGCTTATTGCGGGGATCTGCTGACTGGTGGGAGTCGGTGCCCAGTGATCGGCGATACCTCCAGTGCTGACATGGAGGGAGTTTCTAGAAGTATTCTGGAAGAAGTACTTCTCGAGGGTTTACGTCCAAGAGAAGGTCAGGGAGTTTCTGAGCCTCACGCAGAGGGAGCTGAGTGTGAGTGAATATGAGTTGAAATTCACTCAGCTGTCACGGTATGCAGCAAACATTGTGGCGACTGAAGAGGATAAGTGCCGCAAGTTTGAGAGTGGATTGTACTTAGGGATCAGGGAGAAGGTGCTGATCCATAATTTTCATGACTACCAGCAGTTGGTAGATGCTGCTCTCCAGGAAGAAAAGTTGGAGAACATTAAGTCAGAGGTAAACAGAAAGAGGAAGACTAGGGAGCAGTCTTCCAGGAAGGGAGTGAGTGCTCCAGCACCTGAAAGGAGCACCAGGACTTTTCATTCTCAGGGTGGTATGGGCAGTAGTGGTCTGCCAAGAGCCAGCGATCAAGGCAGTTCGGCGGGTCTCTAGTGTGGGAGGCCCGGGGAAGACATGGAATGGCAAGTATGCAAACCCTCAGTGTGATCAATGTGGGAAGTTTCACCCGGGGAAGTGTCTCAGGGGGTTTGGTGGTTGTTTCCAATGTGGAGAGAAGGGGCACATGATGAGAGATTGTCCTCAGAGGTCAAGGCAAGAGGGCTCTCAATTTCAAGTCCAGAGGTAGCGGAAGCAGTAGGAACCAAACCGATTCTGAGGTAGGCGATCCAGGAGGCATGAGGAAGGCAAATCCTGCAGGAGGCCAAGGCACGAGGTCGAGCACCAGCTAGAGTATTTGCCATGACCGGGGAAGAAGCGCACTGCTCACGAAGTTGTGGTGGTATGGCTCAATTATTTAATTCAGCGATTTATGTTCGATTGATCTCGACTCTACACATTCATTTGTGTCCTCAAGTCTGAATATGCATGCTGTGAATCATGAGATTATGGATAATTTTCTGGTTGTTAGTACTCCTTTAGGGAGTAAGGTGGTGATCAGTTTAGTCTACAAGAAGTGCGAGCTCAGTATCGATGGTGCTAGATTAGTAGTAGACTTGCTACCTCTAGACCTAAAGGGACTAGATGTCATACTAGGTATGGATGCCATGGAAAAGTACCGGGCAAAGTTAGATTGTAGCAGTAAGGAAGTGGAGTTTGACCTAGGAAATGGAGAGAAAGTGGTCTTCAAGGGGGACAGGAAGATGCCAGCACCGAGGATCATTTCAGCTTTGCTAGCTGACAGGATGATGGGCCAGGGGGCCAAAGCCTTTTTGGCACACGTGGTAGATCCAGAGGTGAAAGTAGGAAGGTTGGAGGATTACCCTACAGTGAGGGAGTTCCCAGAAGTATTTCGGAAGAGTTACGGGTTTGCCGCGGTGAGGGAAATTGAGTTTGCAATTGACTTGATTCCGGAACCACGACCATTTCAATACCACCATACAGGATGGCTCCAAATTGAGTTGAGGAGCTTAAGGAGCAATTGCAGGAATTATTAGAAAAGCAGTTTATCAGGCTAAGTTCATCACCTTGGGGAGCGCCAGTTCTATTTGTTAAGAAGAAGGATGGAACATGGCGGATGTGTATTGATTACAGGAAACTCAACAAGGTGACGATTAAGAACAAGTATCCTCTGCCCAGGATAGATGATCTGTTTGATCAGTTGCAGGGAGCAAGGGTCTTTTCGAAGATAGATCTCAGATCAGGTTATCATCAACTCCGAATCAGGGAATCTGATGTTAGCAAGACGACTTTCAGGACCCGTTACGGGCACTATGAGTTTAGGATCATGCCATTCAGACTGACCAATGCTCCAGCTGCATTCATGCACCTTATAAATAGGGTTTTTCAGGAGTTTTTAGATCAGTTTTTCATAGTATTTATCGATGACATTCCTGTCTATTCCAAGGATGAAGGGAAACATGCAGAGCATCTCAGAATAGTGTTGCAAAGATTAAGGGAAAGAGAGCTATATGCCAAATTTAGCAAGTGTGAATTTTGGCTGCATGAAGTGGTTTTCCTTGGACATGTGATCTCCGTGAGAGGATCCATGTTGATCCGAGAAAAGTAGAAGCGATGGTGAATTGGCAAGAGCCTAAGGCGTAAAAGAGGTGCGGAGTTTTCTAGGCTGGCGAGTTATTACGAAGGTTTGTGGAGGATTCTCCATGATAGGCTGCCGATAACTAAGTTGTTGAGGAAGAATCAGCGATTTATCTGGGCGAAGAATGTCGAAGAGTTTTGAGGAACTCAAGCATAGATTAACGGCGCTCAATCCTAATCCACCCAATGGAGATCGGGGTATCGATTGTACGATGATGCTTGAGAAAAGGCTTAGGTTGTGTGTTAATGCGAGCAGCGAGTGATAGCCTATGGTTCACGACAGTTGAAGCCATATGAGTTGAATTATCCTACTCATGATTTAGAGCTAGCAACAGTAATTTTCACCCTGAAAATTTGGAGACACTATTTGTATGGGGTGCAGACTAGGATCTTCACGGATCACAAGAGTCTTAAGTATTTACTGAGCCAGAAAGAGCTTAATTTGAGGCAGAGAAGGTGGATTGAGTTACTTAAGGACTACGATTTGATGATTGAGTACCATCCAGGCAAGGCAAATGTAGTAGCGGATGCATTGAGTAGGAAGTCATCCATAGCTCATGTCCAGGCAGTTTACTTGCCTTTGTTGGAACAGATGGCTAAGCTTAAGATAAGCTTGAAGCAGGATAAGTCAGAATGCATTCTTGCTCAATTCAGGGTGAGGCCGATACTTAGAGAGAAAGTTAAGGAGTTGCAGGAGCAGGATGCAGAATTGAGTAAGCTTCGTTAGGAAATCCAGAATGGCAAGCAGTCTGAAGTGGTAGTGAGAGATGACGGACTCATGGTAGTCGGAAGCAGATTATGTATTCCAAATGTTAAGGAAGTCAATGATGAGATCCTGGATGAGGCACATAACGCGACTTATTCCATGCACCCAGGTAGCACCAGGATGTACAGGGATTTGAAGGAGCATTTCTGTTGGAAAGGCATGAAAAGGGATGTAGCAGAGTATTTGAGCAGATGTCTAGTGTGTCAGCAAGTTAAGGCTGAACACCAGGCACCTTTAGGCATGTTAAGGCCATTGTCCATTCCTGAATGGAAGTGGCAAAGGATCACTATGGATTTTCTGATAGGTTTATCCAGAACTAGTAGGAAGCATGATGCCATATGGGTTATTGTAGATCGGTTAACCAAGTCATCCCATTTTCTGGCAATTAAGCAGACAGATTCGTTGCAGGTGTTATCAAGGAAATACATTGATGAGGTAGTGAGGTTGTATGGAGTTCCAAATTCCATAGTATCCGATAGGGATCCTCGATTTACGTCGAGATTCTGGAGTAATTTGCAGGAAGCTCTAGGGACTAAGTTGAGTTTCAAACGAAGATTTCACCCTCGACGGATGGTCGACCGAGAGGACCATTCAGACCCTAGAGGGAATGCTCAGAGCGTGTATCATGGACTTTAAAGGAGCATGGGATGAACATTTGCCGTTGGTCGAATTTGCCTATAACAATTCGTACCATTCGAGCATTCAGATGGCTCCTTATGAAGCGTTGTATGGTAGGAGATGCAGGACTCCAATATGTTGGGATGAAGAAGGTGAAAGGAGACTGGTAGGACCAGAATTGGTTCAGATGACAATGGATAAGGTTAGTTTGATCAAGCAGCGGTTTAAGGCAGCTCAGGATAGAATGAAGAGTTATGTAGATGCTCACAGGAAGGAGATGGAGTATGCAATAGGTGACAAAGTATTCCTGAAGACGTCTCCATGGAAGGGAGTCATGAGGTTTGGCAAGAAAGGCAAGTTAAGTCCTCAGTATGTGGGTCCGTATGAGATTATAGAGAGGATCGGGCCGTTAGCTTCTGAGTTGGCATTGCCTCGAGTTGTCTCGGATCCATGATATTTTCATGTTTCCATGTTGAGAAGGTACAGATCGGATCCTTCTCACATTATTCGACCTCGAGGTTCGGTGAGTGATGATCGAGCTATGAGGAGATGCTAGTGGTAATTCTGGATAGCAAGGAGAAAGTTCTCAGGAACAAGACAATTCAGCTAGTTAAAGTCCTTTGGAGGAATCATGCAGTTGAAGAGGCGACGTGGGAACCTTTGGATGCAATGAAGGAGAAGTATCCACACCTCTTCAATGGATCAGGTAAGAATTTCGAGGAAGAAATTTCTTAAGGGGGGGAGAAATGTTAGCCCCAAAAATTTTTTTAAAAAAAATTAAGCATGATTAGACTAATTGAGTAAGTTATGTTAGCATAAATTGAGTTGATATTAATTAATGTCTGATAGCATTAATGAGTTAGGTGGTGAATTAATGAAATTAAATGAGTTAGTTGGGCCTTAATGAGGTAGGAAAAGAAAGATAAGATGGGCTTGAGAGACAAGTGTGCCTTGAGAAGTTTAAAGAGGAAAATAAAGAGGAAATGAGAAGGAAGGAAGAAGAAGTGAATGGGATTTGGGCCTATGGGCTTAAGTGAATTAATAAGGAGTATAAAAAGAAATGGAATAAGTGATTTAGTAGGAAAAAGAAGAAGAGTTTCGAAATTTTAGAGGGAGAAGAGGGAAGATGTCGTGGAAGGAGAAAGAAGAAGGAGAAAAAGAAAGGCTTGGCTAGGGTTTAAGATTCCAAGAGTTCAAGTGAGAGTTTGAAGAAAGTTCAAGAAGGAAAAGTGTAGAGGAAGAGCTAAGCTACATTTTGAACCAAGAAACTCTTGGGTTGAGTCAAGAACCAAGGTAAGTTATGTTTTCAAGTGTTGGTTTTTAGTTGGGTTTTGGTGTAGAAAGCTTAGAAAGGAAGTGGGTTTAGTGATTTTAAAGTTGATTTCATGAAAGGGGTTATATAGAATTTTAATTGAATTTATGTTGAAATGGGTTCTTGTTTCTCTTGAAGTAGAGTAAGAGAGAGGAGAAGAGCAAGGAGAAGAGCACTCCTAAGCAAGGATTAAGCAAGTTATAAGGTGGGTTTCATTTTTATCTTTATGTTAGTAAGTTCTAAATACTATCTCAACTAAGGAAAATTAATGTTTTTTCAATTACCTTGGGTTGAGCATTGATTGAGCTTTGGTTATGTATTAATTGATTTATGATTGCCACTATGTGAGAGTTTGATTAGTATATGACATTGCTTGCTTTTGCTTGACAAGTTCATGAATTGAATGAGCATGAATATTAGTGAAATCATGAAAGGCGATTTAAGCATGAAATACAATTTTCAAGAACCAGCTATTTGGATGCATGAAAAATCCAATTTCAGAAATCAGCCAGCGGACAAGAACAGTCCAGATTTTAATGCATGAACTTGTGTTATGTGGGTACTTAAGTCCACCCAGCAAAGTCACGTGCCGTTGACGATATAAACCTTTATTTGCCGTTATGGCATAGGATGTTCCTTTTTGGACTCCTCAGCATACGACTACACTCGTGTAGTTCGTCAGTTATTGTGTACTTATTTTACCATCAGCTATGTGCTTATGTGTTAGCATGTATTTGCAAGAATGATAGATGCATGAATCATGAAAGTAATGCTTTTAGCTTGATGAAATTATGAGAATGCAAGTTGTATGATTGTTTGATGAGAAAATTGCTAACAGTATGAATAATGAATAGATTCAGCTTATTTGCATAAATATAAACATGTTACCCATGAGCGAAAGCTCACCCCCTCCAATCCCGTCCCATCTCCAGGTGAGGAGCACGAGATCGACCATCGAGCTTAAAGGCATTACTCCAGAAATGATGATTTTGTATTTTTAAGATAGCTTTTGTAAATCAATGCTTTAGATGCAATTTGGGCAAGTTTACTTTCGCAAGTTGTATTTTGGATTTTGGATGAAAGTGGCTTAAAATGCCTCTAAAGCCTTGTAATAACTCATATTTTTCATATGAAAGCAAGAATGTTAAGTTCTAATGTATTCCGTGAAATCCATGTATGTTTTGAAACAATTGCATCATTGTATAGTTTGGATATGGTTAGAATGCTAAGAGTGTGGTTGTTGCCTTGAATTGAGTTGGGAGTTACTCTTGGGATTAAGTTATGTTATACGAGGTTGCATATTAAGTTTTATGCAGGTGGAAGCATTAGGATTGCAAATTGGTTAGTTGCATTTTCAAGAGAAGTGCTGTCAAATTTTCCTAAAATTTGACAGAACTTCGCTTCAGTTTTAGACCCTCTTAGGGCTTGATTTAGATCGGGAAGTCTTCGTGAAGATTGTAGTAGAAGTTCATAACTTTCTAAGGGTGTATCATTTGTCTCATTTGGACTTAGGGTTAAAAAGTTATGAGGTGAAGAACACATTCAGTCACTGTTCATTTAGCTATATTACTTTTACATTGGTCTTTAATGAGCAGTGTCCTTTGAGTGGCTTTTTTCCTTGATTAATGATGGAATTAGCTTTTGCATCCTTCATGAGAGTTGTAGAGAATCTTGTTATCTTTCCATAGAGGTATAGTATGCACATGTTGGAGTTAGGATTAAGAAGTTATGAGAGTTGAAAGATGATAGTTACAAGTGGTTTTGAGGATGAGAGGTTTGAAGTTTTGAAAAAATGACGTGTCCATTAAACGGACATGAATGTCCATTAAACGGACAGCCTTGGGTTCCAAAACATCCCTTAACCTGCCCATGTCCGTTAGACGGACATGCATGTCCGTTTAACGGACATTCTCGAAGCGTTTGGTACCCATCCACCCGAACGTGTCCGTTTAACGGACAGCTACGGGAAAAATGGTGTTTTGGGCATTTTTGGAGGCCGAATCTCGTTTTTTGGTCTTCATGAGAGTTTTAGATATAGATGTGTAATTTCAAATGGTGAAACAATGGACACAATCCGATTTTTAGATAAAAATTTATGGCAATCGCGCCAAAAGAGTTTCAATTTGATTTTTGAAGTGAGCATGGTCTATTGTTTTGGGTATAAATCCCTCATCCGACCTCCAATTGAGGTGAGGCTTGAACCATTGGATTTATAAGGCATATATATTTCTTTCTACAAAAATTGGTATCATTTGGAGTTAAATTGTGGAAGTTCTCATTAAAGGAAATGAGAGGCCGGTTAAGAGAGCATGTTTCAGGTGTGAACTCTTTTAGGTTTTTGGAGTGTATCTTGAGTTATATAACTCCGATTAAGGTGATGCTTGCCTGTATGAGAACGTGAGGCTTTAAGCTACATTTTATATGAACAAGTCAATATGTGATTATGATGTTTAGGTAGTGTGCGCTCATCACTTTTATGGAACAACAGCAAATAGCACTGCATTGTAATAAGCGCAAGGTTTCAGGAATACGGAAGTTGGTCTACGTATCGGGTTCCAACATACTGTGGTATCAGAGCAAGAGCAAGAGTGTTAAGTTATAAGCAGTTGGGTCCTGGATCCGACAATTGTGGTATCAGAGTAAGTGTGACAGTGGTAAGTCTATGCAGTTGGGTCCCGGATCCAACAGTTGGAAAGCGGAGGGGGGTGAGTACATGAGGTACTCAGTGAACAGGAAAAACATATAATACAAATTGAATTCGATCATGTCAAGACGGTGTAGATAACCTATGAAGTGAATATATATGACATAAAAACACATAGGCCTAGCCTATACCTCATCATATACTGGTTAGGAACCACAAAGGCCCAGCCTATTAATCACCCATCCGATGGACATAGTTTTCAGTTCCAGTATAAAAATGCATAAAAACATTAGATATAAATCAATATATCATCAGAAAACAAATTTCAGAAAAGTCAAAATAATCATGTGTGATACCACTAGTCAACCAAACTAATGTGCACAATCATCGATTACTAGTGTTGGCTCAACTTTCATATGTGGTGAGTCCAGACTACAATCGACAAGAGCGTCATGACCCTAGGTAATGACCTCGTCATTATCCAGATCCTAGGTGTGGAATCACCCACAAGTCTCATAAAAAGGTGTCCATACGACATCTCAATTTTCATGTACCAGCATCAAGGGTACAGGGATTGCTTAATTAGTTGCACCCAGCACACAATTGGCCAATCGTTTCCTCACCAATCACCAAAATCATATACAAAAATTAAGTACAAAAATCAATTAAAGCATCATATTTTTATTTATCACTCCAATCGATAAAATGAAACCGTACCATGGCTCTAAGCTAAAAAGAACAAATACATGCAAAATACATGACTCGGTTATGCTTTTGTACATTCCAAAACGTTATTTCATGCAATAAAAGTTATCTTTTATGATCCAAGTGCAAAGTTATTCATAAATGTAGTTTCATAAAATAAAACATTATTCTTTACACTTTAAACTTAAATTTGTTAAAAACAATAATATTTCTTAAAATATGTAATAAAATATCAGTTTTAAAAGCCATGTTGGAACATTATTTCATACAATAAAAGCTATCTTTTGTACTTTAAATGCATAGTTGTTCAAAACAATGACATTTATTAAATACCTAAACATATTAGCATCCATTTGAAATTCAATTCTACCATACGTTGCCTAGGTTCAAAATTCACATACTAGTCATCATATTTGTTTTAGGATGTTCTAATCCTATTTGAGAAATACGGTTTTCCCAACTCACCTCAAAAGAAGGTATACACTCTCTTAGCTTCAACAATCCTAGATACGGGCTCCTTAATTCACAGCTCCCAAGCCTTTATACATAAAAAAAAGGATATACAATGAAATTACTGCCTAAACATAAATTTCCTATTTATACACCCTCACATAGGTGTATAAAACACAATATCACTCCTTATAAGCTACAAAATTTGAGCATTAAATTTCTCACAGGTTTACTTCCTTACTAGTCACATTAGCTTTTCTTTTGCATTTTCTAAGGCAATTAATACCTTTAATTCAATACTTACTCATTTCAAAACATAATTAAGCACGTTTTTATCCAAGCACATTAAGCCTTTATTTGTCAATCTAAGCAACAATTCAAGTTCACTTTAAGTAAATATAAAAGTTTTTTCCAATGTATACCATTATAAAACCTTCAATCCTAAATCAACTTCACTTAGGCATTTTATCAAACACCTAATGTGCATGATTTTCAAATCACATTTCCAAGACTTTATCATAATAATTCATGCTCCTATCATGTCATATAGTAACAATTCCAATCAATGACACATTCCATCACTCCATTTAAACCAATTACCTTTATTTAAGCTACATTTTAGCAATTGTACAACTTATTGCATTAATCCACCTCTTCTCCATCATTTCGACCTAAACTTAACCAACACACATCTTCTTCATTCTTCATCATCAATTCACATCATACATGTATAATTAACACCACAGAATTCATTTAGACCATCAATTTCAAAAGATATTAAAATTAACAAAGCTTCACCTAAAGGGGACAATTTCAGTTTTGACTTAAAGAACCCTCTCCTTGACACATTTCATTCATCTAAACCATGTTTTATCCATATTCAAGCATGGAGAACAACATATCTTAACACCAAACTCAAAATCATAATGTAGAGAGAGATGAGACAAAATTTACCTAAACCTTCCTTTCATGATATCTTCAAATCCTTTAAGATTTTCTCAAATATAATGATAGATTTGAGTTCCTTGACCCTTAATTAGCTTAGAATACCTTGATTGAGGCTCAAGAATAAAAACCTTGGTGGAAAATAGGTGATGACCAAAACTTGCTCCTTTCTCTCCTCTCTTCTCCTTTCTTCTCCTCTCTTTTATTTAAGTCTTAAATGGTGGGGTGCACGGCTATACATAAGAAGAGCCTAGAATTTTGAATCTTTTTTGAACAAAATATGGTGAATGTATCATTTTTTTCCCTTAGGTTGTATGAAATTACCATTTTACTCTCCAAACTTGGCTAAATTCGCACTTATGCCTAAAGTTTAGGAATCTAAAAAACTTTTATGTTTATTTTGGTCACTGTACTCTTGGAAATAATAATTAATCCCTTTAACGTTATAAAATTACATATTGGTCCTCCAAGAATTGAAAAATTACTATTTAGTCCTTTAACTTTTAACAATTTGCAAATAAGCCCTTATGTATGTCAACTTTTCCAATTAAGCTATCTAAGTATCCAATAAGTCTATAAATCACATCTAATCACCCCTAAGACATTAGAACACATTTAATTCAACCACCATGATCATATCCGTCCAATGGACTTAGTTTTACACTTTTAAAAGCTTATATGTCGGAAATCTCCAAGATTTTGCATACCAATAAATTGTATGTTCATGTAAGGGCATATAACAGTATAAATCATTACATATATATCCAAAGGACTTAAATACATCTTTGAACTCATACACAATCATGTATATATCAATATACAGTAGTATCTCCAAATACAAGACAACATACAAGGGCTCAAAGAGTTCAGCGTTACAGTTCATATCTCAAGTTAATTCAAACATTCAATTCTTACCCCTTCATACTCAATTGGTTTAAAATTATAACATACGCAAAAATTTAATCCATTTAGATCAAATTAAACAAAAACTTTCTAGCCAAACATATCCTAAAATAACTCCTCCCTATACTTAAACCCTATATTGTCTTTAATGTAATAGCTAAAAGTTATCAAATAGATAATTAAATTGAAATGAAAATAAATATATGAGAGAAGTTAAACCCCTAATAAGTACAACTAGTTAAAATTGGAGGTTGGTAGCCTATATGCTTAGATCTTGGTTTGCCTTCCAAGTAATGAATTTGTTTGAGGTCATTAGCCTGACTCTTTTTCTTAGTCATATCACTCCTTATAAATTAGATACTTTAATCCCATATCCTCAATATTTCCCACTTAGGAACCTCCGTGTTAATGCTTAAGGTGATGACCATTCACCTTAACTATAATATAAGGAAAAACATTAGTCACGACAAAAGGTATAACCCAATAAGAATCCAACTTGCCAGCAAAATTATTTCAGCCCTGAATAGAAGATAAAACCTTTCTATCTTATAACAGCTTTCTTCCTTAAAATCATATTATCATGAACGGGTTTTTTCTTTATAATTGGTTGAACTTATAAAGGCATCATTCCCTAAGTCTTCAAACTTTTATAATTGCAACTTTCATTAGGCACCAATTTCATTCATATTTATATTACATTACTTGATTACCCAATATACATTATGGTCTATGCCTAGTAAAAGGTGGCATGCTTACCAATCACTAATATTTATAAGGGCATGCTAATAAGTATCTTGTAAACAGTTCTATATACCCATATGGCATCATCATGTCTCAAGCTCTAATCCTTCCTGTTGGGATTCACAATCTTCTCCAATATCAAATTGAATGTTATATTTGACACCTCAACTTAGCCATTACTCTGTGGATGAAAAGACATGGAAAACTTAACTAACTTAGTATTTTTCAAACAACAATGCTTCTATCAACCTATTACAAAATCGAGTGCCCTTATCATTAATTATGGGCTTCAGGAACTTGTTAAAAATGTTAGATATTATAAAATCCATAACTACCTTTAAATCATTAATTTTGATTGATTTAGCTTCTACCTACTGTTACACATGATCAACAATTGAAAATATTACAAAAATAAGAAGGAAATGGGACTATAAAGTTAAAGCCTTATACATCAAAGATCTCAATAATCAAAATAAGAGTTTTTGACGTTTGATCTTTATGAGAATTAACTCATTTCTTATAAAATAAATAAGAATCCTTAAATAATAATGTCTAAAAAACCACATTCAAACACCTTTTGGTTGTCCTTTTTGTTCTAAAATATCTTTTATATGTATAATTATGAAAATTTAAAATAGGAAGAAATTTGGTTTTCAAATATATACCTTCTTATTAGTTGATGGGCACAATGTTTCTATAAATATAGATCATCCCAAACATAATACTTTACATTTCTCTTAATCTTATCTTTTTGATACCTAGCCAAATATATGGCAATACACTAGTAACTAAATAATTGGCAATATTTGCATGTCATGGTGATGCCATGTTAAGGGGAAAATGTTTCTCATTAAGAAATGTTTCTTAAAGATAAGCACATCCTTATTATAGATCAAACAACGAAGTTAGTTAATCACTATGTTTTCCACTCCTATATTATCTTATCTCCAAGTATAACTCCTAAAGGAAGAGAATATACCTAATCAATGTTGCTTTTGCTACATTTTTATGTGAACAAGTATGTAACAGTTTATGATCAGAATGAACAATTACTTTAGTAACCTAAAAAGTATGACCTCAATTTCTTTAAACCAAAAATAATAGATAAAGTTTATTTTTCAATTTTATAATATTAAGTGAGGCTCTATTAAAATACAGAAAACCTAGAAAATGGCTTGAGCACCTCTCCCACCTCTTTAACCCAAAATAGCTTATACTGTATAGTTATTAGCATCATAAGGTCTCAAAAGCTAACTCATAGTATGGTACTTGTACCATCGATGCTAAAGTCAAACATGTCTTTATCTTGTAAAAAATTTTCTTACACTCATCATTAAAACCAAAAATTGCTTCTTATTGTAAAAATCCACATAGGGATAATGTTATTCCAAGAAAGCCCTTGATAAATCTTTAACAGAAAACTACATGGTCAAGAAAATATTAAACTTCTCATACACTAGCAAGGTAAGGTCAATCTAAATTCATATATTTTTTAACTATCAATCTCTATGCCTTTGGATGAAAAATATGCCCTAAAACTATAACTTGTTTTACCATGAAATGAAATTAGTTTTTCAATTTAAGATAAGGTTAGGTTTTACACATCAACCAAAAATTAGTGTAAAGTTATCTAAAGAGTCATTAAATGAATCACTATAGGCACTAAAACAATCTACATATGATTAACTTAATATATTCCAAAAAGATACTAACATACATTATTGGAATGTAGCTAGAGCATTATAAAGATTAAATGCAACTTTTAGTACACAAGAGCACTAAATACCACTCAATTTGGACACATATAGGAATCAATTCATTTTCTTAATTATTCACCATTATAACACTAGGTTTGTTAAGGATCTCTTATATTTCTCACCCATTTACTATTTGAAACCAGATAAATTATCCAATCGTATAAAATTTTTAAGATGTCCTTCTTCACAATGTTTATCATTATGGTAATTAACCCACGTTATGCTTCCTTATCAATTTGCACCTTTTTCAGCTAGAATTTAGTGCATATATATGGAGGGACTTATCCCTTTTATGTCAGCTATTATCCTACTGATTACCTCTTCTTAATCTTTTACACTTCAAACTAACTTTTCTACTTAACTAGGTGTTAAATTTTAATAATTATTATCAATAATATCCCATTTTCTTATAAGTATACATACTTGAGATGATCTAATAATGGATTTAAATTTAAGTAGGAGTATATAAGACAAAAGGTAACAATTTTTTAATAAAAATTAAGCAACTTTATAAGAGAAACATCACATTTTCCTTAAATTGGTTTCAAAGAATGTAAAATTGTCGTAGTCTTCTTCAATTCTTTGTTGATTTCTATTTCTATTTTCAAATGAAAATATTTGGTAATATTAACCTCTAATTCATCCTTACCATCTATCTCAATAACATCTTTTACTATGGAATCAACATTATTAATAGCAAAGACATAATGAACACCATTAAGGTGTTTCATAACTTTAAAAATATTAAAACAAGTTACTTCATGATCAAACTCCATTGAAAGGATATCGGTATGAACATCTATTTTTGTACGAGTTATATTTAAGAAGGATCTTCTGATAAAATATGCGTTGGGTTTGGAGAAGATCATCGTCTATATCTAGAATGTAAAAAATTAACTAGAAACATTAATTCTTTAGGTCATTATTCACAAGCTATATTCAATGAATTTTATTGGATATTAGTAAATTTTCATTGAAAAATCACAAAATAGGTTTTATCCCTTTTATCCTATAACTTTCAAATAGGAAATAATTTAAACAAGAAATATGATATCTATTTAAGCATCAATAGATTAATTACGCTTTTAAATTCTAAAATTATATAACGCTCTAAAATTACATTTAAAAGACAAGACCTCTAGAGATTGATACAAAATCAATCATAAGCTTATATAATATATTTATATTTATTTTTGTTTGAGCAAACTGTCAAATTTTATAGTAAGCCCATTGATTTTTAAACAAGCTCTTAAAACTTTTGATTTTTTGGACCCTGCTTTCGAAGCCCAACATTCGAAGTCATAAAATGTGTGCTTGTGCTTGTTACTACGTATGATTATTCCAATTAACCCTCATTAGTCATCCTTGGTTCATCTTCATATAATTTGTAAACCTATGTCTCTAGTTTACTCCACATTGAAAATCATCTCAATTGGAATCCTACAGATCCAGATATATTCAAAATACCGAAGCATGTTTAGTAAAATAACACCAGTTCATACTATTCCAATAGATTCCCTGACTTTCCTTCAATCAAATCTTTTTCTATTCAATTCGGAATGCTGCCAATTTTTGTGGAGAGATAGAAAAATGTGTGAGGAATCTATTGTCTCAAGGATCACTTCGTTTAGAGGTCGGAGAACAAAGATTGGTTTGAAGGAATCAAACAAGATTCTGTCCTCAATCATATTGAACCTAGTTTGGGACAATTAGCATAACTTTATCTATGGATATCTGATTAAGGTGTTCATTGTATAGTTCGAAAGAAGACTTCAAGAACTAACCTTTATGAAGAGCTCGAAGATAAATTCAATCAGCTATAGGGTCAAAAATGGGACCAAATGATAGGATTAGATGAACCCAGATGAAGGGTCAGATGAATTGGGAAATTTATCATAACTTTCTCTATAGATATTAGATTAAGGTGTTCTTTAGATGGTTTGAAAGAGACCTTCAATATCTACAAATTTCATGAGACTTTGAAGACAAATTCAATCATCTATAGGGTCAATAATGGGATTAAATGATAGGATTAGATGAACCTAGATGAAGGGTTAGATGAATTGGAAAAATGGTCATAACTTTCCCTAGAGAACTTGGATTAAGATTTTCTTTAGATGGTTAGAAAGATAAATTCAATATCTGCAACTTTTATGAAGATCTTGAACACAAATTCGATCATCTATAGGGTCAAAAATGGGATTAGACCATAGGAATAGATGAACCTAGATGAAGGGTTGGACGAATTGGAAAAATGGTCATAACTTTCTCTGGAGAACTTGGATTAAGTTGTTCTTTAGATGGTTCGAAAGCAACCTTCAATATCTACAACTTTTATAAAGATATAGAAGAAAATTTCTATCATCTCCAGGGTCAAAAATGGGACAAGATGATAGGATCAGATGAACCCAGATGAAGGGCTAGATAAATTGGAAAATTGGTCATAATTTTCTCTAAAGAACTCAGATTAAGGTATTCTTTAGATGGTTTAAAAGAGAACTTCAATATCTACAACTTTTGTGAAGAACTCAAAGACGAATTCAATTATCTACAGGATCAAAAATGGGACCAGATGATATGACGTCATCACCAAATCATATGACGTCATCACAAACGATATGACGTCATCACCAGATGATATGACATCATCACTAGATGATATGACATCATCAATAGATGATAGGATTTCATCACCAGTCAATATGACGTCACTAGACAATATAAACAGTACTCCTAAGCATCTCCACTTTTAACTACCATAACTTTCGACTCCGATGTCCAAAAATTTCATACTATATACCGTTGGAAATCTAGAAAGATAAACTACAACTTTGTCTAATTCAACCTAGATTAATCCAGATTTTTTCCTGAAGTTAGAACATGATTTTTTCCCCTATGGAAGACTTGAAATTTTACACTGTGCAGACTTGGAATGTCCTGAGCATAACCATTCAGCTACCAAAATGACTTCATTAAACTCTCAAATCTCAACTCAGTTGCCTCATCACCTTCAACTACATTTGATTAGTTATAATTCCTATCTTCCTTTCCATAGCATCTCACTTATGTATATATATATATATATATCTGTAGATATTTATATTAACAATTCATGTTCCAAATTTATCGACTAAAGTTGATAACTTCTTCACGTATATCTATAACTTCTTCACGTATATCTAATTTTAACTCACAACATCCATACATCATTCATATTTCATTACAATCAAAAGAATAAGGTTTTACAAATATTTAATGGCATTCCAAGCCACATTACATCATCATCTCAAAATCTCAAATTACAAAAGATTCTTCAAATGCAACTAAAACACTGTGTTTTCCCAAAACCAACTCAAAATACAAGATAAGCAAACTTGGAGAAATTCCCTTAGGCTCTTGATCACTTGATCTCTTAGCTATAACCTGAAGATGGGATGAAAAGGGGTGAGCTCGAAAGCTCGTAGGTAACAATCTATAACCAAAAAATAAGTAAAGCCTTTGAAAACATTTTATTTGTCATAGAAAATTTTCATTGAGTTCATAAAACACTTGTTTCTTGACTTTTCATCATGCAGTCAAATTCATAAACCATAAAACATGAATTCATCAAACTTGTTCACATATCACAAGCACATAAGCACATTAGAATGGTTTAGGTAGATCCAAAATAGAATGTACTACACATTTCTCCTACGGGTCTGATGTAGCCATGAATAGAAGTCTTGAACAGAAAGTACTAACGCAATCTCATATAATGGTTTTGCATAGCCGTGAACTTATAAGAGTTCATGAAGGAGCTCCATGTTACTAGCGGGTAGGCGAAAGAAGCCTTTTATCAAAGTGCATTTGACCTAACATAGGGGACCACCACAAATCCACATAATCATGTATTTCATATCTTGTAAACATATTGCCCAAAATGGAACTTTTTCAAATCTTAACTTTTTATAGGCATGAGATATTTCAAAAACATGATTTTATAAACATGATATCTTTTCAAAAATCACTTTCAAACCTTTTCATAAATCATCACACAATTCATAAAACCACATATTGAAATTTCTCAAATCATTCAAATGCAATAAATGCAACACTTATGATGCAATTGAAATCACTAAACTTCTTTGATTCAAAGAAAAAATTAGTGGCTTATTTACTGAGTTATAAACATGCACCTACCTTGATTTCCTTACTTAAAGACTTGATCAAAATGTCTCTACTCTTGCTTCTCTTACCTTTCTTGATTTCCTTCTACAATAACAAAAAAAATCCCACTCAATAGAGTTTTCAATTGAAATTCCCACAAAGCACAATCACTAAAATTGGTGCTAGAATACTTAAACCCATACATTTTCTAAACTTTATAAACTAAAATCCTTTTAAAAATCTAAAAGATTTAAAATGATCTTATCTTGATTCTTCACCAAATGAAGGGATCTTTGGCTCAAATGGAATCTCTTCTCTTCCTCGACCTTTTTCTCTTTTTGAACCACTTCAAAATCTCTCTCAAAAGCTAAGACATAAAGAAACCCTAGCTCAACTCTCTTCTTTTCTCTCAACCACCGAAATCTCTCTTCTTTCTCTCTTTGATATGTTATTTCTCTTCTTTCTCTCCTATTTAAAATGAAATGCATAAATCAATGGCTCGAGGGTTCCGTGGAACAAAACAAAAAAATCGAAGTTTACTCCGTGAACAAAATGAGTTCACTTTTCGGATCTCGTGTGCTTCAAGCGGACAGCCAGAAAAAAAAGCTTTATGTCGACATGCACATGACTACGAAATGGTTCCTCTTGCGCCTAAACAGAAGCACATAATCATGCTCAAAATTATTTTATCAAATGCTCATGCTTTCATGCTTTTTCTTCTTTTCGTTTATACAAAATGTTATAACCTTTTTCATGGTATAACATAATCAAAATCATCATGTTGGACCCAGAACTTTTGAGGATAATATAAATATTACAATGAATTTAAGTGAGAAAGAATTGGTGAGAATGAGAATGAATTTAAGGAAATGTGATGAATTTAAGAAAAATGTAGGAGAAAAGAATTGTTTCGGTTAGAGGAATTTGATATTTGAATGAATTTTTATGGATTATGAGAGGAAAGTGGATGAGTTGATTGAAATGAAGTTAAATAGCATGAATTAAAAAGAAAAAGTGTGAAAATTTGAAGGATTTAGAAAGTTTGACTTTTTGGAGAGAGAATGTTTGACTTTGAGAGTTTACTTTTGTTTGAGGCAAAATTTGATAAAATGATCTACATGAAACTTGTAGATTATGTTACGAGCTTTCTGTAGACATAAAGTTTACAATTTTTCGATATCGGGAGTGAAAGTTATGATCAGTCAAAGTTTATGTTTGATAAAGTTGACTTTTGACTTTAATTATGATGATTGAATCTTTGACTGAGAAATTAACCTAGTTATAGGTTAATTGAGTTTTGATGTTCTTCATAAAAATTGAAGGATTTGTTTTTATCTTTATTTTGATATAAAGTATAGAATTTTTCGATCTTGGAAAAATAAGTTATGATTTTTACAAGTTTATATTGTGGTTTTAGCATGATTATTAGAGGATAGTATCTTTGACCGGAAAATGGACTCCCGTAGGAGTCAAAATGATTTTTATGTCCTTCGTGGAAGATGTAGTGCTTCCTTCAAGCTTTCTATAAAGACTAAGTTTGTCAAAATTGGAGTCCGGGATTAAGAGTTATGAATTTCGGAAGTTTTGGGTTTTTATGTGGAAAAAAAAAATGAAGTATTCCCGTCACTAGGGCGACGCGTCGCCGTAGCGATGGCGGGCGTTTGGCTTGCGTCGCTAGGGCGACGCATCGCCGTAGCAATGGCGGGCGTTCGGCTCTCGTCGCCCTAGCGACGCGTCGCCCTAGCGACCGCGCCCTATCCTCGCCCTAATACGAGTTTTGCTCCTTTAGTTTTCTTGCTTCCTCCTCCAATCCGACCTTCGTTTACTGTTTTGCTCATATCTTTTCCGTCCGACATCCGATTGAGTTGATTCTTGTGGCGTTGGATTCGTAAGACAATTCCCTACATTCTCATGGGAAATTTGTAATTTTATGAGATTAAATAAATGGTGATTAATTTAATCAAAGTGAGTCGGGAAATTTTCCAAGCATAGTTTAGTGTTTTGTGAAATTTGGGATCTGTAGAGATCCGATTGAAGTGATTCTTAAGGCGAAATAAAGATAAGACAAGGGGATACAAATCATATGAAGACATGAAATGTCAATTTTGCCCCTAAGACTTTTAATTTCTGAATTTAAGTTCGAATTAGGGTGTAATTTTTGGATTAGGAACATCTAAGAGTATATTAAGCATAACTTTTGATCTGGGAATCGAAATGAGACGATTCTTGTTTTGAATTAAACTAGAGGCATAAGGCTACAATTGTTATGAAGACATTGAGTTTCAATTTTGGGATTAAGAATGTTAACTTTTGGACGGAAATAATCGTACATGGAAAAATATGTTAGAATGTGGATATACCCGAACTGTTTTGCGCATAAATTTTGGTGTAGTGATCCGAATTCAGTGCGGTCAGTGGCGTTGGATTCGTATGATTGATAGGAACATTTCTCGAGAAGGAAGTTTTAACAAATTCCTTCAACTCGATAGTACGAATCAAAACCGCAAGTGAAAATGGCATAAAGTAACATATGAGGGGCATTTTGGTCTTTTTATCAAAATTTTAATGACATCGCATTATTTATACTATGAGCTGTCGTTTAAGTAGAAGAATCACAATGATTCTTGTAGAGAAGAGAAGAAAATAAGAAAAAGGAACAGAAGAAGATGGAGTTTGAGGCTAAGGTGAGAGAGGAAGCAAGTTTTGATCTTTCCTACTTGATTTTTGGGATTTTGAGAGTGTTACAAGAGAAAGGAAGATGGGAAGTGAAGAGAGCTTCCTTTCAAGCTAGGAAAATTCGAATTTGGTGGAGAAATGAGGTAAGGGAAAATTTTCAACTTTAAGATTTTGTTGAATTTTTGATTGAGAAATATAGATAATGATATGGGTTTATGATTTATGAAGTTGATTTTGAAATATATGCTTTAGGTTGGGTTTAATTTCGGATGGAAATTTGTTTAAAGTTTAGGCAAAATTTTATGGTTGAGGATTTTGTGAAATTTTGGTGTGGAATTAAAGATAATAATATGGGTTTGTGGAATATGAAATTAGTTTTGAGAAAATTGTGAATTATGATATTGATTTTAGATAAATTGGTTTAGGCCAATTTTAAGATTTGGGAATTTTTGAAATTGAGGATGTAGATATTTTGGAATTAATGTGAATTGATGAATTGTGAAGTTAGTTTTGAAAATTAAGTTATTTATGAGATTGAATTTGAGTGTATTGGTTTAGGTCAAATTTTTGAAATTGGGGATTTTAGAAATTCTGGTTTTAGAAATCTTGGAAATATGATGTTTATGAATTTCCGATAGTTAATTTTGAGAATATTGCAAATTATGATGTGGAATTTGAATGATTATGGCTTAGGTCAATTTTAAATTGAAAGAAGGAAAGAAACGAGGATCAATTGGAGCTTGAAATCAAGTTTCGGCATTTAATTCGAGGTGGGTAGCATATTTACATTTTGAATTGTAAGCTATATATAAAGTTTCAAAAATTAAAGAAAGCAAGAATTGGATTTTGATAAATTATTGTTTTTAAAATATTTGAAAAATTGGCTTCGAATAAATTTTGAAAATGCAAAGTCTATGAAATCCGTTGTGTTTAGATTGTTTGAATAATGTGAGAATGAAATTTTGAATAAATCTAAATTATATTGAAGGAAATTATTGCATTCATTGTTATGACTTTGATTTATATGTGAACTGATTGATTGAAGTGATTGAATATTATGCACTATGTGAATGTGTGAAAATCAAGATTTTGAAAAGTGCCTTCGGGCAATTCGAATTTCTGTTTTCGCTTATGTATTATGTGGGTTCGGTTAGGTCCTTTGTGAGTCACCGCTGTCTCTATTTGTATAGCCTTCACCCGGCTGCCCGCTAGTGGCACGGAGCTCCGATTTCGGACTCCCTCACGGCTACACTGGACCGCAATGCGGGAAAGTGTAATGCGTTCTATTCTGTTGACTGCAGGACCATTATGCGAGAATGTGTAATACGTTCTATTTGGACCGAACGGACCATTCTGATATGTTATGTGTTTTCAATTTTGTCTCTGAATGTTGCATTCATATTTATGCAAAATTTGAGAAGTTTGAAAAAAAAATGAGAAAAAGTGAGATTATTATGAAAAGTTTGAAAAATATGAAAAAGGGTTTGAGGAAAAAGTTTGAAAAATATGAAAAAAAGGGTTTGAGGAAATTGTTTGAAAAATTATAAAGTTTGAAAAATTAGCCTTTTGGCAAAAAGTTTATGAAAATTGATTTCTGCTTATTATTCAATTTATAAATGTGTTATCCACGAGCTTTCGAGCTCACCCCCCCTTTCATCCCCATCTCCAGGTTTCGAGCAGGAGATCGGATGAAAGAATGTGAAGACATCAGTTTCAACATTTGTGTCAGTTAGATTTTGTGTAATTTGGCTCTTTAGTATGAATATGTTTATTGCTTAAGATAAGTTCGGGATAAATGTATTTGCGTATAAAGTTGGGATTGGAAATTGTATATGGAATTGTGTATAAGTTTGGAAATGAGATTGAGTTATGAGATCAATATATTGTTTTATAGTTATGAGAATGTTTTAGAATTAAGATTGCGTTTGTTCTGCTGAGATCCCGGACGGAGGGTCCGGTTGATTTTGATGATTGTTTGATTTATTGGGCTTCTAGAAGTGTTGTTTTGAACACTTTGCAGGTTTGGGTTAGGATAAATCGGTAGTTATCTTTTAGAAATTTTGATAAAATGAGAATAAAGTGTAATTTGAGATTTGTATGGATTTGTATAAGATTTTGTATGATTGCTAAGTTTTGGGTTTAAGATTGAATTTCCTATGGGAAGTTATATGGATGTGATTGATGTAAGAAATGAGAATAAGAAAGAAAAAAAAATTCATACCGGATTTTGGAATATGTCTTAGTTTAGATCTCCAACGCGACGCTTTCTGTAGATAACTTATGCTAGGATGTCGGACATTTGTTAAGTATCCACTTCGCTTTGTATGTTGCTTTATGATTCGATTTGCTTTCAGTTCACCTTTGTTCTTTGATTCAATTCGCATTCTGTTATTTGTTTCGAATTGTAATTCACCATATTGTTTCCGATTCAAATTTTTGATGCGAAATTTCCGTTTATGCGCTTCGCTTTCAATTATTATGATTTGTATTCTGATTCGAAATTTCGATACAAAATTTCCGTTTCCATTCGATTCCGTTCCCTTCGTTCTTCGTTTTTCGGTTGGGATCGGGTGTTTCGGATCGGGTCTTAACATAGATGGTATCAGAGCCCAGTATTATGATCGTACTTGGGCGTTTGTGTCTAACTGATTTGTCTAAGAGTGTTCGAGCATAAGATTGAATTTATGAGATTGTGATAAAGATAGAGTGCATACCAAAGTGATTGATAGATGAAGATGATAAGAATGTTGAGTGATTTTAAGAAATTGTTCATGAAATTGAGATTTGAAGTCCATGAGGAATTAGGATGATTTGATTTTGTATATCCATTTGAGAGTGAAAGATGAGACAACTTGAGTTTATATTTATAGATGTAAGGCATATGGAATTGGGGATATAGTGAAGTGATATAATAGTGAATGTGGTGTACTTGATATAAGAAGTAAGTTAAGAATATGTATGATGAGGAAATTAGATAAGAGAAAGTGATTGATTATGAGTTTTGGAAAGAAATTAGTAAGAAAGTACTTGATGATCTTTGTTTAAAAGAAATTTATGCAAGAATGAGTTACTTCAAGTTTAAGTAAGTATGAATTTGAGGACGAAATTCTTTTAAGAGGGAGAAATGTTGGACCCGAACTTTTGAGGATAATAGAAATATTACAATGAATTTAAGTGAGAAAGAATTGGTGAGAATGAGAATGAATTTAAGGAAATGTGATGAATTTAAGAAAAATGTAGGAGAAAAGAATTGTTTCGGTTAGAGGAATTTGATATTTGAATGAATTTTTATGGATTATGAGAGGAAAGTGGATGAGTTGATTGAAATGAAGTTAAATAGCATGAATTAAAAAGAAAAAGTGTGAAAATTTGAAGGATTTAGAAAGTTTGACTTTTTGGAGAGAGAATGTTTGACTTTGAGTGTTGACTTTTGTTTGAGGTAAAATTTGATAAAATGATCTACATGAAACTTGTAGATTATGTTACGAGCTTTCTGTAGACATAAAGTTTGCAATTTTTTGATATCGGGAGTGAAAGTTATGATCAGTCAAAGTTTATGTTTGATAAAGTTGACTTTTGACTTTAATTATGATGGTGAATCTTTGGTGAGAAATTAACCTAGTTATAGGTTAATTGAGTTTTGATGTTCTTCATGAAAATTGAAGGATTTGTTTTGATCTTTATTTTGATATAAAGTATAGAATTTTTCGATCTTGGAAAAATAAGTTATGATTTTTACAAGTTTATATTGTAGTTTTAGCATGATTATTAGAGGATAATATCTTTGACCGGAAAATGGACTCCCGTAGGAGTCAAAGTGATTGTTATATCCTTTGTGGAAGATGTAGTGCTTCCTTCAAGCTTTCTATAGAGACTAAGTTTGTCAAAATTGGAGTCCGGGATTAAGAGTTATGAATTTCGGAAGTTTTGGGTTTTTATGTGAAAAAAAAGAAAAAAAGAAAAAAAAAGAAAATGAAGTACCCCGTCGCTAGGGCGACGCGTCGCCGTAGCGATGGCGGGCGTTTGACTCACGTCGCTAGGGCGACGCATCGCCGTAGCAATGGCGGGCGTTCGGCTCGCGTCGCCCTAACGATCGCGCCCTATCCTCGCCCTAATACGACGTCGTTTTGCTCCTTTAGTTTTCTTGCTTCCTCCTCCAATCTGACCTTTGCTTACTGTTTTGCTCATATCTTTTCTGTTCGACATCCGATTGAGTTGATTCTTGTGACGTTGGATTCGTAAGACAATTCCCTACATTCTCATCGGAAATTTGTAATTTTATGAGATTAAATAAATGGTGATTAATTTAATCAAAGTGAGTCGGGAAATTTTCCGAGCATAGTTTAGTGTTTTGTGAAATTCAGGATCTGTACAGATCCGATTGAAGTGATTCTTGAGGCGAAATAAAGATAATACAAGGGGCTGCAAATCATATGCAGACATGAAATGTCAATTTTGCCCCTAAGACTTTTAATTTCTGAATTTAAGTTCGAATTAGGGTGTAATTTTTGGATTAGGAACATCTAAGAGTATATTGAGCATAACTTTTGATCTGGGAATCGAAATGAGACGATTCTTGTTTTGAATTAAACTAGAGACATAAGGCTACAATTGTTATGAAGACATTGAGTTTCAATTTTGGGATTAAGAATGTTAACTTTTGGACATAAATAATCCTACATGGAAAAATATGTTAGAATGTGGATATACCCGAACTGTTTTGTGCATAACTTTTGGTGTAGTGATTCGAATTGAGTGCGGTCGGTGGCGTTGGATTCGTATGATTAAGAGGAACATTTCTCGAGAAGGAAGTTTTAACAAATTCCTTCAACTCAATAGTACGAATCAAAACCGCAAGTGAAAATGGCATAAAGTAACATATGAGGGGCATTTTGGTCTTTTTTTCAAAATTTTAATGACATCGCATTATTTATACTATGAGCTGTCATTTAAGTAGAAGAATCACGATGATTCTTGTAGAGAAGAGAAGAAAATAAGAAAAAGGAAGAGAAGAAGATGGACTTTTCGGCTAAGGTGAGAGAGGAAGCAAGTTTTGATTTTTTCTACTTGATTTTTGGGATTTTGAGAGTGTTACAAGAGAAAGGAAGATGGGAAGTGAAGAGAGCTTCCTTTCAAGCTAGGAAAATTCGTATTTGGTGGAGAAATGAGGTAAGGGAAAATTTTCAACTTTGAGATTTTGTTGAATTTTTTATTGAGAAATATAGATAATGATATGGGTTTGTGATTTATGAAGTTGATTTTGAAATATATGCTTTAGGTTGGGTTTAATTTCGGATGGAAATTTGTTTAAAGTTTAGGCAAAATTTTATGGTTGAGGATTTTGCAAAATTTTGGTGTAGAATTAAAGATAATAATATGGGTTTGTGGAATATGAAATTAGTTTTGAGAAAATTGTGAATTATGATATTGATTTTAGATAAATTGGTTTAGGTCAATTTTAAGATTTGGGGATTTTTGAAATTGAGGATGTAGATATTTTGGAATTAATGTGAATTGATGAATTGTGAAGTTAGTTTTGAAAATTAAGTTATTTATGAGATTGAATTTGAGTGTATTGGTTTAGGTCGAATTTTTGAAATTGGGGATTTTAGAAATTCTGGTTTTAGAAATCTTGGAAATATGATGTTTATGAATTTCCGATAGTTAATTTTGGGAATATTGCAAATTATGATGTGAAATTTGAATGATTATGGCTTAGGTCAATTTTAAATTGAAAGAAGGAAAGAAGCGAGGATCAATTGGAGCTTGAAATCAAGTTTCGGCATTTAATTCGAGGTGGGTAACATATTTACATTTTGAATTGTAAGCTATATATAAAGTTTCAAAAATTAAAGAAAGCAAGAATTGGATTTTTGATAAATTATTGTTTTTAAAAATGTTTGAAAATTTGGCTTTCTGAATAAATTTTACGAAAATGCAAAGTCTATGAAATCCGTTGTGTTTAGATTGTTTGAATAATGTGAGAATGAAATTTTGAATAAATCTAAATTATATTGAAGGAAATTATTGCATTCATTGTTATGACTTTGATTTATATGTGAACTGATTGATTGAAGTGGTTGAATATTATGCACTATGTGAATGTGTGAAAATCAAGATTTTGAAAAGTGCATTCGAGCAATTCGAATTTCTGTTTTCGCTTATGTGTTATGTGGGTTCGGTTAGGTCCTTTGTGAGTCAGCGCTATCTCTATTTGTATAGCCTTCACCCGGCTGCCCGCTAGTGGCACGGAGCTCCGATTTTGGACTCCCTCACGGCTACCTTTGGACATGATGCGGAAAGTGTAATACGTTACATTCACGACTGCATGACATTATCTGAGAATGTGCGAGACGCTCTATTTGGACCGAACAGGACCATTCTAATATATTATGTGTTTTCAATTTTGTCTCTGAATGTTGCATTCATATTTATGAAAATTTGAGAAGCTTGAAAAAATGAGAAAAGTGAGATTATTATGAAAAGTTTGAAAAATATGAAAAGGGTTTGAGGAAAAATTTGAAAATATGAAAAAAAGGGTTTGAGGAAATTGTTTGAAAAATTATAAAGTTTGAAAAATTAGCCTTTTGGCAAAAGTTTATGAAAATTGATTTCGCTTATTATTCAATTTATAAATATGTTATCCACGAGCTTAGAGCTCACCCCCCTTTCATCCCCATCTCGGGTTTGACGGAGATCGGATGAAAGAATGTGAAGATATCGGTTTCGACATTTGTGTCGATTAGATTTTGTGTAATTTGGATCTTTAGTATGAATATGTTTATTGCTTAAGATAAGTTCGGGATAAATGTATTTGCGTATAAAGTTGGGATTGGAAATTGTATATGGAATTGTGTATAAGTTTGGAAATGAGATTGAGTTATGAGATCAATATATTGTTTTATAGTTATGAGAATGTTTTAGAATTAAGATTGCGTTTGTTCTTTGAGATCCCGGACGGAGGTCGGTTGATTTTGATGATTGTTTGATTTATTAGGCTTCAGAAGTGTTGTTTTGAACACTTTGGGTTGGGTTAGGATAAATGCAAAGTTATCTTTGAAATTTCGATAAAATGAGAATAAAGTGTAATTTGAGATTTGTATGGATTTGTATAAGATTTTGTATGATTGCTAAGTTTTGGGTTTAAGATTGAATTTCCTATGGGAAATTATATGGATGTGATTGATGTAAGAAATGAGAATAAGAAAGAAAAAAATTCATACGGATTTTGGAATATGTACGAGTTTAGATCTCCAACGCGACGCTTCTGTAGATAACTTATGCTCGGATGTGGGACATTTGTTAAGTATCCACTTCGCTTTGTATGTTGCTTTATGATTCGATTTGCTTTCAGTTCACCTTTGTTCTTTGATTGATTAGCATTACATTATTTGTTTCAATTGTAATTCGCCATATTGTTTTCGATTCGAATTTTCGATGCGAAATTTTCGTTTATGCGCTTCGCTTTCGATTATTATGCTTTGTATTCTGATTCGAAATCTCGATACGAAATTTCCGTTTCCATTCGATTCCGTTCCCTTCGTTCTTCGTTTTTCGGTTGGGATCCGGTGTTTCGGATCGGGTCCCAACACATCATGCATTATCAAATTCCCACAACATCAATTAAAAATTTATGCATTCAACAGATGCACATACACATAGGTAAGAATTTGCCTAATCACACAAAACTATGAATACATTACCCACATAATTTGCTTGCAAAAATCCAAGTCAAGGTTGTCTTTCCCCTTGCTCTTAGGTAGGCTTCTCTTGGTTCCCTAAAACAAACCAAGTCTCATTCAATAGGAATCCAATAGAAAATCTCACAATGCAAAATCACTAAAATTGATTCTAGAATGCTGAAACCCAAACATTTTCTAAACTCCATGTGTTGAACCCCGATCTTTAAGTGAATTTTAAAAATATAAAAAGTATGAAATAAGTAAGTTCGTATGGGAAGTTTGTATTAGATGTGATTATGTTTTAAGAAATTGACGAGAAAAAGAATTGATAAAGTTTGATGATTTTGAAATTTGAATAGATTTGTATGGATTATACAAGTTTAAGTGGATGAGTTGATTGAAATTAAGTTGAAAATCAAGAAATAAAGAGAGAAAGTGTGAGAAGATGAAAAATTGTAAAAAAGTTGACTTTTTGGCCTTTGAGAGTTGACTTTTGATTTAGGCTTAATTTGAGAAAATGTTCAGTATGAAACTTGTAGGTTATGTTAAGAGCTTTCTGTAGCCATAAAGTTTACAATTTTTCGATATCGGAAGTGGAAGTTATGATCAGTCAAAGTTTATGTGTGATAGAGTTGACTTTTGACTTTAATTATGACTGAATCTTTGACTGAGAAATTAACCTAGTTAGAGGTTAATTTAGCTTTGATGTTCTTCATGAAAATTGAAGGATTTGTTTTGATCTTTATTTCGATATAAAGTATGCAATTTTTCGATCTCGGAATAATAAGTTATGATTTTTACAAGTTTATATTGTGGTTTTAGCATGATTATTAGAGGATAGTATCTTTGACCGGAAAATGAACTCCCGTAGGAGTCAAATTGATTTTTATGTCCTTCGTGGAAGATATAGAGATTCCCTCAACCTTTCTATAGAGACTAAGTTTGTCAAAATTGGAGTTCGGGAGTAAGAGTTATGAATTTTGGAAGTTTCGGGTTTTTTTGTAGAAAAAAAAATGAAAAATGAAAATGAAGTTTCCCAGTCATTAGGGCGACTCATCGCCCTAGCAATGGCGAGCTTTCAGCTCGCATCGCTAGGGCGACGCATCGCCCTAGCGATGGCCAGCGTCCGCCAAGCGTCGCTAGGGCGACGCGTCGCCCAGGGCGAGTGAGCCCTCGCCTCGTCCCAGTACGACGCCGTTTTGCTCTTTTAGTTTTCTTGATTCCTCCTCTAATTCGACCTTTGTTCACTCTTTTGCTCATATCTTTCCCGTCCGACATCCGATTGAGTTGATTCTTACGGCGTTGGATTTCTAAGACAATTATCTACATCCTCATAGAAATTTGTGAATTTTTGAGATTAAACTAATGGTGATTAATTTAATCAAAGTGAGTCGGGAAATTTTCCAAATATGGTTCAGTATTTTGTGAAATTCGGGATCTGTAGAGATCCGATTGAAGCGATTCTTATGGAGAAATAAAGATAAGACAAGGGGCTACAAATCATATGAAGAAATGAAATGTCAATTTTGCCCCTAAGACTTTTAATTTCTGAATTTAAGTTCGGATTAGGGTGTAAATTTTGGATTAGGAACATCTGAGAGTATTTTGAGCATAACTTTTGATCTGGGAATCGAAATGAGGTAATTCTTGTTTTGAATTAAACTAGAGACATAAGGCTACAATTGTTATGAAGACATTGAGTTTCAATTCTGGGATTAAGAATGTGAATGTTTGGACGGAAATAATCGTACATGGAAAATGTGTTAGAATATGGATATACCTGAACTGTTTTATGCATAACTTTTGGTGTAGTGATCCGAATTGAGCCCGGTCAGTGGCGTTGGATTTGTATGATTGAGAGGAACAATTCTCTAGAAGGAAGTTTTAACAAATTCCTTCAACTTGATAGTGCGAATCAGACCCGCAAGTGAGAATGGCATAAGGTAAAGTGTAAGGGCATTTTGGTCTTTTTAGACATCACTTAATGACATGGCTCTAAACACATGGAGAGATGTCATTTTAAGCATGATAAAGCCACGAAGTGGCTGGAAAAATCAGAAGAAAATGAAAGAAGAAAATAAGAAGAAGAAAGATGTAGAAGTTTTCGTATGGAGAAAAGAAGAGGGAGAAATTTAAGTTTCGTTTTTCTACTTGATTCTTAAAGCTTTTGGGATTTTTCCAAGATGGAAAAGAGTGGAGAATGAAGAGAGCATCTTCATGAGCCAAGAAATTCAAAAATTGGAGGAGAAATGAGGTAAGAGAAAATTTTGAGCTTTAAGATTTTGATGAATTTTTGGTTTAGGAACATGAATAAGGACTTGGGTTTGTGATTTATGAAGTTGATTTTGATATATATGCCCTAGGTTGTGTTTAATTTTGGATGGAAATTTGATTAAGGTTTAGACTTAATATTGTGATTAAGAATTTTGTGAAATTTTGGTGTAGATTGATAGATAATGATATGGGTTTGTAGAATATGAGGTTAATTTTGAAGAAATTGTATTTTATGGTATTGAATTTGGATAAATTGGTTTAGGCCAATTTTAAGATTTGGGGATTTTTGAAATTGAGGATGTAGATATTTTGGAATTAATGTGAATTGATGAATTGTGAGATTAATTTTGAAAATTAAGTTATTTATGAGATTGAATTTGAGTGTATTGGTTTAGGTCAAATTTTGAAATTGGAGATTTTAGAAATTCTGGTTTTAGAAAGCTTGGAATATGATGATTATGAATTTCCGATAGTTAATTTTGGGAATTATGCAATTTATGGTGTGGAATTTGAATGATTGTGGCTTAGGTCGATTTTAATTGAAAGAAGGAAAGAAGCAAGGATCAAATTAGAGCTAGGATCAAGTTTTTGGCATCAATTCGAGGTGGGTAGCATATTTATATTTTGATTTGTAAGTATATATGACTTTTCGAAAATTTAAGAAAGTGAAAAAAAAAGATTTTTTCACTTTGTTCGTTTCCGAATGATTTTTGAAAAATTATTACAAGCTTAAAATCATTGTTTGAAATGATTTAATAAATTGATAGAAATTTCTGAAAATGCATTTGTTGTGTATGCATTGAAAAATTATGCAAATTGTTGCAACGATTGTTTGAATAAATTAAATTATATGAAGTATTTGAATTGTGAGTGTGTTTGTGTTCGTGTTTTTGAAAAAGTGCCTTCGGGCAATTTGAAAGTTTCAATTCTGAAATATGTGTTATGTGGGTTTGGTAGGTCCTTTGTGAGTCAGCGCTGTCTCTATTCGTATAGCCTTCTCCCGGCTGCCCGCTAGTGGCACGGAGCTCCGATTTTGGACTCCCTTCACGGCTATAACTGGACCGCTTTGGAAAGTGTAATACGTTCTATTCACTGTTGCTGCAGGACCGCTTATGCGGAATGTGCGAAGACGTCTGCTTGGACCGAACAGACCATTCGATATGTTATGTGTTTTGATTTGTTACGTGTCTGCATTCATGTTTAAACAAAATTGAGCAAGAAAAAAAAGTGACTTTTGTTATGAAAAGCTCGAAAGAAAATTAAAGGTTTGAAAACCGTTTTGAAAAGTTACAAAGTTGAAAAATTAGCCCTTTTGGCAAAAAGTTTATGAAAGAAATGATTTCTGCTTATTTGTCATTTTATAAATGTGTTATCCACGAGCTTCCGATCTCACCCCCCTTTTCATCCCCATCTCTAGGTTTTGAGCGGGAGATCGGATGAAAGAATGTGAAGACGTTTGGTCCTTTTTTGCATCATTTGTAATGTTACGTAAATTTTGAGATTTGGAATATTTTGGGTATTGTAAATGGCTTGCAATGCCATTAAAGTGTATTGTATATGAAATTGTGTATGAATTTGGAAATGAGATTGAGTTATGAGATCAGTATATTGTATTATAGTTATGAGAATGTTTTAGAATTAAGATTGCGTTTATTTCTGCTGAGATTCCGGATGGAGGGTCCGGTGGGATTCTGATATTTGTGTGATTGATTGGATATTATAGAAGTATTGTTTTGAACACTTTGCAGGTTTGGGTTAGTCATAAGGCAACCGTTATGCTGCCGAATTTTCATTTGATAAGTTGAAAAAGAAAAATAAATAAAAACGAGATGTTTTCGGATGAGTTGAATGAGATTGCCTAAAGATGTAATAAATATATATGAGAAAAGAAAAAAAAATACCGGATTTCGGGATAGTCTGAGTCTAAGGAATTCCAACGCGACGCTTCCTTTAGATAATTTATGCACGGATGTCGGACATTTGTTAAGTATCGTTTCCGCTTCGTTTCGTTTTGCTTCGGTACTTTGTATTTCGTTTCGCTTCGAAATCCGTTCGTTTGGTTCGATTTGTTATGCTTTCCGATTTGCTTCCGTTTTGATTCTGTATTCGATTCGCATTTGCTTTGCTTCCGCTTGCTTTGTGATTCGAGTTCATTTTTGCTATTGGCTTCCGCTATTTGTTTCCGATTCGATATTTCGATGCGAAATTTTCTGTTTCCATTCGCTTTCGTTTCCTTCGTTCTTCGTTTTTCGGTTAGGATCTGGTTTTCCGGATCGGGTCCCAACACCATGAACTAAAATACTTTTAAAAATTCAAAAGTTCTAAAATGATCTTACCTTCATTCTTCACCAAATGAAGGGATCTTTATCTCAAAGGGAATCTCTTCTCTTCCTCTTCCTTTTTCCTCTCTTGAACAACTCTAAAATATCTTTTGAAGACTAAGAAAAGTTAAACCCTAGCTTGTTTTCTGTTCTTTCTCTCCTTCTCTTTTTCTCTTCGTATTTCTCTCTCTTCTTCATGACACTCTCTCTTTTTCTCTTCAAACCTCCAAACTCTCTTTCTCTTTCTTTCTCTTTCTTTCTCACTTTTGTTATCCTCCCCTTCTATACCTGCATTCATGTTTTTTTTCTTCATTTAAAAGTAGAACAACACTTCTTCTTCCATTATGCCCTTAATCATTGAGAATTGTCCAATTTATCCTTCCATTTATGCCTTATGTCTTTTATGCTTAAGTGTCTTGCCCACATTCCCCTTTGACATTCTGACATAACACTTCCTTCTAGAAAAATGTTTCCCACTATCTTAAGTTTCTAAAGATATCAAAATCATTCAATTTGGTTCAGAAGTTTGAAAGTATTGGCCCCAACATTTTTGGAACTGCTCTTTTCCAAAACAATATACTATACATGACTTAAGACAGTGGGGAACATTATCGTCTTCTCCATTCTATCGTCTAAAGGGTCAAAAATGGAGCAGATGATAGGTATAGATGAAACCAAATGAAAAAGAAGACAAATGGGAAAAAGCATATGAATTGGGAAAATTGCTATAACTTTCCCTACAGATATCGAATTAGGGTGTTCTATGGATGGTTCAAAAGAGAACTTCAAGATCTACAACTTTTATGAGACCTTGAAGACAAATTATATCTTCTAGAGGTCAAAAATTGAGTAGACAATAGGTACAGATGAAACCAAATGAAAAAGTAGACAAATCGAGAACAGTAGACGAATTGGGAAAATTTGCTATAACATTCCCTATAGATATCGAATTAGGGTGTTATTTAGATGGTTCAAAAAAGAACTTCAAGATCTACAACTTTCATGAAGACCTCAAAGACAGATTCTATGGTTTGAAGGATCAAAAATGGACCAGACGATAATGTACAGAAGGTCAAACATAGAAGAAGCAGAAGGTCAAACATAGATGATATGATGTCATTACAAACGATATGATGTCTCATAGACAATACACATCAGCACAGACAATACACATCATCACAGATGATACATGTCAACACAGACGATACATGTCATCACAGACGATACATATTAGCATAGACGATACATTTTACAGACAAAACATTTTATACTCCTAAATATAAAGACCATAACTTTCAACTCCAATGTCAAAATTCCCATACTATATACCGTTGGAAAGCTAAGAGAAAGACCTAAAACTTTCTAAAAGACACCTTTCTCTAGCCTAGATCAATCCAGAATTTCCCTTGAATTTAAAACAGGAATTTTATATTCATCCACCAATGTACTCCTCTCAGTTTTGAAGTTCATGACAACTTTTGAGATTCTTAAAAATAGAATTTAAATTTGATATCTTCATAAGAAATTCAACCATATGTTTCTAGTTTAATCCAAATCAATAATCATCTAGTTTGGATAACTAGAGAAAAATTTGTGGCTAAAAGACTGAAGCATACTCTGTGAACATTTTCTAGATCAACCACCCATTTTATTTCACAATCTTTCCCTAACACAACTCATACCAAGATCACCTTTTCTACTTCATTTTCTCCTCATTCTCAACTCCATTTCAATTCAATATCATCCATATGAAAATATAGTCCATGATTAATCATGAACACGAATAACAGAACATACACACATATACACATTCTTCATCAGCTTACGACATAAATTCGACTTCATTTTTTCTTTCATTTTACTTCTAACTTTCACCTTAATTCAAAATCTCTTATCCACCAAATCACCAAAGCAAAATATAAATTTATCCACAGTTCTCATTCACTACTTTTCTTTTGTCTATCATTTCTAATTCAAGAATTTTCATCATTTGTTCTTTACTCATGACTAATCACTAAAATTTCTCATTCAATAGTTCTAACTTCTAAGAAACGTTTAGGGTCCAACAAATAGTGTTACCAAAAATCCACTCATGTAGTTGGATACTTTACATCAAACTAAATACATACATTCTCAGTAGCATACTCTACCTCTTATGCTTGAGTTTCCACTAGGGATATGACTCTAATATTCATTTTTTTTATTCATTATAGATTCATTTCTATTTGGTTCTTTCATTGATCATTCTTAATATAGAGTATTTGATCTGCTTAATCTAATTTAGTAAAATTCTTTTTTAAAAGAAGATTCCTTCCTACTATCATCTATACTATTCATGCAATCTTTACTAATTATCTGTTATCATCATCACATTATTGGCCATCCTTAATACCTCAAGAGGACTGATTTCTATCGTTCTTACAAGGTCCTTCATTCTAATTACCAAAACTCAATAAAGTAGTAACCATAATTACCGCCGCATATGCTTAGATGAGTATCATTAAATTCATCCTATTTTATCTACATATTTATTTCCATCAATTCACCAATTTATATCTTACCCAATTGATACTTTGATCTCCATTGATCCTAGACAATATCTTTCTCCTTATCTTTAAGTTCATTACTCATTGTAACATCATCAATAATCTCAATTCCACTAATATCTTCTTGTACCATATCATAACTCTTATCACTGCAATTAAACAATCATTTTAACTTCCTAGTTCAACCTTTCAATTCCACTTTGCTTGTACACCTTGAATCTTGTCATTTCCACCTATGTCTCTATTTCTTCTCGGTCAATTCGCAAAAATCTTTTCAAATCCACATTAATTCAAATGCATATCCATAACAAAATTTCATCACCATATTCACTAACATAGCCACAAATATTCCATCTATTTCTAACATATCGGACTACGTAGTATTCCCTTATTTCTACACACCCACAACTTTTCATTTTCTCACATTTTGATAGATCATCCTTCCCTTCTTACTACTTCTATAAGCTCAAACTCTTAACAAATACTCAAAAGTGTGACTCATACACATGCGACTCAGACTAAGAGTAACATCCCATTACCTGTGGAAAGGTTATAATAGTAAATATGAGTAACCAATGAGAGCTTAGAAAAGCATTTTCATGCTCATGCATAATATGACATACACATGCACATGAAAAGTAATTTTTTCTGCACATGAAAATAATTGTACATGCATTCATGAATAATTCCAGGTATATTTGGACTGAGTTATCATTTTTGGGAAATTTGTAAATTTCGAATTTGTTTATATTGGAAATTTTATTTATTAGTGGAATTATTATATTTGTGATTTTTGGTGAATTTTGGATTTATTTAAAAAATTATAGTGTTGGAACCCCTCCCCGTTGAGTCGCGTGCCCGATATCCTACGTGACATCTGGACGCGTATCTCACGAGGGAGGGTTTCCTCACTACGAAAGAAACCTCAAATCGAACTTAATTTAACGTCATCCGAACAAAACTTGATAAATTCACCCTAATTATCGTCCAATAAAATTAATTTGCTTAGGGCCCATAACTAAATCTGATTCCTAAGCTAAAATGAAATTCCATATCTCTAGGTCAATTAGAATCAGAAATCGCCTCAATCGGATCTCTATAGCTCACAAAATCGCCCGAAAACGAAATTACATTCAAAACCGTCACGTAATTGACTCTCTTTAATATTATCCGTAAAGTCCGACCAAAACCTGACACTCTCATTTTACCAAAAAGGGGTAAAAAAAATTTTAGGAACCCAACGCTTCGAAAACCGTGAAAATCGGAAATCAAACGAAGGAAAGACCAAGAAAATAAGAAAAGTGGTTTTATTTATCATATTTGAAAAATTAGAAATTAATATTTTAAAAAAATAATAATTGCAAAACAGTGTCGCACTCTGCTAAGTGCGAGGAACATTTCATATATATATATATTTTTTAAACTGAAATAACCTTCTAATTTTGAACTAGTCTAACTTTTCACCCCGAAATCGAAATTTCATAAATTTATTTTCAATAAAAAGATAAAAGGAAGCTCTACAACTTCCTAGAAGTATTTAAAAACTAATTTAGCCATTAAGAAGGTCATAAATTGCTTCAAAGTTGCTGCCACTAAATTTAAATTTCCCTACACAATGCCAAGAATCTGAAAATTCATATCTTTTAGTACACAAGTCAAAAAATGACACATTTTACCTCATTGGAAAGATAAGGAGAGGATCTACAAACTTCGTGAAGGGTGCAAAAATTAAATCAGTCATTAAGAGAAGTAAAAACACACCTAAAGCTACTGCCTATATCTTCACTAATGGAACAGTAACTTTACCTAAATGAACAGTAACTGTAACATTCCCAACCTCATAACTTTTTATTCCTAACTCTCATAATTGCAACTCATACCTAATTGGAAAGAGGGAAAGATAATCTACATTTTATGTGAAGAAAGCAAAAATCAAATCAGTCTCTAAGTGGGTGAAAAACTCTGCTGAAGGTGCTGCACAAAACTCACCCTCATCAACAGTAGCTGAAACCTTTCAACCCTTATAACTTCTTCATCTTAAGTCCAAATGTGACAATTTATATATCATTGGAAAGCTCTAATCATGCAATACAATCTTCAAGAAGGCATCTCACTTAAATTCAAGCTCTAATAAGGTCAAAACTTCAGTCGAAGGTTTTGCCCATTTTGAAGAAAATTGGACAGCACCTCCCCTAAAAATGTAACTAGCCAAATCTTTAATTCAACTTAACAACCTGCATAAAAACTCAATCTTCCAACTTCCATAACGCAACTCAAACCAAATATACTTCAAAGGCAGCAACACACTCTTAGGCATATATCCATTTCAAAACCTAAAGAAATACAAGCTCATCCTTGCTTTTATCAACTTCAACCATACATCCATACATTCTTAGAAAGCATATACAAGATACATTTGAAATTCAAAACTCTTACATTTACATGGAAACAAGTAAATACAAAGCTTTAGAGGGCATTTTAGCCCAAATACATTAATGTCTCAAGGAAAAAAATACAAAGTACATCATTCATTCCAAAATGCTATCTAAAGCCTTGTTTTCTAACATATGATTTCAAAAACAAAAATGCATCGGAGTATGCCTCAATCCCAATGCAGTGTCTCGGTTTCTCACTCATCACCTGTGGAGGGAAATGGGGGGTGAGCTCGACGGCTCAGTGAGTAATAACTTAATAAACGATAAATAAGCAAAAACCATCATTCATTCATTCATTTTTCTAAAACAATGTCACATTTCACTTTTCAAATCTTTTCACAGAATTATCAATCCGAACAATTTACAAACTTAACACATCACAAAATCATAAACAAAGTGGTTCGGGTGAATCCGAAATGGAACGTACTACACATTTCCACGAAGCGGTCATGTAGCCGTGACTGAAGGGAGTCCTGAAAGGAACTCCAATGCCACTAGCGGGCAGGCGGGAGAAGCCTATTGGTAGACAGGTGCACCTGACTCTGACGGGATCACCACAAACCTAAAGAAAGCACATAATTCACACAATTCAAAACCAATTGCCTCAACTGGCATTTACAAATTTTACTTTCGTATAATTGCTCAAAAAGGCAGTCTTATTCTGAAATCACAAAATCTCGTCTTTTCACTTAACAAATCCTTATACAAATCATTTCAACATACATTAGCAATCCAAGAACATCACATACAAGATAAAAACATCACAAAGAGTCATTCATACAAGACTTCTAAGTTATTGGAAAGCATTAATTGACATTTATTATAAAAACGTTAATATGCCTATTTTCTGAAGTATTAAGAAATCACCCACCTGAAATCTTTTAGCTTTGGGATTGATCAATTGGCCTTGTTTCTTCCTCCAATTGCCTCAATTCACCTTCATTAAGCATAAATATCCCATAAGCATAAGAGATTTCACAATTGGCATTTCTAAGGAATGGGAAACATGATTTAACACCTACCTAACTTTACCCATACCTAAACTAAGCTATTTAAACCCAAAACCTATCAAGAAACTTCAAAAATTTGGAAATTCCCCTTACCTTAATGAAACCCACGAAATTCTAATTTTGCTTCTAATGGGGAATTTAACCTTCTTCTAACCTTATCCTTCTTAAAGAACTTCCTAAATCCCTTTTCTCAAGCAAGAATCAACAAAGCTTTAACTCTTCTTCTTCTTCTTCTTCCTCTTTCCCCTTAGCCGAAACTCATGCTCTTTCTCCTTTCTTTGTATTGTCTCAAGTCTTCTTAAAAGACTTAGATAAGTCTTATTTCTAACTTATAAAACCTAAGCCCCTTCCTCCAAAACTACGTAGTTTCTATAAGACCCTTCTTTTCCTTGCAATTTTCGTCCATTACACTCATTCATATGACCCCCTCATTTTGATTTCCTTTATTCTTGTTTTAATGGCATTTAAATGGACTAAAAGCCCATCTTTATAAACCTTAAGCCTTAAAACCCTAAGCAAACCTCCTCAATTAACCCTACACCAACTTATGCCTTTAATTTCTAAAAATTTATCAAAATTCTAATTTTAACTAAATCCTTTCAATTTATTTCTATATACTAAGCCCTAAAGACCCCAAATCAATTTCAAATAGGAATTTAGGCAAACTAAACCTCAAAATAAAGAAAACCTGCTTAAAGCGAATCAGGGCCCAACATTTCCTTCATAGCTTCCAATGGCTCCCACGTGGCCTCTTCCACCGAGTGGTTTGTTAGACCCCGAATATTTTTTTTAATGATATTAACTGCGATAATTATGTGCTTATGGCTTAATTTGATTAAATTGGGCATAATATTGGATAATTGAGTTTAAGATATGATTAAATATGGTTTCAATAAGGGCTTAGAGGGTTAAATGGTGTAAGGACTTTTTAGGAAGATTTCTTATGTTGGAATGGATTTGGGCTTAACTAAGGAGGGTATATTGGTCATTGTCCCATGCCTTAGGTTTAGGTTAAGAGAAAATAGAAAAGAAAGAAGGAGAAGAGAATAGAGGACGCCGTCGAGGAGAGGAAGAGAAGAGAAAGGAGATTTGACGTTTTTCGGCAGATTCGAAGCTCATTTCGGGTAAGTTAGTTTCGTTTCTTCTTGTTTTGGTTAGGTTTTAACCTAAAAAATGTTGAATATGGGAGAATCGACGGTTTTAGGGTTTTAGGGTTGAAAACGGTGAGATTCCTTTGGGTTGATGCGTTTGTGGTTGATTTGAAGTCTAGAATGGGTTAGAAATACCTTATGAGACTTGATGTATTGTTTAGATGCGTTGGTTTCGGTAAAAGAGGAAGAATCGTATTTGGGTTCTGCAGAATCTGGGTTTCGGAGTCGGACTCCAGACCAGACGTCGCGACGTACGTATGAATAACGCCGCGACGTGTGAGGAAGGGAGCCACGTCGCGACGTGTAAATAATTTTACGATTATTCATCGCGACGTGTGGAACGTAGGAGTCGTCGCGACGTGTGATATTAGTTCGCCGCGGCGCTCGTTCGTCGCGACGAGCGTCTCTTCGTCGCGGCGAGCCCCCTTTTTCCAAAAACGAGAATTGTTCATTTTCGAGGATATCTTTTAGTATAGATGTCCGATTGAGGTGATTCCAGATTCGTTATGAACTAGAAATAAAAGGCTACAAGTTCTATGAGGTTGGGAAGTTTGGAATTAGCCTTGAAGGGTTCAGAATTGTAGGAGAAGATCGGATATAGATTTTAATGCTTTATTTTGGATTCCAAGCTTTGAATATTTACTTTGTATATTGATTAAATGGAACTTGGTTGTTTTAGGAAACCAAGCTGACCCGATTTCTTCGCAAGAAGAGGGACATCAGTGAATCGGATTCTCGAGCGATCTTAGGTGGGTAATATATTTATAGTTATTGTGTGATTAGGCAATTTCTTGCCTATGTATGAATATATGTTATATGTTATGCATGTTTAAATGTGATAAATAAATGACTTTTTGATTTCATATGAGAAGCATGAGAACATGATTTTAAGCATGTCATGCCTCGACTTCGGTCATGGCATTTTGAATAAATGAGAAACATGAAAGTATACATATGACAATTGATTTTGAGCATGAATATATGCTTTTGTTTGGGCGAGAGTGGAACCATTTCGTTCGTCACGTGAACGTAGACAAGAGCCTTCTCCCGGCTGCCCGCTTGTGGCATATGAGATCCGAATGGACTCATTTCGTTCAGGGTGTAAACTTCAGTTTCTCCCTTTTGTTTCCATGAAACCCTCGAGCCATTGTGATGTGCATTGCATATGTGAAGTGATCATTATGAAGCATACTTTGTGACATAATTATGAACTAATGACTTAATTGTATTGAATGCATAAATTGTTTGAGAACCATGTGAATGCTTAACTTACTATCTATATATATATATAATATATATACATTCATATGCTGGGATTTGTGCTAGTTGCCAATGGCTATAATTATATTAGCCACTGAGCTGTGTAGCTCAACCCATTATCTTTCCCTCCTCAGGTGCAGAACAGGCCGATTGTTGATCTTACGAGGCATCGGAAACTTCGAGTCAATTAGGAGCTTTTCTATAAGTTCGTATTTTGTTGGGTCCTCCGAGCATACCCTCATGGAACATATTTCATGTATTTTGGTTTTAAACTATGTTCTGTATTTCGTATGATGTTGAATACTAATGGTATGAAATCCCCATGATTTCGGGGTCTTTAATTCCTAGCGGCGAATGTATGGCAATGTATGTCTGTATGAACAATTGTTTTGTGTATGTATGTATGTATGTTATGTGGCTCGCCATTATGGTTATGTATAAATGTTGGGATCGGGTCAACGGTTTAGGAGCTCGGCACGGGCGCGACCCGAGGGGCCACCTCAGGATTCGGGGATTCGGGGCCCGAGCCCAACATGTTTGGTATCAGAGCGCCTAGGTTTAGATGTCCTCGGCTTAGAATGCATATAGGAATGTGTGATCTATGATTCATTGTTGCATTGATTAAGTGACATGCATATCATGCATACATGTAGATTGACGTATAGCTAACCTGTAGTGTTTCCATTTGAAGGAGTACGATGCCACCTCAGAGAAGGACACGAGGACTTTTGCAAGGAGCAGTTGCACCTGACTCTCTGACTAGAGAGGAGAGGAATGATGAGTCAGTAGCCCCAGGGAATGCTGAGGCTTCTGTAGGGCTAGGCAGTGAGCCCATGTCGCAATCTCAGGAATCGCCGATTCCGCCAGGGCAAGTGCCTCAGTTTGATCCAAGGATGTTTCAGGCCTTCACTCAGGCGTTTGTTCAGGCTATGGGCCAGATGCCACAACCTTCTGCTCCGGCCCCAGTTAAGAGGGGAAAACAGTTTGATAAATTGAGGAAGTATGGAGCAGTTGACTTCTTTGGGACAGCAGATCCTGAGGAAGCTGAGACATGGTTGCGGAGGACAAAGCGGGTATTAGATCAGATGGACTGTGAGGAGGACGAGAGAGTTGTGTATGCTGTCAGCTTGTTGCAGGGGGATGCTCTGCATTGGTGGGAGACTGTGCCAGGCAGTCAGAGGCGACCAGTAGGGTTGGCATGGCAGGATATGATTTTTTCTTTCATGAAGAAGTATCTGTCCGAAGTCTATGTGCAGCAGAAGCAGAGGGAGTTCCTCAGTTTGGCTCGAGAGGAGATGGCGATTCTTTGAGTATGGCCGGTTCATTGTGTTTGTCAGTATGCTTCAGATTTGATGTTGAGCGAGGCTGCCAGATGTCGTCGATTTGAGTCGGGACTACATTTGGCCATCAGAGAGAAGGTGATTGTGCAGAACTTTTGTGACTTCCAGCAGTTAGTGGAAGCAGCTTTGAGAGTGGAAAATATCGAGAATATCAAGAGTGCAGTGAACAAGAAGAGGAAGGGCAGAGAGCAGTTCCGGAGAGGAGGTAGCACTAGTACTCCTATGCCAGACAGGAGTGCTAGGAGTTTCCCAGCTCAGTCTGGGGAGAGGAGCAGTGGTGCCAGTCGGCCGAGGCCGATGAGGACTTCTACTGTTTCTCACCAAGCTTCTACGGTGGGCGGCAGTAGGAGGGGAGATGGGGACAGGTCATCAGTTCCTAAGTGTGAGCACTGTGGTCAATTTCATGGTGGAGAGTGTTACCGATTGACGGGTGCATGCTTCAATCAGGATGAAAGGACACGAGGCTAGAGAGTGTCCTCACCGTCCTGGAGAGAGGGATCTCGGATCTGAGCTCTAGGAGGATAGAGGCTGGGGTCGAGGATCGTGATGAGGTGGCGATTGATGTTGCCAAGAGGGCTAGTCTTGGGGGAAGACCAGAGAGGCGAGCACCGGCCGGGGTATTTGCTATGGCGGGAGGATCAGAGGCCGCGCCAGATGTTGTGGTTGGTATGGCTCACTTATTTCTTGATGACATGATTGTGTTGATTGATCCGAGTTCTACTCACTGCGTTTATGTCGTCGAGTAGACTGTGTGTGATATGGTCATGAGTCCGTTGGATACTCGCGATGGTGAGTACTCCGATTGGTCAGCACATTGTGATTAGTCAGGTGTTTAGAGGATGTGAGCTTAGTATTGGTGGAGCACTTCTAGTGGTAGATTTGATGCCACTGAAGATGCGAGGATTAGATGTGATACTGGGTATGGATACGTTGGAGAAGTTTAATGGCCGATTGGATTGTAAGCAGAAGACAGTAGAGTTTGATTTGGGTGATGGCAGAAAAGTAGTGTTTACTGGGGACAGGAAAGCGAGTCCACCCAGGATTGTTTCATCACTAACAGCAGAGAGGATGATGAGTAAGGGTTGTGAGGCGTTTTTGGCTTATGTGTTAGACTCCAGAGCGGATAGAGGGAAGTTGAAAGATATTCCGATAGTCAGGGATTTCTCGGACGTCTTTCCCGAGGAATTGCCAAGACTGCCGCCAGCTCGGAAAATTGAGTTTTCCATTGAGCTTATGTCAGGTACGAGGCCGATTTTGATTCCGCCTTACTAGATGGCTCCAGCGGAAATAAAAGAGTTTAAGGAGCAGTTGGAGGAGTTATTGGAGAAAGGATATATCCGACCGAGTTCTTCGCCTTGGGGAGCTCCGGTTCTTTTTGTGAAGAAGAAAGATGGATCCTTAAGGATGTGTGTGGACTACAGGAAGTTGAACCAGGTAACGGTGAAGAACAAGTATCCACTTCCTCGCATTGATGATCTGTTTGATCAGTTGCAAGGAGCGAGAGTCTTTTCGAAGATTGATTTGAGATCGGGATATCATCGTTGAGGATTATGAGTCGGATGTACCAAGTCGCTTTCGAGGACTCGGTATGGGCACTTTGAGTTCTTGGTGATGCCGCCGGATTGGCGAATGCTCTGCAGCGTTTATGGATTTGATGAATCGGGTATTCAAGCCATTCTTGGACAAATTTATCATTGTCTTTATTGATGATATTTTGGTGTATTCCAAGAGTGATCAGGAGCATGAGGAGCATTTAAGGATTTCTTTGGAGACTTTGAGGAGCAATAAGTTGTATGTCAAATTCAAAAAATGTGAATTTTGGCTGAGGGAGGTGTCATTTCTTGGACACGTGATCTCAGAGCAAGGAGTTCATGTGGACCCAAAGAAGATAGAAGCAGTTGTGAGTTGGGAAGCGCCGAAGAATGTAGCAGAAGTGAGAAGCTTTCTAGGTTTGGCAGGCTATTACAGGAGATTCGTGGAGGGATTCTCCATGATAGCCACTCCGATGACTAAATTGTTGAGGAAGAATCAGAAGTTTGATTGGAGTGAGGAGTGTCAGAGGAGCTTCGAGGAGCTCAATCTCAAGTTGACGAGTGCTCCGATTTTGGTTTTGCCATCGGGTGATGAGGGCTATTCGGTCTACAGTGATGCTTCGAGGAAAGGTCTTGGATGTGTTTTGATGCAGGGAGATCGGGTGATTGCATATGCTTCGAGGCAGTTAAAGCCTTATGAGCTGAACTATCCGACGCATGATTTGGAGTTAGCAGCGGTGATCTTTGCCTTGAAGATTTGGAGGCATTATCTGTATGGAGTTCAGACTCGAATCTTTACTGATCATAAGAGTCTGAAGTATTTGCTGAGTCAGAAGGAATTGAATTTGAGGCAGAGAAGGTGGATCGAGCTACTCAAGGACTATGATCTGTTGATTGAGTATCATCCGGGCAAGGCCAATGTTGTGGCGGATGCCTTGAGCAGGAAGTCGTCGATTGCGCATGTTTGATCGGTTTATCTTCCTTTATTGGAAGAGATGGCTAAGCTTAGGATAAGCTTGACGCAGGAAGAGCCGGAGTGTCTTCTGGCTAATTTCAGAGTAAGGCCGATTCTCAAGAAAAAGGTTAGGGAATTGCAGGCTCAGGATGCGGATTTGAGCAGGCTCAGAGATGAGATTCGGAATGGCAAGATTTCTGAGATAGATGTGCAGGATGATGGGATGATGGGCTGATGGCAGTGGGAAACAGATTCTGTATTCCTGATGTGCAGGAGGTTAAGGCTGATATTATGGATGACGCACATAATGCGCCTTATGCCATGCATCCAGGTAGCTTCAGGATGTATCGGGATCTGCGAGAGTATTTTTGGTGGAAAGGCATGAAGAAGGATATAGCAGAGTTCGTCAGTAAGTGTCTAGTGTGTCAGCAGGTCAAAGCTGAACACCAGGCACCTTCGGGCAAGTTGAGACCGTTGCCTATTCCGGAGTGGAAGTGGCAGCGAGTGACAATGGACTTTCTGATGGGTTTGCCTAGGACCAGCAGGAGGCATGATACCATTTGGGTGATTGTGGATAGGTTGACCAAGTCAGCCCACTTTTTGGCGATTAAGCAGACTAATTCTTTGCATGTATTAGCAAAGAAGTATCTCGATGAGATAGTGAGGTTGCATGGGATTCCGGATTCTATTGTGTCTGATAGAGATCCTCGGTTTACTTCGAGGTTTTGGGGTAGTTTGCATGATGCTTTGGGTACGAAGTTGAATTTTAGTACGACCTTTCACCCTCAGACGGATGGTCAATCTGAGAGGACCATTTGGACTCTTGAGGGGATGCTTCGGGCGTGTGTGATGGATTTTCGTGGAGCTTGGGATGAGCATTTGCCGTTGGTCGAATTTGCTTATAACAATTCGTACCATTCGAGCATTCAGATGGCTCCGTATGAGGCATTGTATGGCAGGAGATGTAGGACTCCGATTTGTTGGGATGAGGAAGGAGATAGGCAATTGGTGGGACCAGAATTGATTCAGATGATAGTTGAGAAAGTCAATCTGGTTAAGCAACGACTTAAGGCAGCACAGGATAGGATGAAGAGTTATGTTGATGCTCACCGAAAGGAAATGGAGTATGAAATCGGTGAGAAGGTGTTCCTTAAGACGTCTCCTTGGAAAGGAGTATTGAGGTTCGGTAAGAAGGGTAAATTGAGTCCAAGTTATGTGGATCCGTATGAGATCCTTGAGAGGATTGGACCACTCGCCTACAGATTGGCGTTACCTCCGGAGTTGGCTCAGATTCACGATGTCTTCCATGTGTTCATGTTGAGAAGGTACAGATCGGATCCTTCTCATATCATTCAGGCTAGCGAGGTTCAGTTGAGGGATGATCTGAGCTATGAGGAGCAACCAGTGGAGATTTTGGATACCAAGGACAAGGTTCTCAGGAACAAGACGGTTCAGTTAGTCAAGGTCCTATGGAGGAATCATTCGGTAGAAGAGGCTACTTGGGAGCCATTGGAAGCTATGCGGGAGAAGTATCCGCATCTCTTGGATGATTCAGGTAAATTTCGAGGACGAAATTTCTTTTAAGAGGGGGAGAAATATTAGACCCCGAATATTTTTTTTAATGATATTAACTGCGATAATTATGTGCTTATGGCTTAATTTGATTAAATTGGGCATAATATTGGATAATTGAGTTTAAGATATGATTAAATATGGTTTCAATAAGGGCTTAGAGGGTTAAATGGTGTAAGGACTTTTTAGGAAGATTTCTTATGTTGGAATGGATTTGGGCTTAACTAAGGAGGGTATATTGGTCATTGTCCCATGCCTTAGGTTTAGGTTAAGAGAAAATAAAAAAGAAAGAAGGAGAAGAGAATAGAGGACGCCGTCGAGGAGAGGAAGAGAAGAGAAAGGAGATTTGACGTTTTCCGGCAGATTCGAAGCTCATTTAGGGTAAGTTAGTTTCGTTTCTTCTTGTTTTGGTTAGGTTTTAACCTAGAAAATGTTGAATATGGGAGAATCGACGGTTTTAGGGTTTTAGGGTTGAAAACGGTGAGATTCCTTTGGGTTGATGCGTTTGTGGTTGATTTGAAGTCTAGAATGGGTTAGAAATACCTTATGAGACTTGATGTATTGTTTAGATGCGTTGGTTTCGGTAAAAGGGGAAGAATCGTATTTGGGTTCTGCAGAATCTGGGTTTCGGAGTCGGACTCCAGACCAGACGTCGCGACGTACGTATGAATAGCGCCGCGACATGTGAGGAAGGGAGCCACGTCGCGACGTGTAAATAATTTTACGATTATTCGTCGCGACGTGTGGAACGCAGGAGTCGTCGCGACGTGTGATATTTGTTCGCCGCGACATGTGAGGAAGGGTCGTTCGTCGCGACAAGCGTCTCTTCGTCGCGGCGAGCCTCCTTTTTCCAAAAACGAGAATTGTTCATTTTCGAGGATATCTTTTAGTATAGATGTCCGATTGAGGTGATTCCAGATTCGTTATGAACTAGAAATAAAAGGCTACAAGTTCTATGAGGTTGGGAAGTTCGGAATTAGCTTTTAAGGGTTTGGAATTGTAGGAGAAGATCGGATATAGATTTTAATGCTTTATTTTGGATTCCAAGCTTTGAATATTTACTTTGGATATTGATTAAATGGAACTTGGTTGTTTTAGGAAACCAAGCTGACCCGATTTCTTCGCAAGAAGAGGGACATCAGTGAATCGGATTCTCGAGCGATCTTAGGTGGGTAATATATTTATAGTTATTGTGTGATTAGGCAATTTCTTGCCTATGTATGAATATATGTTTTATGTTATGCATGTTTAAATGTGATAAATAAATGGCTTTTTGATTTCATATGAGAAGCATGAGAACATGATTTTAAGCATGTCATGCCTCGACTTCGGTCATGGCATTTTGAATAAATGAGAAATATGAAAGTATACATATGACAATTGATTTTGAGCATGAATATATGCTTTTGTTTGGGCGAGAGTGGAACCATTTCGTTCGTCACGTGCACGTAGACAAGAGCCTTCTCCCGGCTGCCCGCTTGTGGCATATGAGATCCGAATGGACTCATTTGGTTCAGGGTGTAAACTTCAGTTTCTCCCTTTTGTTTCCATGGAACCCTCGAGCCATTGTAATGTGCATTGCATATGTGAAGTGATCATTATGAAGCATACTTTGTGACATAATTATGAACTAATGACTTAATTGTATTGAATGCATAAATTGTTTGAGAACCATGTGAATGCTTAACTTACTATCTATATATATATATAATATATATACATTCATATGCTGAGATTTGTGCTAGTTGCCAATGGCTATAATTATATTAGCCACTGAGCTGTGTAGCTCAACCTATTATCTTTCCCTCCTCAGGTGCAGAACAGGCCGACTGTTGATCTTGAGAGGCATCGGAAACTTCGAGTCAATTAGGAGCTTTGCTATAAGTTCGTATTTTGTTGGGTCCTCCGAGCATACCCTCATGGAACATATTTCATGTATTTTGGTTTTAAACTATGTTCTGTATTTCGTATGATGTTGAATACTAATGGTATGAAATCCCCATGATTTCGGGGTCTTTAACTCCTAGCGGCGAATGTATGGCAATGTATGTCTGTATCGAACGATCGTTTTGTATATGTATGTATGTATGTTATGTGGCTCGCCATTATGGTTATGTATAAATGTTGGGATCGGGTCCGCGGTTTAGGAGCTCGGCACGGGCGCGACCCGAGGGGCCGCTCCAACATGGTTCCTCCATAAGACTTTTACCAACTGCACAGTCTTGTTCCTGAGACCCTTTTCTTTGGTATCTAAGATTGCACTGGAAGCTCTTCATAACTCAAATCATCACTCAACTGAACTTCATCAGCTTGAATGACATGGGAGGGATCTGATCGATATCTCCTCAGCATAGAGACATGAAAAACATCATGAATCTAAGATAATTCAGGAGGCAATGCTAACCTGTAAGCCAACGGACTAATCCTCTCCAGAATCTCATAAGGCCCCACATACCTCGGAGTCAACTTACCCTTCTTACTAAATCTCAAAATCCCTTTCCAAGGGGAAGTCTTAAGAAACACCTTCTCGCCGACCTCACACTCCATCTCTTTCCTGTGAGCATCTTCATAACTCTTCATCCTGTCCTGAGCTGCTTTCAACCTGTGCTTTATCAAATTGACCTTATCAACAGTCATCTGTATCAACTCTGGACCCAAGAGTTTCCTGTCTCCCTCTACATCCCAACACACTAGAGTCCTACGTCTCCTCCCATACAGAGCCTCATAAGGAGCCATCTGAATGCTCAAATGATACGAATTGTTATATGCAAATTCGATCAAAGGCAAGTGCTCATCCCATGCTCCTCTAAAATCCATCAAACATGCCCTGAGCATTCCCTCAAGAGTCCGAATGGTCCTCTCAGACTGACCATCAGTCTGAGGATGGAAAGCAGTACTGAAACTCAACTTAGTGCCCATAGCCTCCTACAAACTGCCCCAAAATCTTGAAGTAAAATGAGGATCCCTATCAAACACTATCGAATCCGGGATCCCATGCAATCTCACAACCTCATCAATATATTTCTTAGCTAGCACATACAGAGGATCTGTCTGTCTGATTGCCAGAAAATGGGCTGATTTTGTCAATCTATCCACAATCACCCATATGGCATCATGTGTAGCATCCCACTCCCACAAGACCCAAACTCAACATTGAGGGTGATATCCAAGCAAGTGCCTCACGAGGGTGGTATGCTAAAGCATTCAATTACAATCCGAAAACTCAGTATGACATTTTTATTTTGAAAACAATGGTATACGCGGAATTCAATAAACGATTTGGGCCCGCTTTAATCAGCTAACAATTTCGGTCATAAAATAATTTCAGTTGTAACAGACACTCAACAGTAATTAAACCATACCTTACACAAAAGTCCATAACCAAATTGGGCCCAATTCTATTCCTAAACACTTTCAGTACTCACATTACAAATACAACTTTTACCAATTGGGGCCCTCTGCAATAACAGTACTATTCTGCAGAGATTGTAGAAATACAAATTTACACAAGACAGAATGACACTAATGCAGACGTGAACTGATCCCGACCTCAATCTCTTACTTGCATGCAGTAGGCATACTCCCATTTGTCTAACAGGGTACTCTTCAAATCCTGAAAAAATAGTTGGAAATTTTTGGGTGAGTTTTGCGAACTCAGTGAGAAACTATCATCGATGGTTCACTCAACTCATGCATTACGCAGATAGCATACAGATTTTCACAGTAACACTTTCAGAATATCATATAGCAACTTACAGATGTACACAATAGCATATTCAGAAAGATTACAAGCAGTATCACATTGATGCAAGGCATGTTGCCTCTTTCCCAATTCACAAGTCAAATCAATGCATAACTCAATCATGCATTTCACAGGCAATTCACAGATTCTCATACAATAGCAGAAATCAGCATTTCACAAAACAATTTTTACAGAAATACAATCATTTAACCCTTTTTCCCAATTCACAGTACAATCAGAAGCATATCTATCATTTTCCATTATTTTCCATTTTTAAATTCTGTGTTGCGACTAAGCGCCTGTCTTGTCCCAATCTGGGCACATTAAGCAGTGAGCAAATAGCTCTAAACTGTCCCTTTCGGGCTCATTAAGCGTTGAGCATATAGCTCTGAACTGTCCCTTTGGGGCTCATTAATCGTTGAGCATTTAGCTCTGAACTGTCCCTTTCGGGCTCATTAAGCGTTGAGCATTTAGCTCTGAACTGTCCCTTTTTGGGCGCATTAAACAGTAAATGCGTCTTAAGGTAGGAGAGTCCTCTGGGTATGCACTACATTCAATGCGTCAGTAGGGATAGGAGAGCTCTCTAGGTATGCACTAATCCCTTTCGAGCTCGAGGCTCTCTTTCAGTGATCGAGCTTGTAGCTCTCGGTGGCAGCTCCAGTCACAACCGTTATTAGTAAACTTGTACAGAATTCGATTATCATAATCTTATGATATCACATTTCAATCAGAATCAATTTATTCAAACAACAGATTCATTCCCAATTATTCACAAAAATTCGTAGTTACAGTCTATCACATGGGAAACATATAAGTTTCTCAATCACAGGCAATTAACACTTCAATGTCAAATTCCCCTTTCCTTCGGACCTTCGGTCCGGTATTTCATTCATACACCATTTTCACATATCCATCATTTCATTCTCAGTTACACATCATCACACATTTACAAATTATCACATTGAAGCATAACAAATTTCACTTTCACTAACAGTTTGCACTTCAATGCCAAAACTCACAATTTCTCGGACCTTCAGTCCGGGATCTCAAACATAACAATTCACATATACCCATCTTTATATTCCACCAAATTCTAAGCACAGAACATTTAACAAATCAAGGATTGAGGAACCAACTAGGTTACTCACCTGTAACTTCCGAGCTACTGCCTGGAAGTCCCAGCAATATTCGTGGAATGTCGTTCCATCGGTACCTCTATAACAAGCAAATAATTACCCATTACTAAATGCACAATCAGAATAATTCAATGATGCACATGACGCAATTAACAAAATGTACGATGCATGTTCATGACCTTCCCGGCGCTATTTCCCAAATTCCACTTTTTTTGCCTCAAAACCAACTTTTCATTCTATAAACACTATCCCATTTAGACAATACCCTTATTCTCAAAGAAGACCTCAAAGCCAAAATTACTATTCAATTGGTCAAACTCACCCATTATGCTAAGTTTCTAAAAACCCAAAAGCATTTCATTTATTTACAGAAGTCCCCAAATAATACTCTAAGTATCATACAACAACCCTTAGGTTGAAATAGAACCTATTCTCAACTTTCATTCAATATTGGAGATCTTACTAATTTGAAATCAAACTTTCTTTCTACTCCTCAATTGTAGACCTCTTTCTCTAGTTCATAACGAATCAAACATCACTTCATTTGGAGGTCTACATCATCAGTTATGACTCAAAAACTAAACTAACTCAGTTCAGAAAAACCAGTCTCGCAGCGGCGTAAGGACGCTCGCCGCGGCGTCAGGGAGTAGCTCGCCGTGACGTCAGAAGGGAGCTCGCCGTAACGTGGAATTTCGAAGCTCGCCGCAGTGAATTCCTTCACGCTCGTCGCGGCGAGTAAATCAAATCTTGCCGCGATGAGGCCCTTACGCACGCGGCGGCGAGAACATTAATTCTCGTCGCGACGTGCGAGATTCTAGATCGTCTTCTCTGATAATTTTTCACTCTTTTTTCTTTCAAAACAGTCATAACTCAACCTCAAACACTACAATCTTTAACATTTAACCCATCAATGCATTTAACTAACAAATAAACAACATTAAAACAATTTACTTATCAAATCAAGCTCTCACTCTTAAACTCCCGAAATCTTCCTCAACTTGTTACCCCTCTCTAAAACCCACGACCATACCGGACTCCTTACTCCTCTGCAACTCTTTCCGCAGCTTACTCAATTTGGGATCCTGAACCTGCAATTCTCTCACCTTTTCTCTAAGGATCGGTCTCACCCGAAAAGTAGCAATCATGTAATCAGATTCCTCCTGCTTCAAACTGATCCTGAGCTTAGCCATCTCTTCCAATAGCGGCAGATAGACTGTCTGCACATATGCTATGGAAGACTTCCTGCTCAAAGCATCTGCAACAACATTGGCCTTACCTGGATGATACTCAATCAATAGGTTATAATCCTTGAGCAGCTCAATCCATCTCCTCTGTCTCAAATTCAGCTCCTTCTGATTCAACAAGTATTTGAGACTCTTATGATCTGTAAAGATCCTGGTTTGCACTCCATACAAATAATGCCTCCAGATCTTCAAGGTAAAGATCACAGCTGCTAAATCCAGATCATGGATCGGATAGTTCACCTCATAAGGCTTAAGCTGCCGTGACGCATATGCTATCACCTTATCTTCCTGCATAAGCACACATCCCAACCCCTTTCTGGAAGAATCATTATACACAGTATAACTCCCCTCTCCTGTGGGTAAAGCTTTAGGCTCGAGCACTAGTCAATCTGTGCTTGAGCTCCTCAAAGCTCTCACTGCACTCATCACCCGCATAAACTTATGGTTCTTTCTCAACAATCTGGTCAAAAGAGCAGCAATCATGGAGAAACCCTCCACAAATCTCCTGTAATAACCTGCTAAACTCAGAAAGCTCCTCACCTCTATCACTGTAGTCGGAGCATGCCAGTTCACTACAGCTTCAATCTTCTTGGGATCCACATGCACCCCCTTCTCAGAAACAATGTGACCAAGGAAGACCACTTCCCGAAGCCAAAATTCACATTTAGTGAATTTGGCATATAGCTCTCTCTCCCTCAACCTCTGCAATACAATTCTCAAGTGCTCCTCATGTTCTCCCTCACTCCTGGAATATATCAGAATGTCATCGATGAACACGATAATAAACTGATCCAAAAACTCCTTAAAGACCCTATTCATCAGATCCATAAAAGCAGCAGGAGCATTGGTCAATCCAAAAGGCATAACCAGAAATGCATAATGGCCATATCGTGTTCTGAAGGCTGTCTTGCTCACATCAGACTCCTTAATCCTAAGTTGATGGTAGCTAGACTGGAGATCAATCTTAGAGAAGACCATTGCCCCCTACAGCTGATCAAACAAATCATCTATCCGAGGCAAAGGATACTTGTTCTTCACTGTCACTTTATTTATCCTCCTGTAGTCAATACACATCCTTCAGGTTCCATCTTTCTTCTTAACAAATAAGACCGGCGCTCCCCAAGGTGAAGTGCTCGTCCTAATAAACCCCTTCTCTAAAAGATCCTCCAACTACTCCTTAATCTCCTTCAACTCAGCTAGAGCCATCCTGTAAGGTGGAATAAAAATAGGAGCTGTCCTGGGAGCCAAATCAATAGCAAACTCGATCTCCCTCTCCGGTGGCAAACCGGACAACTCCTCAGGAAACACATCAGGAAATTCCCTCACAATGGGAATATCCTCCACCTTGCTCTCCTTCACACTAGTATCCAAAACACACGCCAAGAAGGCTTCACAGCCTCTTCCTATCAGTCTATCAGCTAACAAAGCTGAAACAAGCCTTGGCGGTGTCAACTTTCTGTCTCCTCTGAAAACTACTTTCTGACCCTCTCCTAGATCGAATTCCACTTCCTTTCGACCACAATCCAACTTCACCTTATACTTCTCTATCACGTCCATTCCGACGATCACATCTAACCCCTTTAGATCTAGAGGTAGCAGATCCACTACCAAACTAGATCCATCAATCACAAGCTCACAATCTCGAAAGATCCAGCTCACAATGACATTCCTCCCTAACGGAGTACTAACAAGCAAAAAATCATCCAAAAAACTGATTGCATACAAGGCAATATCATACTGGCAGAGATATAAGAATGCGTGGAACTAAAATCAAAGAGCACATATACATCATAATGAAAAAGCTGAGTCATACCAGTAACAACCTCTGGTGCGGTTGCAGCCTCCTCCCGAGTCATAGCAAACACCCGAGCCTGTGCTTGCCATCTCGGTCTCCCTGGAGGATTGGGCTTCTCATCGACCTGTAATCGCCTACAAAGAGGTGGTCTCGTCCTCACCGCCTCGCTCTCCTCTCAACTCGAGACTGGATCCTTCCCTTAATCGTCTGAGGACAGTCTTTAATTCTATGACCCTTCTGCCCACACTTGAAGCAAGCACTTGACAACCTGTGACACTCTCCCCGATGCGGGTGCCCACAGTGCTCACACAGAGGAGTCTGGTTCCTGCTTCTCTCAGTTCTGTTGTTTTCTCCCACTAAGGAAGTCTCAGATCGACCCAGCCCCGATCTCGCCGAGGGCACTATCGCCACCTCGACTCGAAGTTCGAGCACTCTTGCCACCCCTATCAGCTGACTGTACACTGTCCCCTCTCCTGGTTGACTGCTCTCTGCTCTTTCTCTTCCTGCTCACCTCCTGTCTGATGTTCTCCACTTCTCGGCTGAGTGCAAGATCCACCGACCATCGATAATCACAGAAATTATGAAGGATTACCTTCTCCTTGATGCCCAGGTGGAGGCCTCCCTCAAACTTTCTGCACTTGTCTTCCTCACTAGCCACAATATGAGCTGCATATCAGGACAATTGGGTGAATCTCAGCTCATACTCACTAACAGTCATCTCCCTCTGAGTCAAATTGAGAAACTCCTTGGCCTTGTCCTGCATGTAGACCCGGGAAAGATACTTCTTTCTGAATAACTCTTCAAAATCCCTCCATGAAAGTACTGGTGGTACAACCTGACTCTTTGGGACTGACTCCAACCAGTGAACTGACAACATACTCTAGCTTCTCCTCATCAGGATATTTCATCTGAAGAAGCACCCTCTCTGTCCTCTTCAGCCAAGATTCAGCTTCCTCCGGATTGGTGGTACCATAAAAGTCCACCGCTCCGAACTTCCGTAGTTTATCAAACTGTCCGCCCCTGACATCAAAAACTGGCACAAAAGCCCTTGACCCTTGACCCATGGCAAAAGTGAAAGCTTGGGCAAAGGCCTGGAAGACTTGTGGGTCCATCGCAGGCATGGTAGGAGGAGGAGGAGGTGGAGGCTCCTCAGGTTGCACACTAGGTGCCTCAGGGCCAGGAGCAGAATGTGTCCCTGCAGCTTGTGGGACGTGAGACCCATCTGTGCTCCCCTAGCGAGAGCTTGAGCGAGATCGAGTCCCTCGGGTTCTACCCCGACGTGGCATATTCACTCCTCCAAGAGAAAACCAGTGAAAACCTTAGTTCATGAAAAAACAATTTTTCAAGTATCTCGAATGCTTTAATTCATGCACAACCATGCAAAATCAACATTTAAAATCATTTAAAGCAATTCAAAAATAATACAATTCATGCACATAAATCACTTTCAAAAATTAACAAAAACCCTAAATTTCTCCTTCAACCCGGACCTAGACCGAAATGCTCTGATACCATAAGTTTTGGAACCCCTCCCCGGTGAGTCGCGTGCCCGACGTCCTACGTGACATCTGGACGTGCATCTCACGAGGGAGGGATTCCTCACCATGAAAGAAACCTCAAATCGAACTTAATTTAACGTCATCGGAACAAAACTTGATAAATTCACCCTAATTATCCTCCAATAAAATTGATTTGCTTAGGGCCCATAACTAAATCCAATTCCTAAGCTAAAATGAAATTCCATATCTCTAGGTCAATTAGAATCAGAAATCGCCTCAATCGGATCTCTATAGCTCACAAAATCACCCAAAAACGGAATTACGTTTAAAACCGTCACGTAATTGACTCTCTTTAATATTATCCGTAAAGTATGACCAAAACCCGACACTCTCATTATACCAAAAAAGGCTATAAAATTTTTTTAGGAACCCAACGCTTCGAAAATCATGAAAATCGGAGGTCAAACGGAGGAAAGACCAAGAAAATAAAAAAAAAGTGGTTCTATTTATCATATTTGAAAAATCTGAAATTAATATTTAAAAATAATAATAATTGCAAAACAGAGTCGCACTCTGCTGAGTGCGACACTCTCGCACTCAGTAGAGTGCGAGGAGGGCGAGGAACATTTCATATATAAATTTTTTATTTTTTATTTTAACTAAAATAACCTTCTAACTTTGAACAGGTCTAACTTTTCACCCCGAAATCGAAATTTCATAAATTTAGTGTCAATAAAAAGATAAAAGGAAGTTCTACAACTTCCTAGAAGGATTTAAAAACTAATTTAGCCATTAAGAGGGTCATAAATTGCTTCAAAGTTGCTGCCACTAAATTTAAATTTCCCTACACAATGCCAAGAATTTGAAAATTCATATCTTTTAGTACACAAGTCGAAAAATGACACATTTTACCTCATTTGAAAGATAAGGAGAGGATCTACAAAATTCTTGAAGGGTTCAAAAATTAAATCAGTCATTAAGAGAAGTAAAAGCACACCTAAAGCTACTGCCTATATCTTCACCAATGGAACAGTAACTTTACCTAAGTAAACAGTAACTATAACCTTTCCAACCTCATAACTTTTTATTCCTAACTCCAATAATTAAAAATCATACCTCATTGGAAAGAGTAAAAGATAATCTACATTTTCTATGAAGAAATCAAAAATCAAATCAGTCTCTAAGTGGGTGAAAAACTCTCCCGAAGGTGCTGCACAAAACTCACCCTCATCAACAGTAGCTGAAACCTTTCAACCCTTATAACTTCTTCATCTTAAGTCCAAATGTGACAATTTATATATCATTGGAAAGCTCTAATCATGCAATACAATCTTTAAGAAGGCATCTCACTTAAATTCAAGCTCTAATAAGGTCAAAACTTCAGTCGAAGGTTCTGCCCATTTTGAAGAAAATTGGACAGCACCTCCCCTAAAAATGTAACTAGCCAAATCTTCAATCCAACTTAACAACCTGCATAAAAACTCAATCTTCCAACTTCCATAACGTAACTTAAACCAAATATACTTCAAAGGCAGTAACACACTCTTAGGCATCTATCCATTTCAAAACCTAAAGAAATACAAGCTCATCCTTGCTTTTATTAACTTCAACTATACATCCATACATTCTTAGAAAGCATATACAAGATACATTTGAAATTCAAAACTCTTACATTTACATGGAAACAAGTAAATACAAAGCTTTAGAGGGCATTTTAGCCCAAATACATCAAAATCTCAAGGAACAAAATACAAAGTACATCATTCGTTCCAAAATGCTATCTAAAGCCTTGTTTTCTAACATATGATTTCAAAAACAAAAATGCATCGAAGTATGCCTCAATCCCGATGTCGTGTCTCGGTTTCTCACTCATCACCTGTGGAGGGAAATGGGGGGGGTGAGCTCCACAGCTCAGTGGGTAATAACTTAATAAACGAGAAATAAGCAAAAAACCATCATTCATTCATTCATTTTTCCAAAACAATGTCACATTTCACTTTTCAAATCTTTTCACAGAATTATCAATCCGAACAATTTACAAACTTAACACATCACAAAATCATAAACAAAGTGGTTCGGGTGAATCCGAAATGGAACGTACTACACATTTCCGTGAAGCGGTCATTTGTAGTCGTGATTGATGGGAATCCTTGAAAGGAACTCCAATGCCACTAGCGGGCAGGCGGGAGAAGCCTATGGGTAGACAGGTGCACCTGACTCTGACGGGATCACTATAAACCCAAAGAAAGCACATAATTCACATAATTCAAAACCAATTGCCTCAACTGGCATTTACAAATTTTACTTTCGTATAATTGCTCAAAAAGGCAGTCTTGTTCTGAAATCACAAAATCTCGTCTTTTCACTTAACAAATCCTTATACAAATCATTTCAACATACATTAACAATCTAAGAACATCACATACAAGATAAAAACATCACAAAGAGTCATTCATATAAGACTTCTAAGTTATTGGAAAGCATTAATTGACATTTATTATAAAAATGTTAATATGCCTAATTTCTTAAGTATTAAGAAATCACCCACCTGAAATCTTTTAGCTTTGGGATTGATCAATTAGCCTTGCTTCTTCCTCCAATTGCCTCAATTCACCTTCATTAAGCATAAATATCCCATAAGCATAAGAGATTTCACAATTGGCATTTCTAAGGAATGGGAAACATGAATTAACACCTACCTAACTTTACCCATACCTAAACTAAGCTATTTAAACCCAAAACCTATCAAGAAACTTCAAAAATTTCAAAATTCCCCTTACCTTAATGAAACCCACGAAATTCTGATTTTGCTTCTAATGGGGAATTTAACCTTCCTCTAACCTTATCCTTCTTAAAGAACTTCCTAAATCCCTTTTCTCAAGCAAGAATCAACAAAGCTTTAACTCTTCTTCTTCTTCTTCTTCCTCTTTCCCCTTAGCCAAAACTCATGCTCTTTCTCCTTTCTTTGTATTGTCGTAAGTCTTCTTAAAAGACTTAGATAAGTCTTATTTCTAACTTATAAAACCTAAGCCCCTTCCTCCAAAACTACGTAGTTTCTATAAAACCCTTCTTTTCCTTGCAATTTTCGTCCATTACACTCATTCATACGACCCCCTCATTTTGATTTCCTTTATTCTTGTTTTAATGGCATTTAAATGGACTAAAAGCCCATCTTTTTAAACCTTAAGCCTTAAAAACCTAAACAAACCTCCTCAATTAACCCTACACCAACTTATGCCTTTAATTTCTAAAAATTTATCAAAATTCTAATTTTAACTAAATCCTTTCAATTTATTTCTATATAATAAGCCCTAAAGACCCCAAATTAATTTCAAATAGGAATTTAGGCAAACTAAACCTCAAAATAAAGAAAACCTGCTTAAAGTGAATCGAGGCCCAACATATAGAGTATTATAGAAAATAGGAAAAAGCAGAAAATAAATCAAAAGAAGATATGGAGATAGTTGGATTGTAAAGATGAGAGTTAAATGGAGTTAGTTTCAAAAGAAACTAAATTAGAGCTTAGGCATTAGGAAAGTGACAAGTGTCACTGACTAAGTTATTTTGTTTAGAACCTTATAGAAAGTAAGTAATAATATCTATGAGTTAAAGATGAGAGTTAAACGGAGTTAGTTTCAAAAGAAACTAAATTAGAGCTTAGGCATTAGGAAAGTGACAAGTGTCACTGACTAAGTGATTTTGTTTAGAACCTTATAGAAAGTAAGTAATAATATCTGTGAGTTAAAAGACTAAGTTTTCCTAAGTTTCCTTCTTTATGATATCACCTTCTCCGAAGTTCTTTCCATACACAGAGTTTTTCATCAAACACCTTTTGAGAAATTATTACGCAGTGAATATGTGATTCATGCATGGAGTTAGGGCTTGAAGATAGTTGAAGCTTTTGTAGTTTTCAACAAGTATGTAGAGAATAAAACCCTTTAGAGTTGTGGATCCATGAAATAATTTGATGAATTATTGTTAGTGCATGGATCATGGCATTTCCGTATGTGTGTATATATATATATACATGAACACTATGGATGAGATGAAAAATTTGGTTATAGTGTTATTTAGTTTTTGATAGATTTTTTGTGATCTGATGTTGTAGAAATGAGTTTTGGAGTTTGAAATAGCAATAAAATGGTGTATAAAATGAGTGTAGGAAATTAGAGAATGGAAAGGTGGTATGCTCTGTTTTTCTGTTTCTTCATTGTGCATCTATAAATATATAGGTGTTTATACGTGAGTTGATGAAAACTTAGAGATGATCAAGAAAATAGTTTTTGAGTTGAGGACCAATTGTAAAAAGATGCTTTGAGATGGGAATGAGTGTTTAAATGGAAGTTGAGAGGAAGAATAGTGCTTGAGAATAAAAGTTGAAAATGTAAAAAAGTAACAGAGTATGAATAGGATGAATATAAATTTTTATCTTTTGATGGTTTTTGATTAAACTCGTATATTGGATTGGTATGAATTTTTGGTGAATGAGTTTAATGAAATAGAGTGGAAAGACTTGAAATAACAATTTGAAGAGTTGGATTTTGGAAAATGGAAGTCATCTGGAAATTTTCTAAGAATAGATAGTTAGAGAGTTAAATTTTTTATTTGAACTTACATAAATTTTCTATATTGATCTAGGCAGATTTTTGACAAAATTGTCTTCATGAAAGTTGTGTATTTTTCTTTTAGCTTTCCATTGATGTAAAGTTTGCAAAATTTGGAGTTCTGGACCAAAAGTTATAGAGGATTGTAGTTGAGATATCGGTGGAGAAGAAAAAGTGGAATTGCACTGTCGTGCATATTAAGTGAAAAAGCACCATAATGCAAAAGCACAGCAGTGATTTTTGAGATCTTAGGAAAAAATCTCCGTCGTGCTTGGTATAGTGAATTTACACCCTTGTGCTTAAGCACAATTGTGCATTTGGGATTTTCGTTTCTACTGAATAATCTATCTTCTTTTGATCATAACTTTGTCATCAAACCTCTAAATGACCTAATTTTTAAAGCATTGGATTCATAACACATTCCTATATTACTCCATAAAAATTTATAGCTTGTGGTTTTGAATTGAAAAACATTGATCCAATCAAAGTAAGGGTATCAGTTGGAAGAGCATAAACTAGATATCTTACTGAACATGTTCTAGTATTTTGATGATATCTTGATTTGTAGGATTCCAAATAAGATGATTTTTATTTGGATTAAACTAGAGAAATAAGACTAAAAATCATATGAAAAATTATAATTATGATTCAGTCCCTTAGATGTTGAATTTCTAGATCGATGCTGTGTATAGTACTCTATTTTTGAATACGAACAACCGAATGATGTTTGAGGCATATCTTCCAAAATACTGAACCAAATTGAGTGATTTCGGTATTAATGGAAAGATAGGACATAGAGGAACATTTTTTTAGAAGAGAGTGTGATCAAATTACATCATTTTCACTTTCTAATTGAACGTGAATAATAGACCCAAAAGTGTGACTTGGAAAAATTCTGAAGTGAGTCAATGAGAAAGGAATGGAGATTTTAGTGGTTTTAGTGAGGAATAAACCTAAGTATAAATTATACTTAGATTATTTTTGGTATGAGAATGAATTTGTGATGAAATTAATGGTAAAATACTCAGGAATATCACAAACATTGCATTGTACATATTTTATTTCAGTCATGTGCATTATTAAACACTTATGATTGTACAAATTATGATGTATGTTTATTGTGCATAAATGGGTTATGCAGGTTAAATGTCTGCATTTAGGCATTCCTAAAATTTAGAAGCAAATGCTAATCTGGAGCATGTTGTGGGAAGACCTAGATGGTCTCATTCCACTGTTTGTTTTGTTTGACTTTTTGGTATTGATTGATTTCTGAATGATTATGTGAATGTGATTGACTGTGTTGATTTTCGAATAGAAGGTTCGATGAATTTGTTGTATGAATGAAATATTGAAGTGCTCATTGAATGTGAATTGGATGAACTAAGTGTATGTAATTTGATTGTTAAATGTGTTCTGAAAGTGCATTTGCATATGAATGAAAGTGCAAATTCTCAACTCTAATGTTAAATGTTAGACTAAGGTCCAATGACATGGGAAAGTGATTGAATGAGATTATGAAAATTTTAATGATGCATTCCATTTCATGAACGCATGAAACATAATGGCAATTGTGACCTGAGAAACCACCAATCAGAGCTTAAAGCTTAACGAGTAAAAATGAACCTCGAGCTTAAAAGTGATTAAGAGTCTAAGGCTCACTATGTAAAATGAGCCCTATATCCCCCAAACGGATAAGAGACAGTTAGTAATGAGCCCGGTATCCATTGGATACAGGACAATTTAGGCACTCGGTCACAACAAAGTAACAAATAGAAAGGGGGTCTTATGGGCATTGCATAAGCATTATATGAGTGATTAAATTGTATTGAATGTGAAATTGTGAAATAATGTGAATTATGTATTATGTGACTGGGTGAGCCATCAATGATGGTCACTCATTGATTTCGTAAAACTCACCCAAAATTTATAATTATTTTTCAGGCTTGAAGAATACCCCATTAGATAAACGGGAGTATACCTACAGTATGTAAGTAAGAGATAAAGGTCGGGATCAGTTGGCGCTTGTATTAATATTTCCTTTATTCTGTATCAAATTAATTCTTCCACAATTATTGTAACTTGTGTATTCGAATATTTCTATTTTGAAATAAATTTCCAAATCGGAAATGTTTGTATATGGTTTTTGCAATGTAATGAAATTTTGACAAGTATTTTGTATTTGTAACAGGCCCAAATGGCTATTGAAATTTCTGATGATTGTATTCCTATGATTGAAAATGTGTATGAAACAAAGCAGGCCCAAATTGATTACTAATTTTTGCGTATTTGATTGCATTAAAAAAATTTATATCGATTTTTGAATGACTGAGTGCTCTAACATGCCACCCTTACGGGGCACAGACTCGGATATCTCTCAGGATGTCGAGTATGTGTCTTACAGGAGTGGGGTGTTATACTAAGTATTAGGTACTACTGTCCACTATGACATCACTAAAATGCATGTAACCAGACATGTATTTCAAAAATTCCCATGTAAGATCTCAATTCTGGGCTCTCATACCACACATATTGGGCCCCGCTTCTGGAGCTCAACATTCGGAATCATAAAATGTTTGCTTGTGCTTGTTACTATGTATGGTTATTCCAATTCACCCTTATTAGTAATCCTCATTTGATCTTCATATAATTTTTAAACCTATATCTCTAGTTAACTCCGCATTGAAAATCATCTCAATTGGTACCTTACAAATTCAAATATATTCAAAATGCCAAAGCATGTTCAGTAAAATAACATAAGTTCATATTATTCCAATAAATGCCCTCACTTTGCTTCAATCAAACCATTTTCCAATCAATTTGAAATGCTGCCAATTTTTTTTTAGAGATAGTACAATGTGTGGGGAATCTATTGTCCCAAGCATCACTTCGTTTAGAGGTTATCCAATAAAGATTGGGTCGAAGGAATCAAACAATGTTCCGTCCTCAATCATATTGAACCTAGTTCAGTAAAATTATCATAAATTTTTCTATGGATATCAGATTAAGGTGTTCCTTAGATAGTTCGAAAGAAAACTTCAAGATCTACAACCTTTATGAAGACCTTGAAGACAAATTCAATCATCTACAACAAATTCATGAAGACTTCAAAGACAAATTCAATTATCTACAGGGTCAAAAATGGGACCAGACGATAGGATCAGATGAACCCAGACAAAGGGTTAGACGAATTGGAAAAATAGTCATAACTTTCCCTATAGAACTTGGATTAAGGTGTTCTCTGGATGGTTCGAAAGAGACTTCAAGATCTACAACTTTGATGAAGACCTCAAAGACAAGTTTGATCATCTACAGGGTCAAAAATGGGACTAGACAATAGGATCAGATGAACACAAATGAAGGGTTAGACAAATTGGAAAAATGGTCATAACTTTCTCTAGAGAACTCAGATTAAGGTGTTCTTTGAATGGTTCGAAAGAGAACTTCAAGATCTACAATTTTCATGAAGCCTCGAAGACAAATTTAATCATCTACAGGGTCAAATTTGGGACCAGATGATATGACATCATCACCATATGATATGACGTCATCATAAACGATATGACATTATCACCAGGTGATATGACATCATCACCAGATGATATGTTATCATCAGACAATATGACGTCATCACCAGATGATATGATGTCATCACCTGACGATATGATGTCATCACCAGATGATGTGACGTCACCAGACGATACAAACTATACTCCCGAGTATCTCTACTTATAAGGACCATAACTTTCGACTCCGATATCTAAAAATCTCATACTATATACTATTGGAAAGCTAGAAAGATAAGCTACAAATTTCCAAAGACAACTTTGTCTAATTCAATCTAGATTAATCCAGATTTTTTCCTGAAGTCAAAACACGAATTTTTTCCCTATGGAAGACTTGAAATTTTGCACTATACAAACTTGGAATGTCTTGAGCATCACCATTCAACTACCAAAATGACTTCATTAAAATCTCAATCTCAACTCATTTGCCTCATCACCTTCAACTACATTTGATCAGTCATAATTCCTATCTTCCTTTCCATAATATCTCACTTATGTATGTATGATATATATATATATATGTATGTATGTATGTATATCAACAATTCATGCTCCAAAATCATCGACTCAAGTTGATAACTTCTTCACTTATATCTAATTTCAACTCACATCATCCATACATCATTCATATTTCATTAACATCAAAAGAATAAAGTTTTACAAATCTTTAATGACATTCCCAGCCATATTACATCATCATCTCAAAATCTCAAATTACAAAAGATTCTTAAAATGTGACTAAAACATCGTGCTTTCCCAAAACCAACTCAAAATACAAGATAAGCAAATTTGGATAAATTCCTTTAGGCTCTTGATCATTTGATCTCTTAATTATCACCTGAAGATGGGATGAAAAGAGGGTGAGCTTGAACGCTTGTGGGTAATAATCTATAACCAAAAAATAAGTAAAGCCTTTGAAAACATTTTATTTGTTGTAGAAAATTTTCATTGAGTTCATAAAACACCTTCTCGAATTTTCATCGTGTAGTCAAATTCACAAACCATAAAACATGAATGTATCAAACTTGTTCATAGATCATAAGCACATAAGCACATCAAAATAATTTGGGTAGATTCAAAACAGAATGTATTAAATATTTCCCCTAAGGGTCCTGTGTAGCCATGAACAGAACGTACTAACGCAATCTCGCATAAAGGTTTTGCGTAGTCGTGAACTTATGAGAGTCCAAGAAGTAGCTCTGTGCCACTAGCGGGCAGGCGGGAGAAGCCTTTTGTCAACGTGCACTTGACTTAACTTAGGGGACCACCACAAACCCACATAATTATGTATTTCACATCTTGTAAACATATTGCCCAAAATGGCACTTTTTCGAATCTTGACTTTTCATAGACATGAGATATTTCAAAACCATTATTTCATAAACATGATATATTTTTAAAAAAATCACTTTCAAGCCTTTTCATAAATCATCACACAATTCATAAAACCACATATTGAAATTTCTCAAATCATTCAAATGCAATAAATGCAACACTTATGATGCAATTGAAATCATTAAACTTCTTTGATTCAAAGAAAACATTAGTGGCTTATTTACTATATTATAAACATGCATTCACCTTGATTTTCTTGCTTAAAAACTTGATCAAAATATCTCTACTCTTGCTTCTCTTACCTTTCTTGATTTTCTTCTACAATAACAAAAAAATCCCACTCAATAGGATTTTCAATTGAAAATCCCACAAAGCATAACCACTAAAATTAGTGCTAGAATTCTTAAACCCATGTATTTTCTAAACTCCATGAAATAAAATCCTTCCAAAAATCTAAAAGATTTAAAATGATCTTACCTTGATTTTTCACTAAATGAAGAAATCTTTGGCTCAAATGGAAGCTCTTCTCTTCCTTAACCTTTTTCTCTTCTTGAATCACTTCAAAATCTCTGTCAAAAGCTAAGAAATGAAGAAACCCTAGCTCAACTCTTTTCTTTTCTCTCAGCCACCAAAATCTCTCTTCTTTCCTTGATTTTTATGATATTTACTCCCTATTGAACAAAGAAAATAACTCAACACATTCATATATGGCACCAGACATTTATACCATTATCATTATCCATAATACACATATTTCTATTCCAACATTCACACATCAATTTAAATTGAATTTTAGTAAAGTAAAACAATTAGAATATAACTGTAAAGTTCAGATACTTACAAGTCTCTTTGCATGCTCGTGGTGGGTAACTGATCCTCCCCTATGTACAGGAAGACTCTCTCCCTCGGTCCTCCACATCTATTGGTTGAGTTATGTTTTGAGATGGACATTGACTCAAGTGATGTCCAATACTCCTACCTATGACTTCATATTTGCTAAAAAATATAAGGCGTTCGTACAATAGCCTTGTGTATCGCACCAATAAAGTCATAATAATCTGTACGTGCTCGTCTCTCCCATACGTTATGTATGACCACGTCGAAATCAGAATCCTAAAAAATTGTTTTTAAAATTAAAGGAAAATTTTAATAAATACGTATAATGTGATAATATTTATCTAATTAATGTATATAAATCAATTAAGAAAGAAAATAATTTTTTGTTGTACCTCAAACTCTTGAAAGTAAAATGCCTTTATGGCCTAAGAGATATTCTTCCATACATAACCCTTAAGATCAATCTTCTCCTTAAATTGAGGTGTCATATTTTTTGAACACGGTCTATACGGAATCAACTTAATATAAGAACAAATAATTTTATACCATTTACAAAAATTTAAACCTATATCTTAATTATAAACATATAGTATTTCATGTAATTTCACTTATAGATTATTAACAATTATTATGTACGTTCTTCCATCAGGTTCCTCAATTCTAGACTGGCAGTCATCTCCTTCATCTGATATAGGGTTAGTGGATGATGTAGGAGTGGTGGATGGTGTAGCATAAGGAGCAACAGGTGACACATCATCTACAACTGTAGGCCCTGGAGGGGTAGGAGGTGATTCAGTTACTGCTGTAGACTATGATGGTTCACCTTCATAATAAGTACCTCTGAATCGTTGTTTGAACCTAGGTCATATTACATCATGTTGTCTCTTTGGTGGCATATTTCTACCAGAAATTCATTGTTTATTAAATTTTTTAGAAATATAAGAATTTGAATTCAATATTTTACACAATATATTCAAAAGGAAATAAGGCGATTTGTTGCATATCATATTCAAGTACAAACTTTGAATTAGAAGGTTAGCAATTGTTACAGTCATAAAACAAGAACAATAACAGCCCACACTCAATAGGACACAACTTGACCCCTAACTAGTAGGGAGGTTGTTTGAAAATTTTTTATAAATACAACAATAAATCAACTTTACAGCTAAGTCCAGTTTGCAAACATCGATAAATTACAATGATATAATTATTTTCTTGGATTCTAAGTGACATGAGAGTCAATAAAGGTAAATGTTCGCCCCCGAAATTCTTTTCTTATTGAATAAGTATGATTTTAATTAATTTTTAAGGTTTTGATTGATTTATTACTTTTGTTGGAGGATTTATTGCTTAGATTGATGGGATTAGAAGTATTAAATGGAGAAATTAAGATTAAGCTAGAGTACATAGTATGGTGTAAGTGAAATTGAAGAAGTAAGAATGTATAAGGGCAAAATGGGAAGATCACTTAAGGTTAAGAGGTATAAGGCTTACATGGAAGGGCATAATGGACATTTGATGATCTTTAGGAGTGGAAATAAGAAGAAGAAAAATAAAAAGAAGAGGGAAAGAAGAGAGTGTCGTGGAAGAGAGGAAGAAAAGAGAGAAAAGCTAGGGTTTTGAGATTCTTGAAGATTTTGAAGAATTTGAAGCATCAACAAGTAAGTATAAGCATTATTCAATCTTGTTTTGGATAGATGAAACCCAAATATAGCTTAACATGTGTAAAAAGTGTTAGTGAATGCAATAAGAAAGTGTTCTCTTTTAGGGTTAGTGATCAAAGATAGATTTTGATGTTTTGTTAATGATATTGGGTTGGAATGAGCTTAGAAATGAAGTATAAGAAATGGTTTAGGGTTTAGATGTGTTATATTTGAAAGATGGGAGGAATATGGTTGAAGAATGTGGGAAAAATAGGTTTTCGGAGGATTTTAGCATCCTCGCCACGTCGCGGCACGCGCCAGCAACCTCGTCGCGGCGAGGACCCTGCATTAACAAATTCGCCGCAGCGAGCTTCTGATTCCGTCTCAGCGAAGCCCATTTTCCTACACAGACATGCTTTGATATTGTGGGCATAACTTTTGATGTAGAAGTCCAAATTGAGTAATTTTTAATTTGGTATAAACTAGAGACATAAGGATACAAATTGTATGAAGGAATCAAGTCTAAATTCAGTCTATAAGAATCTAAAATTTTGGATGGAAGTTGAGCATAGAATTTTTGTTTCAGCATAAGTTATAGTTCGAATTGTTAAAGTATGACTTTCCGAATTCTACACCAAATTGATTGGAATTTTAGTTTTTGTTTAAGGAAATCAAGTGAGGCAAGAGGAGCAAGAGGAATAAGAGGAAAGACATCCCTAAGCAAGGAACTCAAGGTGGGTACACGTTTATAATAAAGTAAATAAGTCACTCATTGTTTTCTTCAAATCAAGAAAGACTTAATGATTTAAATTACATCATCAATGTTGCCTTATTTTCTTTTTGAGTGAATTGTGAAATTGTTATATGTTTGCTACGCGATTTGTATTGATGATTGATGAAAAGACTTTGAAAAGGGTTTCTCTTTATGATTGTTGCAAGGATATCAAGTTTATGAAAAGCAAGTTTTCAAGAAAATGTGCCATTTTGGGCAACAAGTTCACAAGATTTTGAACTATATGTGTTATGTGGGTTTGTGGTAGTCCCTCAAGAACCGTCACGTGCACGTTGACTCAAGTATAGGCTTCTTTCGCCTGCCCGCTAGTGGCATGAAGCTCCCTCAAGAATTTTACGGCTACACAGGACCATTATATGGGAATTTATAGTGCTTCATGAATTTGGACTTACCCAAACCATTCTGAAGTGCTTATTTGCTTATGATCTGTTAACACGTTTGATGCATACATGATTTAAAATTGCTCATGAATTGTTTGAAAATCAAGTATTTTGAGATGATGATATTTACATCTGAAATTACTATGGTTTTGAAAGTGTACAATGGCAATGAGTGAGTTTTGAAAATAGTTTTGCTTGTTTCTTTATTATAAATATGTTACCCAAGAGCTTTATAGCTCACCCCCATTCTCCTTGTAGGGACCCGATCCCAAAGACCGGACCCCAATCCAAAAACGAAACGAAAGACGGATAACAAAGAGGCGGAACGAATAAATCGAAGCAAATCAATTACCAATCGAAAACGAATTGGATCGAAACATACAAATTGCTTAATCGAATTTAAACAAATGTCGACATCCGAAGTGAAAGACTAGAAAGCTTATCGCGTTGCGTTAGAAACCTTAAGCTTAATCTATCTGATTCCGTGTAAATTTTATTTTCCCAATTTTTCATTCCTTCTCTTCTTATTCATCTTTGTTCAAAGCTCATACTAATCAAAACAATATCATTTCCCTTTTTGGAAATTCATTCTAAACAAAATCCCACATACTTGATTCTTCATGTCCAAACCACATCTCATCAATAAATTCAAAACTTGTCATTCGCTTTATTTGCCAATAAACACTTAATACATACCACTTTACTACCTTACAAAAATCAAAAAGATAACGACTATATTTTATTAACCCAAAACCTGCAATACACATTCACAAACTTATACATTCACAGCTTACTCTCACTTCTATAATCCAGCTCAAACACACAATCCCCAAATCAATACACAAATCTCATCATGAAATACAATTCATACACAATCCAAATCATAATTAATCTCTACTCAATTTACATAACTCAAGTTCTTATACAATTTCACAATCCGAATACATCACGAATTAAACGCTTACATTATACTAATGGCATTCCAGGCCATAACCAATTACCAATGTTCATAACCCAAAGTACATAATGTACAATAATTCAATGGAATCACGTATAAACAGAAACTCTCATTCATTTTCCACCCGATCTTCTTCTCATCACCTGCGGATGGAAATGAAGGGGGGTGAGCTTAAAAAGCCCGTGGGTAACAGGTTTATAATCAATCATAAGCAAAACCGTTCAAAAGTTTACCATCATAGAAATTTCTTGTTGAAAACCCATAAAATGCTCGTTTCTCAAATTTTTGTCATACATTCAAATTCATAAATCGCAACACATGAATGTATCACTTTCTCGCAATCACAATTTCATAATTCAAAACATCATCTCATTAATCACAATTTATATCATTTCATCATTCAAGCATAACACACAATTCAAAAATGCAATGCACATCAAATGGCTCGAGAGGTTCCGTGAACGGAACAGAGAAATCGAAGTTTACTCCGTGAACGGAACAGAGAAATCGAAGTTTACTCCGTGAACGAAACGAGTCCACTTTTCGGATCTCGTGCGGCACAAGCGGCCAGCCGGGAGAAGGCTTTAATGGAACGGTTCCTCTCTCACCTAAACAAGGCACATAAACAATGCTCAAACTCATTTCATTGAAATGAAATGCTTTCATGCTTTTCATATTCTTTTCCTTCTTTCCATTCAAATCAAAATGCCATGACACAATTCAATGGCATAACATAATCATGCTCACAATGCATTTTTGCATGTTCACAACAATTTACAATTTATCAATTCAAATTCAATTCATGGAGTATATGAACACATATAAACCAATTCTTTAAATCATTTGAAAACCATATATGCATAATCATAAAATATTTGAAATCACTTTATTCTTTCAATTTGGAAAAATCTTTAATGGCTTATTACTCAACTATAAACATGAAACCCACCTTAAATTCCATGCCATAAGCTTGATCCAATCATCAATTTTCCATAGCTTCCTTGGTTCTTCCACTTAAAGTCACCTAAACCATAATCAACCAAATCCAAGAACATAACCATCATATTTCTCAAAATTGCTTACCTGATTTACAAGCCCATACTCATTTCATGCTATCTAAATCAAGACTTCTAAAATCCCCAACTCATACAAGTGGGTATAACCCTTAATAGTTTTCATTCAAAATTAAACATAACCCAAGACATAAACATCAAATCTAACTTCAAAAACCACAAACCCATAAGATTTCCAATGATTCTCAACCAAAAATTCATCAAAAACTTTAAGCTTAAAGATTTCCTCTTACCTCTTCTCCTCTTCCAAATTCAAATTTCTTGGTTCCCAAGGCAAGCTTTCATCATTTTCCATCTTTTTCCTTCATGAATCAATGAAAAGCCAAGCTTGAACCCCATAATTTTCGAAACCCTAGCATACCTTTCTCCTTCTCCTTCTTCTCCACGATAGCCTCTTCTTTCTTTCCCTCTTTTTGTTTTCTTTCTTTCAATTTTCGTAAGTTTCCCCCTTCTCCCAAGCCATTCTCTTCTTTTTATAGTGCCAGTACATTAATGAGTGGCCAAAGACAAAAAAGCCCCTCTATGTTAGGTTAAAACTCTTAAGTCTTTAAGTGGACTTCCAAAACTGCCCCTGAAATTGATCCTACTTTAGGACATTGATTTCACCATCAAAATGAAGGAATTAGTCCAAACTTCCTTCTAGATAATTGTTCCTCTATGTCTTAATTTCATAATGCCTCAAGAATCATCCAATTCGGAGCACTATATCAAAAGTTATAGTCCAAACATGTCGGACACATCATTTGCTAACACATTTTCTAGCAATTCACTTCCTTCCACAAATAGACATTGTTAAAGGCTAAAATGAATTTTCATTTCTTCATATGACTTTTAGCCCTATGTCTTAATGTTATTATGCCTCAAACATTGCTTCAATCGGGTCTCTACTGATCCTGAAATTCGTGAAGTACTAAACTATGTTCAGAAACTTTCCTGTCTCACTTTGATTCAAATAATCTTGCTCAATTAAAACTCTAAAAATTCATAAATTTCACATAACATGAAATTCATAGTCTTAGAAATCCAACGCTTCAAGAACTAAGTCATTCGGATGTTGGACGGAAAAGATATAAGCAAAAGATTTGACAAGGTCGGATGAGGAAGGAAAATAGCAAGATCAGAATGAGACAAATCATTCCGATTATCATAAGATTCAATCAAACTCTTTCAATTCAACTCCAAATGATACAAATTTTCATGGAGAGAAGGATACATGTGTTAGTAATTCAATGCTTCAAGAATCACCTCAATTCGAGGTCGGATGAGGGAGTTATGATCAAAACAACTCAACATGTTCAAACCCTATATCGATTTGAAACTCTTCTGGCGCAAAACGCCATAACTTTCTCTACCAATATCCACATTCCTTCATTCTTGTTCCATTAGAAATATAACATCAAGATCTACAACTCATATTAGAGGCCTCAAAATCAGATTCGGCCTCAAAACTGGTCAAAATCACGTTTTTCACCAGTTGACCCGTAGCTGTCTGTTAAACGGACATGCGTGTCTGTTTAACGGACACATACGGCCCAAAATGCACCAAAACATCCGAGAATGTCCATTAAACGGACATACATGTCCGCCTAATGGACATGAGCAAGGGGAGGGGTCCTTTTGACCCGAGGCTGTCCGTTAAACGGACTCCCATGTCCGTTTAACGGACATGGGTTTTCCAAACCCATTCAAACCTTTTTCCTATGTTTCTCACAACCAAACTAACATCATATACACTTATAATCTTCACATATTTACTTATTCAAAGGCCTAAACACTTCATAACAATTCAAGCAATGAATTCAATTTATGAACTTCTCATATCTCAACTAAATTGATTCATCAAAACCTCAAATTTCAAACATTCATCAAAGCTGTCACTAACATCAATCTTATATAACATCATAACTTGCATCAACTATATCTCTTAACTATGATCTCGAAATCTTGCATATTTAGTCTCGTTAGAAAGATAAAAGATCAAGCTACAACTTCAAAGAAGGAAACTTTGGCCAAATCTAATTCAATTATTCCCTAATTTCCCTTAAATCCACATACACATATTTATCCACATGCAAAACTTATCATTCTTGCCAACTTCACTTCTTCTATTTTAATCTCATTCAACCAATTAAATTTGACATTGGAATCTATCCAATACTCAACCTCAATCCAAATGATTTTCTACATTCAATAGCATCATGTCATTTACCAAATTTCCTCTCTTACTCTTGCATAATATCTCACATATATGATCATAATTCATACTAAGGGTTTCTCAACTCACTATCCTTACATAAACCCATATCTCATTAAGGCACAAATAACATTTGTAACTCACTTTATACACCAACACATTCATTTACTTTCATACTCACATTTCTAATTTCCACTCAAGGATCGGGGTCCAACACTCCTCCTCCTATTCAGGTGATGAGCAAGAGATCGAGTAGGTCAAGAGTTACGGCATCACCCCGAATTGTCATATTTTTGTATTTTCAAGTTATATTTTTGGAATTCAAGGCTTTAGCCGCATTTCAAGTTTTATTAGTTCAAGGGTATTTTTAATTTTTGGTTCTTGAACTCAAATGATGTATTATGGCTTGAAATGCCATTAAAACTTTGTAAAACTCTTCTTTTGGTTATCAATGAGATATGGTTGATATTGTTTTCACTTCAAACTTTTGCATTGAATCATTTTACCATGAGAATAAGATTTTAGAAGATTGCTTGAGTGTATGTTTAAGTTTGTTTTTTAAGTTTATTTTGGGTTGTGTTGTTTTGATGAAAATGGTTGAAAATTTTAAGTTATGGGTTTTGTGGAAAAAGGCTTTCGCCGCGACAAGACCATTTGCTCGCCGCAGCGAAGATAATATCGCGGGTTCACCGTGGCAAAACAACATACGCCGCGGCGATGCCCACCTTTGCTTCTAAGGAATTTTTTTAAAATTTTCAACTTCCAAGTCTTCCTTCCAAGCCCAAGCCTCATGCTTTTGTGTCCGATGTTGGGCTCTGGAAACGATGTCCAACATGTTACGGTATCAGAGCGACTAGGTTTAGGTTCAGGTTTGCTTTGCATTGTTTTAATAAACAACTTGCATTGTTTTGAATTGTTTTACACGATTTGAATTGTTTTATATGATTTGAACTATTTTATATACTTTGAAAATTGTTTTTCTTGAACTAAAGATTTTCAATGGTTTTATATCGAATGGGTGAAAATGCTGCCTCGAAAGAGAACTCGAGGAGCTATGACGCAATCTCATTCTCACCAAGGGAGCACGGATGAATCCCATGTCCCACAAGATGCTGGGACACATTCTGCTCCGAATTCTGAGGCACCTAGTTTGCAACAAGAAGTGCCTCCACCGCCTCCTCCTATGCCTCACGCAAATCCCATGGATCCAAGTTTCTTTCAAGCCTTTGCTCAGGCTTTCACGTATTCCATGGGTCAAAGGTCTCAGGTTCCGATGCAAGCTCCAGTAGATAGGAGTAGTATGTATGACAAGCTTCGTAAGTTTGGGGTTGTGGATTTCAATGGAACGATGAATCCAGAAGAGGCTGAAGCCTGGTTGAAGAGGACCAAGAGGGTTCTATTTCAGATGAAGTGCTCAGATGAGGAGAAGTTAGACTATGCAGTTAATTTGTTATAGGGAGACGCACTGGATTAATGGGAATTAGTGCCTCACAGTCAGGTCATGCCACCGGTACTGATATGGAGAGACTTTGTGGAAGTGTTCAGGAAGAAGTACCTCTCCAGGGTTTATGTACAAGAGAAGGCCAGGGAGTTTCTGAACCTCACACAGAGGGATATGAGTCTGAGCGAGTATGAGTTGAAGTTCACACAGCTTTTCCGATATGCAGCCAACATTGTGGCGACTAAGGAAGATAAATGTCGTAAGTTTGAGGGAGGTCTTCATTTGGGGATCAAGGAGAAAGTCTTGATCCACAACTTCTATAACTACAAACAATTGGTAGATGCTGCACTCCAGGCTGAAAAACTGGAGAATATAAGAAATGAAGTAAACAGGAAGAGGAAGAACAGGGAGCAGTCTTCTAAGAAAGGAACAAGTGCTCTAATGCCTGAGAGGAGCACAAGAAGTTATCACACACTGAGTGAAATGGGAAGCAGTGGCTCTACCAGGAACAAGTAGGTAAAGGTAGTATCAAGGCAAGCCTCTAATGTGGGAGGCACTGGAAGAGCTAGAAAGAGTAGGTACACAAACCCCCAATGTGAACATTGTGGGAAACTTCACCAAGGAGAGTGCTTCAAGTTACTTAGAGCTTGTTTTTTATGCAAAGAGAATGGAAATATGATTAGGGATTGTCCACAGGTACCTAGACAAGAGGGGTCACAGTTTCAAGCCCCGAGGTGAGCAGGAACAGTAGGAACTAAGCCAGTTACTAAGGTAGGCAGCTCTGGAACTACAAGGAAGGCTATTCCTCCAAGAAAGCCAAGGGGTCAGGCACAGGCAAGGGTGTTTACCATGACTAGAGAGGAAGCTGTAGCTGCACCTGAGGTTGTCACGGGTATGGCTCAGTTATTTGATTCAGTAGTATATGTTTTAATTGATTATGGTTCCATGCATTCTTTTGTTTCTGCAAGCATAGCATTGCATGGTGTGAATTCAGTGTCTTTGGCTAATCCTTTGCTTATTAGTACTCCTCTAGGGAGGAATGTGGTGATCAGTAAGGTATATAAGGGTTGTGAACTCTTCATTGATGGATCTAGACTAGTAGTGGACTTACTACCTCTATATCTAAAAGGGTTAGATGTTATATTGGGAATGGATACTATGGAGAAATATCTGGCGAAGTTGGATTGTGGCCTGAAAGAGGTGGAATTTGATTTAGGAAATGGTGAGAAGGTGATTTTCAGAGGGGACAGAAAAAAAACCATCGCCAAGAATTATTTCGACCTTACTAGCTGACAGAATGATGGGCAAGGGGTATGAAGCCTTTTTGGCACATGTTGTAGATACTGATGTGAATGAAGGAAAGTTAGAGGATTTTTCGATTGTGAGGGAGTTTCCAGATGTGTTCCTAGAGGAATTACCAGGTTTGCCACTGGTGAGGAAAATCGAGTTTGCCATCGGCTTGATTCCCGGAACCGCACCTATTTTAGTACCGTCTTATAAGATGGCTCCAGCTAAGTTGAGGGAGCTTAAGGAACAGTTGGAGGAACTATTAGAGAAGGAGTATGTTAGACCGAGTTCGTCACCTTGGGGAGCGCCAGTTCTGTTTGTCAAGAAAAAAGATGAAACATGGCGGATGTGTATTGACTATCGGAGACTCAACAAGGTGACAATTTAGAAAAAGTATCCTCTGCCACGAATAGATGATCTGTTTGACCAGCTGTAGGGAGCAAGGGTCTCCTCTAAGATTGATCTCAGGTCAGGCTATTATCAGCTCAGAATCAAGGAGTCTGATGTAAGCAAGACAACCTTTAGGACTCGGTATGGGCATTATGAATTTTTGGTCATGCCATTTGGATTGACCAATGCTCCAGCTGCTTTTATAGATCTTATGAGTAGGGTCTTTAAGGAGTATCTGGATCAGTTTGTCATAGTATTTATAGATGACATTCTGGTGTATTCCAAGAGTGAAGGGGAACATGAGGAGCATCTCAGGATTGCATTGCAGACATTGAGGGAGAAGGAGCTTTATGCTAAGTTCAGCAAGTGTGAGTTTTGGCTTCATGAGGTGACATTCCTTGGACATGTGATTTCGAAAGATGGTGTACATGTTGATTTGAAGAAAGTTGAAGTAGTGGTGAATTGGCATGCACCCAAGACAGTGACAGGTAAGGAGTTTTCTAGGTCTAGCAGGTTATTACAGGAGGTTTGTGGAAGAATTCTCCATGATAGCTGCTTCGATGACTAAGTTATTGAGGAAGAATCAGAAATTTGTCTGGAGTTAGGAATGTCAGAAGATTTTTTAGGAGCTCAAGCGCAGATTAACGAGTGCTCTAGTTTTGATTTTGCCTACTGGAGATGAAGGGTATACAGTGTATAGTGATGCTTCTAGGAAGGGTCTGGGTTGTGTATTGATACAAGGAGATAGGGTGATAACTTATGCTTCACGGAAACTGAAGCCATATGAGTCGAATTATCCAAACCATGATTTGGAATTGGCAACAGTGATCTTTGCCTTGAAAATTTAGAGGCATTACCTATATGGGGTTCAGACGAGGATCTTTACTAATCATAAGAGTCTCAAGTATTTACTAAGCCAGAAAGAACTGAATTTGAGACAGAGAAGGTGGATTGAGTTGCTTAAGGATTATGACTTGCTGATTGAGTACCATCCAGGGAAGGCAAATATAGTGACAGGTGCTTTGCGTTGGAAATCCTCAATAGCCCATGTTCGAATAGTTTATCTACCTTTATTGGAAGAGATGGCCAAGCTTAAGATAAGCTTGAAGCAGGAGGAACCAAATTGCCTTCTAGCTAACTTCAAAGTGAGGCCAATACTCAGGGTGAAGGTTAGGGAGTTACATGCACTGGATGCAGAATTAAGCAAGCTTCAAGAAGAAATTCAGAATGGCAAGAATTATGAAGTAGTAGTGAGAGATGATGGGCTCATGACAGTAAGAAACAGACTTTGTATTCCAGATGTCAAGGAGGTGAAGGATGAGATTTTGGATGAGGCACACAATGCGCCTTATGCCATGCAGCCAGGTAGCACCAGGATGTACAGGGATTTGAGAGAGCATTTTTTATGGAAGGGCATGAAGAGGGATGTAGCAGAGTATGTAAGTAAGTGTCTAGTGTGTCAGCAAGTCAAGGCTGAACACCAGGCACCTACAGGCATGTTAAGGCCATTGTCCATTCCTGAGTGGAAGTGGAAAAGGGTAACATGGATTTTTTGATGGGTTTGCCCAAGGCCAGTAGGAAGCATGATGCCATATGGGTCATTGTGGATAGATTGACGAAGTCAGCCCATTTTCTGGCAATTAAACATACTGATTCTTTGCATGTGCTAGCAAAGAAGTACATTGATGAGATAGTGAGATTACATGAGATTCCAGATTTCATAGTTTTCGATAGAGACCCTTGGTTTACTTCGAGATTTTGGGAAAGCATGCAAGAAGTTTTAGGAACTAAGCTGAATTTTAGCACGACTTTTCACCCTTAGACGGATGGTCAATCTGAGATGACCATTCAGACACTTGAGGGAATACTCAGGGCATATGTGATAGATTTCAAAGGAGCTTGGGATGAACACTTTCCATTGGTCGAATTTGCTTACAATAATTCATACCATTCGAGTATTCAGATGGATCCATATGAAGCATTGTATGGAAGGAGGTGTAGAACTCCGATATGTTGGGATGAAGAAGGAGAGAGGAACCTGATAGGACCATAATTGATTCAGATGACAGTTGATAAAGTCAATCTGGTTAAGCAACGGCTTAAGGTAGCTCAGGATAGAATGAAGAGCTATATTGATGCACACCGAAAAGAGATGGAGTATGAAGTCGATGAAAAAGTGTTTCTTAAGACATCTTCTTAGAAAGGAGTAATGAGGTTTGGCAAGAAGGGCAAGTTGAGTCCGAGATATGTGCGTCCCTATGAAATTCTTGAGAGGATTGGACTACTAGCCTACAGGTTAGCGCTACACCCGGAATTGTCTCAGATCCATGATGTCTCTCATGTCTCCATGATAAGGAGGTATAGATCGGATCCTTCTCATATCATTCAGACCACTGAGGTTCAGTTGAGAGATGATTTAAGTTATGAGAAGATTCCAATGGAGATTTTGGACACCAAGAAAAAGGTCCTCAGGAACAAGACGGTTTAGCTAATCAAAGTCCTGTGGAGAAACCATTTGGTAGAAGAGGCCATGTGGGAGCCATTGGAAGCTATGAAAGAGGGGTATCCGCATCTCTTCAATGACTCAGGTAAGAATTTTGAGGACGAAATTCTTTTAAGAGAGGGAGAATTATTGGCCCCCGAAATTTTTTTCTTATTGAATACGTATGATTTCAATTAATTTTTGAGGTTTTGATTGATTTATTACTTTTGTTGGAGGATTTATTGCTTAGATTGATGTGATTAGAAGTATTAAATGGAGAAATTAAGATTAAGTTAGAGTATAGTATGGTGTAAGTGAAATTGAAGAAGTAAGAATGTATAAGGGCAAAATGGGAAGATCACTTAAGGTTAAGAGGTATAAGGCTTACATAGAAGGGCATAATGGACATTTGATGATCTTTAGGAGTGGAAATAAGAAGAAGAAAAATAAAAAGAAGAGGGAAAGAAGAGAGTGTCGTGGAAGAGAGGAAGAAAAGAGAGAAAAGCTAGGGTCTTGAGATTCTTGAAGATTTTGAAGAATTTGAAGCATCAACAAGTAAGTATGAGCATTATTCCATCTTGTTTTGGATAGATGAAACCTAAATATAGCTTAACATGTGTGGAAAGTGTTAGTGAATGCAATAAGAAAGTGTTCTCTTTTACGGTTAGTAATCAAAGATAGATTTTGATGTTTTGTTAATGATATTGGGTTGGAATGAGCTTAGAAATGAAGTATAAGAAATGGTTTAGGGTTTAGATGTGTTATATTTGAAAGATGGGAGGAATATGGTTGAAGAATGTAGGAAAAACAGGTTTTCGGAGGATTTTGGCCTCGCACGTCGGGACATGTTTATGAGCACATCGCAACACGTGCAAGCATCCTCGCCACGTCTTGGCGCGTGCCAGCAACCTTATCACGGAGAGGACCCTGCACCAACAAATTCACCACGGTGAGCTTCTGATTCCTTCGCAGCGAAGCCCATTTTTCTCCACAGACATGCTTTGATATTTTGGGCATAACTTTTGATGTAGAAGTTCAAATTGAGTGATTTTTGATATGGTATAAACTAGAGACATAAGGATACAAATTGTATGAAGGAATCAAGTCTAAATTCAGTCTCTAAGAATCTACAATTTTGGATGGAAGTTGAGCATAGAATTTTTGTTTCAGCATAAGTTATAGGTCGAATTATTAAAGTATGACTTTCCGAATTCTACACCAAATTGAATGGAATTTTGGTTATTGTTTAAGGAAATCAAGTGAGGCAAGAAGAGCAAGAGGAACAAGAGGAAAGACATCCCTAAGAAAGTTTATAAGCAAGGAACTCAAGGTGGGTACACATTTATAATAGCGTAAATAAGCCACTCATTGTTTTCTTCAAATCAAGAAAGATTTAATGATTTAAATTGCATCATCAATGTTGCCTTATTTGCTTTTTGAGTGAATTGTGAAATTGTTATATGTTTGCTACGTGATTTGTATTAATGATTGATGAAAAGACTTTGAAAAGGGTTTCTCTTTAAAAACATACATGTTCATGAAATTATGTTTGCAAAAATGATTGTTGCAAGGATATCAAGTTTATGAAAAGCAAGTTTTCAAGAAAATGTGTCATTTTGGGCAACAAGTTCACAAGATTTTTAACTATATGTGTTATGTGGGTTTGTGTTAGTCCCTCAAGAACCATCACGTGCACGTTGACCCATGTATAGGCTTCTTCCGCCTACCCGCTAGTGGTATGAAGCTCCCTCAAGGACTCCCTCAAGAATTTTACGGCCACATAGGACCATTATATAGGAATATGTAATGCGTCATGAATTTGGACTTACCCAAACCATTCTAAAGTGCTTATGTGCTTATGATCTGTTAACATGTTTGATGCATACATGATTTAAAATTGCTCATGAATTATTTGAAAATCAAGTATTTTAAGATGATGATATTTACATGTGAAATTACTATGGTTTCGAAAGTGTACAATGGCAATAAGTGAGTTTTGAAAATAGTTTCGCTTGTTTCTTTATTATAAATATGTTATCCACGAGCTTTATAGCTCACCCCCATTCTCCTCCTCCTATTCCGGTGATGAGCAAGAGATCGAGTAGGTCAAAAGTTACGGCATCACTCCGAATTGTTATATTTTTGTATTTTCAAGTTAGATTTTGGGAATTCAAGGCTTTAGCCGCATTTCAAGTTTTATTAGTTCAAGTGTATTTTGTATTTTTGGTTCTTGAACTCAAATGATGTATTATGGCTTGAAATGCCATTAAAGCTTTGTAAAACTCTTCTTTTGGTTATCAATGAGATATGGTTGATATAATTTTCACTTCAAACTTTTGCATTGAATCATTTTACCATGAGAATAAGATTTTAGAAGATTGCTTAAGTGTATGTTTAAGTTTGCTTTTTGAGTTTATTTTGGGTTGTGTTGTTTTGATGAAAATGATTGAAAATTTAAAGTTATGTTTAAGTTTGCTTTTTGAGAATAAGACCATTTGCTCGCCGCGGCGAAGATAATAACGTGGGCTCTCCACGGTGAAAGACCATTTGCTCACCGCGATGTAAGTTCCCGAAAGGTTTCGCCGCGACGAAACAACATACGTCGCGGCGACGCTCACCTTTGCTTCTGAGGGATTTTTTTTTAATTTTCAACTTCCAAGTCTTCCCTCCAAGCCCAAGTCTCATGCTTCCGTGTCTGATGTTGGGGCGAAAATGGGGTCCAATAGTAAATGAGTCCCTAATATTTAGATTCCTGAGAAGGGTCTTGACAAGTTCAAATGCATTAATTAAAATAGTGATATTTCTTTCCTCAGGTGTAGGGTTTTTAGCACCTTCTTGTAACAATATTTCCACTATAGCTAAACTTGTAAAGGATATAATGAATGAGTTGCCAGATTTAGTATGGAAGACAAACTCTCCAGATGAACTGCAAGTACGAAACAATTTACCTAAAACAAATCATTATTGAACTTAGATATTGTCAAATTAGAAAACCATTAAACGAACCAAATTTGTAGTGACATGCATACGTGAATGTCTAGACGAGATTTGTGGAATTGATGAATTTTCCAAAACAATCAAATTTCCTAATCCTTTACGGACCATTGTGACATCGCTCCCACCTATATGGGCATAAATGTCATCTTCGAGATTTAATGAAGCTTAAAACAACATGTACTATATACCATCAAATGTGAAGCTTAAAACAACATGTCATCTTCATATTGTAAAAACTATAGACCATTGTATGATCAGGAGGCAATGATTCATTATACCATTCAAGAATTTTATCAAAACTATGGTCCGAAATATGCCCTTCAAACTTTATGTTCAATATTCAAGCAATTGAAGACAATTAGGTCATTGTCTCACAATTTGGCCATAATTCTTGCTCAACTGACTGTAGTAAGTCAAAAAACTATTTTGCATATGAGTTTAGTTCTTCTTCAAGATTTTCCATATTTTTTTGAAAGGTATAACTGGTTGCATCATAAACCAATTCCATGTAAGAATTTTCATTTCATCCACATAATTTGTTCTAGATCCAATCCCCCTTCAAACTCATTTAAAGTCACAGATGATTGTACTTCATTACCCCTTAAGGTTCTATAAATCAATGGTTCCCCATGTTATGTCCACTCAAAAAAATTGTGGACAAACCCTTTTCTTAGCAAATGCCCATCAACTTCATCAATAAGAAGGGAATGATATGTTTGCACTTTTTACATGGACATCTAATCTTTGGGCCATCCATATACGTAAGTTGAGAACATGCATAATGAATAAAAGCTTCAACTCCCTTAACCAACTTAAGATTAATGAAACTATCAGGTGTTAATCGTCTATACATTCAAGATCTATCAACATTACTCCTTTATGCATAAATGTTAATTTAAAACAGTGATTCCAAAGTTAGTATCATTCATGTTCGCCAAAGTTTACAAATCATCTAGACTTTACATAAGATTCCCTAAGTATTAACCAATTGAATTAATCACCAAAGATTACACTTGTGAATCAAGAAAACAAGTTCTCGTTATGACTCCTAAGCTCGTGGTATTTTTCACTGATAAGCTTCATAGGAGCTGCATCACAGGTTTTGTTTGTAATCATATATGTTAGAAGAGAATTAAAGTGTAGAAGTTTGATATTTAACCTAAATAGTATATGTACTAGTGCCAAATAAAATAAGTATTCATAAAAATATGAATACTTATTTTAATAAATTTATTGTAACATATACAAATTATCTAGTATGTTTAGAATAAAATTAGTGTTATATTAAAAAAGATGCATGTAAAGATTCACATATGAAAAGTAAACAAAACCTAATTATTTCAAAGAGCATCAATGAAATAATGGATTGACATAATTAAGATATTTGCAACTATAAGTCAAACCCATCCTATATTAATTCATTGATAAACCACAGTTCATAGCACAAAAAATTTCAATTGGTACAGGCCATTTACATAAAAATGCAAGAAGTTCAAATGGGAAGTTCAAACCGCAAAAAAACCCAAATTAAACCAAGTACACAAAAACTTAGTAAATAACAAAATCATTTACCTCAACCTACACGTAGAAGGATCTTCCTGAAGTACATGAAGGAAAATGATGAAGGAGCAACACCTAAAAGCTGACGGTCAAATAAGATAACCAAAACAAAGCAAAAAAGACATTGAATTTCAAAGTAGTACGTAAATTGATATAAATTCATATTCAGAAGTCTTAGTTATAGCATTTGATTGCCACCATGTCATGCATGAATGTCGGGACCCGACCCGGAGACCGGACCCCAACTGTTGGATCCCGTGACCGGAGTCCAACTCTTGAACCGTAAAACATGAAACTTGATCATTTTGCCTTGTAGGGTTTATTTCATTTAACCCTAATTTCAAGTTTAATTTCTCTTGTAAATCATAGCCTTATGAATCTTGTTTAATTTTAGACAAGAATCACTTCAATCGGAATTATATAACTCAAGATACACTCCAAAAACTTAAAAGAGTTCATACCGGAAACATGTTCTCTTAACCGGCCTCTCACTTCCTTTAATGAGAAATTCCTCAATTTAACTCCAAATGATACCAATTTTTGTATCAAGAAAGATATATGTCTTATAAATCCAATGGTTCAAGCCTCACCTCAATTGGAGGTCGGATGAGGGATTTATACCCAAAACAATAGACCATGCTCACTTCAAAAATCCAAATGAAACTCTTTTGACGTGATTCTCATAACTTTTAATCTAGAGATCGGATTGTGTTCATTCTTTCACCATTTTAAATTATACATCTAGATATACAACTCTCATGAAGACCATAAACCAAATTTCGCCTCTAACAAATTCCAAAATGTCATTTTTCCCGTAGTTGTCCGTTAAACGGACAGCCATGTCCGTTTAACGGACACATTCGGGTGAATGGGTGCCAAATGCTTCGCAAATGTCCGTTAAACGGACATGCACCCGAGGCTGTCCGTTTAACGGACACGCCTTTTTACAAAACTTCAAAGCCTTTTTCTTTAAAACCACCTGAAGCTATCATCTTTCAACACTCCTAACTTCTTATTCCTAGCTCCAATAAGTGCATACTATACCTCCATGGAAAGATAACAAGATGAACTACAATTCTCATGAAGGATGCTAAGGCTAACTCCATCATTAGACAAGGTAAAAACTCATTCGAAGGACACTGCTCATTAAAGACCAATGTAACAGTAATGAACAGTAACTGATATAGGTTTTATCCCCATAAGTTTTTACACCTAACTCCAAATGAGACAAATCATATACCATTTTAAAGATCTAATCTTAAGCTACAATATTCAAGAAGATCTCTCAATTCAATTCAAGCCTTAAGAGGGTCTAAACCTGAAGCGAAGTTCTGTCAAATTTTAGGAAAAATTTGACAGCACTTCCCTTAAAAATGCAACTAACCAAATTTCAATCATAATGCTTCCACCTGCATAAAACTCAACATGCAACCTCATATAACATAACTTAATCCCAAGAGTAACTCCCAACTCAATCCGAGGCAACAACCACACTCCTAACATTCACCTACCTATATGATATTCATGCCATCTCATGCATCATTGAAAAACTACATAATCAAACATAATAACATAGGGTTTGAAATTTCAGTTTTGAGTACCACTCAATTTCATTTTATCTTCATCATATCATGTTCATTTAATCATGTATCATACAATGCTTTAGTGGGCATTTTAAGCCCAATTACAATGAAGCGTCAAAATACAATATCTTCTCAAAATGCAATTAAAGCATTGTTTTACAAAAATCATTTCCAATACAAAACCAAAAGAAAATCTTGGAGTAAATGCCTTTAAGCTTGCTCCTCGGGATCCTGTTCATTTCCTAGAGAATTGAGGGGGGTGAGCTTTCGCTCCGCGGGTAACACATTTATATTTATATAACAAGCATGTCTATTTAGTTATTCATACATTTAGCAATCTTGAAATCATAATACATGTATCGTGCAATTTTCATCAATACATAAGCATAATTTCTCACAATTCAAACATTCATAATTCTTGCAATTTCATGTAATCACATATGAAACACATCAAATGGTTCGGTAAGTCCATATTCTTGGCAACCATATAGTCTCATTTAATGAGCTTATATGGGCAAATCTTGAGGAGTCCAAAATGTTGGATCATCCTATGCCACAATCAGGCGGTAGGCGAAGGCTTTCATGGTCGATGTGCACGTGATGATTCTTAGGACTATACCTTACCCACATAACATAACAATCATGCATCATACAAGAAAATTGGACTATTCTTGTCCAATTCACATTTCTTTAAAATCATCTTTTCATACATCATTCATGCTTTTCATCATATTCATTTAACAAGTTTCTCGAACAATTTCAATCGCCATCATACAATGTACATTTATAAACATCATAATTCCATACTCAACCTTCACAATTGCCTAACAACAACAACATCAAGCATTTCATACAATCATCAATGGCTTATAACAACCACATCCAACATTCAATCACAAACATTTAATACAACTACCAAGTAATCAAAACTCATTAATGTCATGCATTAATTTACATTTATAGCTTATATACATAAAGATAAATATGAAACCCACCTTGTAGACTTGATAAATTCTTGGTTTCCTTGCTACTACTCTTGTTCTTCTTCTCTTCCTTCTCTTTCTTCATTAAAAACCAAAAACCCAAGTCACTTAACACAAATTGAAAATAACATACAACATCATTCATGAAATTAGTCCTAGATTCACTATACCCATTCCATTTTCAACTCTTCTCAACCATAACCCAAACAAAAACTCTAACAAAACTTCATGACTTACCTTAAACTTCCACCAACCAAGTGATGACTTGGTTCAAAATGAAGTTTAGATCCTCCTCCACACTTTTCCTTCTTGAACTTTCTTCAAACTCTTGCTTAATCTCTTGGAAAATCAAACCCTAAACAAGCTTTTCTTCTTTTCTCCTTCTCCCTTCCTTCTTCCACGACACTTCCTCTCTCCCTTTCTCAAATTTTCGAAATTCTCTTCTTCTCCTACTACTAACTCACTTATTTCCTCTCTTTTATACTACTTACTTAAGTCACTTAAGCCCATAAGCCCAAATCCAACTCCCTTCTTCTTCCTTTCTTCCTACATCCTCCTTAAACTTACTCAAGCCCATTTGTCTTTTTAAGCCCAACTTATTTCTCTTTTCCTTTCCTACCTCATTAAGGCCCAACTAACTCATTTAATTTCATTAATTCATCACCTAACTCCTTAATGCTATCACATGTTAATTAATCTCAATTCAATTTATGCTAACTTAACTTACTTAATTAATCTAATCATGCTTGATTTATCACAAAAAAAAATCTGGGGGTAACAATGAAAATTCAGTCATTTGCCTTTTAAAACATAAACAGGATGATAAATTTTCTATATTCAATGAAGTAAAAAGATCCAAAATGACTAGGTTGCAAAATATTGAAATAGAAAATTCAATTAAACTTTGTTAAACCATAAAGGAGTCTATTATCTTTTTCCCTAAATATAGTACTTTTTGCATATATGATATCATTGTGATTTTGATATCATTAAGAAACAACCACTTATATGAATTTTAGGTCCTAACATCTTTTAAGTTGAAGCTTGACTGTTGAGGATTTATATTAAAAGTAGTTTCCTTAATCCCTTTGATAGTGAGTGAGAATAGTGATTTAGTTATGAATGAAGGAGAAGGGAAAGGAATGGAGGATTTACTAGTCGTTAAGAGGCTCAAGTGGAAGGAAAGTTGGTACCCAAAATTGTTATTAATTTAAGGAAAATATGAGTGAAATACTATTGGGAAGCAATAAGGAAGTATAGGAACTGGAAAAGGGCAATCCTGAATAGAAAGGTAGAAGTTATAGAGAAAAAGAGATTGCAATTGTGCCTAAATGTAAGTTATCTCGTTTTTAAAAAAAGAAAATAAAATTTGTTTCATCCTTTTCCTTGTAAGTTAGCAAGGGAAAAGAAAAAAATAAGAACATAATGAGATCATAAAAAGATTTAGAAAAGTGAACGTCAACATCCCTCTATCAAATGCCATCAAGCACATACCAAGGTTTACAAAATTTTTTAAGAAGTTATATCCTAACAAAAGAAAACTAAATAGCGATAAGAAGATAAGAATAGGTGAGAGTCTCTGGGCAGCATTTTAATGAAAAAATCCTCTTAAGTGCAAGGAACGACATATGCTCACCGTTCTTTATAAAATAGGCAACACCACTATTAGGAGTACTATGATAGATTTAGAAGCATCCATTAATGTTGTGTTGTTATCTATGTATCCTTTGTTAAATTTATAAACTTCCAAAGAAACTAATGTTATTATTTAATTGGATGATCATACTAATAGATAGTGAAAAATGGTGGTTATAGATGTTGTTATATATGTAAATGAGTAAATGTTTCTAGTTAACTTTTATATTTTTAGTACAGACATGATTCTTCTCCAAACACTACACCAATTCTTTTAGGAATATCATCCCTAAACATAACTCATACTAAATGGGTGTGATTGGGCCCTCACAATGGAACTTAATGGTGAAATAATCCATTTTAATATCTTTAAAGCCATGATGTATTACAAGAAGTTTTTAAGATAGATGATGTTCCAGTAACTCTATTGATCATGTTGATTTAATATTACAAGAAGTTTTTAAGATAGATGGTAAGGACAAGACAGAGGTTGTTGTCACTAATCATGTTGCTTTGGAGACAAAAGAAGGAATGGAACTTAGAAAGGAACTCAAGAAGAATGTCATATAATTACACTCTTTAAAACCTAGGCAATGAAAATGTAATTTTTGTTTTATAAATATGCTTAGCTCTCATTAGATAGTGAGTAATTCTAGTACAAGTGGTTCCTAATAAGTACAATATTACAATGGTTCAAATTAAGACAATGAATTGGCTTTACACATCTAAACTGATTGACTTATTTTCTTTGATTATAGGAAGTTGAATTAAAAACCTAGAAAAGATCACTTTTCATTAAACCTTAGACGTTCTCTATTTTCAAATCAAAATCTAAAATATGCTTAAGTTATAAGATTCAACCTATGTATTTTATCTTAATTTCAATGCCTTAGACCTAACTCTAGGTATTTTATCCTAACTTCAAGTCCTAAAGGCCAAGTCGAAGAATTTTAACTTCATTTCAAATCCTAAGATCTACTATAGGTATTTCTTTTTAACCCAATTCCTAAGACTTCAGTCTAGGAATTTTATCTTACTTTAAGTCCTAAGCACCAACTCTAGGTATTTTTTCTTAATTTCAAACTATAAAATCCATTATACATATTTCTTTTTAATCCAAATCCTAAGACCTAATTCTAAGCATTTCATCTTATTTTCAAGCCTTAAGGCCAAGTTTTTAGATTTTATGTTAATTTGAAATCATAAGACTTAATTCTAGAAATTTTATCTCAATTTCTAATGTTAAGATCCATTTTAAGCATTCATATTGATTTCAAACCCTAAAATCCATTTTAGAAAAATTTTATTGTCTTTTTGAAATAATTACCCACAACGCTAGCCATACATAGACAAACTTATACCTATACACAAACTCATGCCCATACATAAACATTTACAAAAAAATCAATTTGTAATGAAACTTCATGCCCATACACAATCAAACGCAAAGGAAAGGACGGAGATGACAAAAAATATCTTCACAAAAATAGCCAGAGAAGACAACAAAAATGGCTGGAGAAGATGCAGTAGCTCCACAAAACTGACGACAAACTGGAGATGCTGCAAAGGACACCGAAGATGTAGCAGTTCTTGACAAAGAAGGAGACGATGCAGCAGCAAATCTGGAGGAGAAAGAAGAAGGATTAGTGCAGGTGGGGGATGGGGATTTAGGGGTGTGTTTTAAGTATAATAAAACGAAGTTGTTTGGTTTAACTCAAAAAGTTCAAGCAGAAGCAGACAAAGACATATAGCTTGAGATTTTACCAACAAATTTTACCGATGGAAAATTTCCATCAACAAATTGAAAAGCTTATTATTTCGCCAACAATTCCCACCTTATTTACCTATGGTCATTTGATACTGTCGATAAATTTCATCGCAAATTCATTTTCCTTCGTATTTAGCGACGGATATTGCTACCACTGCTAAACAAAATTTTTCAGTCAATTTTGCCGATGGAATTAGAATTTTCGTCGTTAATTTGCAATAGTTTTTTTACCATCAGTAATTTTCCATCGCTAATTCATACTTTTCTTATAGTGCAATAACCATTTTTCTTACTGCACTTAATGTACTTAATTAGATTTTATATTGAATTGCTTTTTTATACTTTAATAATTTAATTTTATAAATCTTAATATGTCAATTAATAAAAGTCCAAGGTCATATACATTTTGTATTCTTCTTGACATGCTTTTGAAGAGCATTAATTTTCCTATCAAGGAATAAGAGAACACTAGAGAAGTGAGAAATTGAGAATGTAATGAAGAAACTAGAGAAAGACCGGAGAAGTAAAAATGGTAAGATGAATATTAGAGTTGTTTGGTTTTATTTTATTTTTTCAATTTTTATTTTCATTTCTTAAATTTTGTTTTGGCTTTTCAAGCTAAAACAAAAATATGTTTTGTTACTAATTTCAGTGTAATTATACTTTTATTACTGACAATAATTATATAACTTGATTCATTTCACTTACTTTACCTTATTCAAATTTTATGTTGCAAAAGAAAAGAAAATTAAAAATTTTGTTTTTAGTATGAATGTCTGGGGAGCAATAAGCCAAGTCAGCGGAGAGTGGAGACGGATCTGAAAATAACTGTTCCAAACCAAATTATGAAATACCCCTCGTTAATTTGCGCGCAAGAAATATTAACCTTTTCTGTGTTTGTTACCCTAATTCGCGGGAAAATTAACAGTCAGCAGTTTCACGAAACACTCACCCACATCCTAACCCACCACCACCTCTACCCATCTTCTTCAATCTCCCCCATCTCTCTCTCTGTACATTGCAGCCATTTCCTATGGCCGATTCCACGACTACTTCTTCAGCTAACCTATCCACTCCTCCTTTCTCACAGCTTAATTTACCTGCCACGATGCAACGGCCGTCGTTGGATCTACAAAATATGTCCCCCTCCGACCACGTGAACCGTATGATCAACTCCAAGCATTACATTTCACCGTTGAGAACCATTTACTCCGATAGGTTCATACCCAGCAGATCTGGCTCAAATTTCGCGCTTTTCAACATCATTTCCTCCCCGTCTCCACCGTGTTCGTCGGCGGCGACCCCTACTTCTGATGGTGGGAAAGAGGACAGCTCCACCGCTTACGCCACCCTCCTCCGAACCGCGCTTTTTGGGCCGAATACTCCTGATAAAAGCGACTCGCCGGGGAGGAATATTTTCCGGTTCAAGACAGAAACGAGACAGTCAATGCACTCGCTCTCGCCGTTTGGGTTCGATGACGTGACTCCCGGCGTTAGTCATAGTCCGGTGAAGGCTCCGAGGAAGGTCCTAAGGTCGCCATATAAGGTAGCTTGTTGATAATTTTAATGGAAAGATGTGATTTTCCAGATTTATTGGTAAAAGGGTTTGATTTTTGAGTGTATAATCCGTAAACTTTATGGGTTTTGGATGTTTATTAGGTATTGGATGCACCGGCATTACAAGACGATTTTTATATGAATTTGGTGGACTGGTCGTCGCATAATGTGTTGGCTGTGGGACTTGAGAATTGTGTGTATTTGTGGAATGCTTGCAGTAGCAAGGTGAGCTCATGAGTCTTCAGAAATATGGTAATTGTGTGCTATAATGGGCTTAGTTATTGTGTCTGGTTAATGGATTTTGGTTTCGTGAGTGAAATTCACATTTGCTGAGTGTAGGTGACAAAGTTGTGCGATCTAGGGATTGATGATAGTGTGTGTTCAGTTGGATGGGCTCAGCGGGGTACACATCTTGCGGTTGGAACTAGCAATGGGAAAGTCCAGGTTGGTGAAAAAAACCTTTCTGCAGTTGTTTGTCTCCTGACATACCTACTTGAAAACATAATAAAAATATGGAATAGGGTTACATACTTGCATTGAACTGCTATTTAATGAACACCCTAATGAGGTTGCATTGAACTGCTATTTAATGAACATTCTAATGAGTTTGATTTGTTTTAAGAAGGTACCAGAACAGCATGATTTAATTGTGACTTACATCTTGTGTATCATCTTGTTGAGGTTAATTCATCCAGCCTTGAAGTGTTTTTGTGAAACTGCATGAAGTTCTACCTGTGCATGAACTCTAAGGGTTCCTTTATATTTAAATTTTTTGGGTAGCATTTACTAATATTATGCTGAAGCATATATTGCTGATTTTTTTAAAGTTGTTCCGCAATATTCTAGTCCTTTGAATTAATATTTACATGATGCGACCAACAGATATTTTTGTAATGAGTTGGAAAGTGGAAACTTGTAAAAATCATGCCCGTTACCAAATTTACGATGAGATACTGTAATATACTGCCAGTTGTTAAGTTAAAGTTACAAATGGTTCTTCAAGTAGAAAACAACTTGCTTCATGTATTTCCAATGTCCTTGCTGAGAATCATCAAATGCAATCTTGTCAAAGATAATTAATTTAAGACCATCTTTCTTGCTACCAAATTTTTGGCCATAATTTTTCAACCAGCTGTAAGTATAAATGATGTAGGACAAGTAGAAGTTATATCAAAACTATTAGCTAGAATTCTCAAAACTAATAGAATCTGGCTGTTGGAATTTGAGATTTAGGTTTGGAATTTCAACCTAGGTTGTCAGAATTTTAGGTTTGGAATAGTTGAAATCTTTAGGTTTGATATGGCTAGAATTTTAGGGTGTTGGGTTGCTGGAAATTCAGGTTAAAAGTGTTGGAATTTTATTTAAAAAAGTGATGGAGGTTAGTGAATTAGGATTCACTCTAGAGTATAAAAATCACTCATAAAAATGCATCACACCTTCTATATATTAAATACTATATATTGAAGGGCTACTAGGTACACACACACACATACGTGTTTATATAAATATATAAATTTTGGAACCCTTATTCTAGTAGTAAAGATATCTTTAAATAAAATATCCAAAATAAAATTGAATTGTAAACAAATAACAATTCCTTATGCTTAAATAAGTTTAAGTTCTAAAAAATTTAGGATAATATATCTAACTTATTTCTTCCTATCTAATAAGGAAAATTAGTATAAGTAAATTTTAGCCTTTGTTGTCACTTGAATTCCCACTCTCCATCCCAATAAATTAAAGTTTGTGGTTGAGTAATTTGCCCTCTTTTTTTCCTTTATAAACTCCAGGATCTTTTGTATCAATCATCTCTAGCTTATTTGAAGTCATCTGCAACACAGAATGTAACAAATACTAATCATACAAGTTTGCATTCAACATTTGAAATTCATATTCTAAAATTCAAGTGTTTTTAGAACTTGATCCCTTTTTTACTTGATAAGAAATCATCGATATCCATAGCTCTTGTGGCTACAATTTATTCATCAAGAAAATTCACTATCTCCTCTTTAAAATAAGAAATGGCAATAACTTTCACAGTTGCAATAGGAGATTGTGCACTATTATGGCTATGATAAGTAGTTAAGTTCACAACAGTAAAGATATGATTAATTCTCATATTACTTTTAGGGAATGAATTTCAATGTTGTCTGGCCTCTCCAAAAATTGTCGAACATGCTTTGTTATAGGACTTGTAACATGCAAGTTAGTTTTGGAGGACCTTGTGAACAAGGATTATTGATGCCCAATTCTTTTGCAATTTTCAAAAGTACTTCTCACTCTAGGTCGCTAAATAGTCTTCTATATGTCCTATTACGTGTTACCATTGTAAACCAAAGCTATGATACCAAATTGATGTAGGATGAGTAGAAGATATATCAAACTAGTAGCTAGAACTTACAAATTTTGGCTGTTGGAATTTGAATTTTAGGTTTTGAATTTCAAGTTAGGTTGATATGGCTAGAATATTAGAGTTTTGGATTGCAGGAAATTCAGTTTAGAAGTGCTGGAGTTTTAATGAGTTAAACAAGTAATAGAAGGTAGGGAACTAGGAACGGCTCCTAGAGTCTAAGAATAACTCTTGAAAGAAATCATCACGCCTTGTAATTGAAAATTGAAGTTTATAGAAAAAAAATTCAAGATATCATTATTGAATGGCTGAGTATTTATATATATATATTTGGACCCTTACTCTATTGTTAAAGGGATTCATTAAAAAAAAATATTCAAAATAAAATTGAGTTGTACCCTAATAAGAATTATTTCTTCTTAAATAAGTTTTAAGTCTTAAACAACAAATATAATATGTCTAACTTTTTTTTTTGGTAAATATATGTCTAACTTATTTCTTACTATATAATAAGAAAACCTAACGTAGAGTAAGTTTCAGCAGTTTTTGTCTTTGCTTTCACCTTAACTCTCACTCTTTATCCTACCAAATTAAAGCTTGTATTGAGTGAGTTGCTCTCTTTTACTTCTTTTATAAGCTCTAAGCACTTTTTGCATCAATAAAACACAGTTCTCACAAACCAACTATCTTATTTCATGGAAGTATATTGAGTGATTTTCCCCAGAAAGCTTCTGGAGCAGCTCTTTTGCTGCACTATGGAAGGTTAGAAACTTGAATTGTCTAAATTGGTTAGTTCTTGGGTTATTTCTAATATTAACGAAATGATGAATGGAAATTGGTAGCTTGCTACATTTCTATTTTCTTGGAGGCACTTATTGTTTCTTTATTCCTGCCAATTTCTTCATTTGTAGATTTGGGATGCATCTCGTTGCAAGAGGGTAAGAGCCATGGAGGGCCACAGATTGCGTGTTGGGGCCTTAGCCTGGAGTTCAGGTCTTTTGTCTTCTGGTAGTCGGGACAAGAGTATTCTCCAACGAGATATACGTGCTCATGAAGACTTTGTTAGCAAACTCTCTGGACACAAGTCAGAGGTAAGACTCTTTTCTTCTTATTTTCTGTTCATTAATAGTTGTTACTTCATTTCTAGTTTTTATTTTCCTTGAGTTCATTCCCCTCAGCCTACTAATAATTCTTGTTGTCATACAGGTTTGTGGACTCAAGTGGTCTTATGACAATCAAGAGCTGGCATCGGGTGGAAATGATAATAGGGTGAGTGATGGATATCTCCGGTGTGCATAAGTAAATTCTCTAGTCTGCAGTTTTCCTGCAGTCATGGATTTCCTTGTCAAAGGTTAACTTACTGTTATCCACTGCAGCTTTTTGTCTGGAATCAACAGTCAACTCAACCTGTACTAAAATACTGTGAACATACAGCAGCCGTGAAAGCAATTGCTTGGTCTCCTCATCTTCATGGACTTCTAGCATCTGGAGGTGGAACTGCAGATCGTTGTATAAGGTTCTGGAATACAACCACTAACTCACACCTCAGCTGTATGGATACTGGTAGTCAGGTAATGCATGGTTTTTCCTCTATTGCTTTTGGAAATAAAGTCTTACTGACAGACGGGAATAAGGAAATTTCTGCAGAAAGGTCTTAAAAGTTTACAAAAGAATTGAACAAGCGCACAAAGAAAAACTATGATAATTTACTACTACATGTTTGTAATACACTGTACCATGAACAGATGAATTTTAACCACAAAATCAATGTGTACACGTGCATGCACGTTTTCTTTTTGGGTATGTGTATCAATATATGAGGAATAGTGGGTCTGACTGCATATATGTGTTGATGACTGTATATGGTATCCATTCTCTTTATTCGGGACCATCGGAACTATTGTCTCTTCTCAATTCATTTGTTACAAGATGTATACCCCTCTACTAACCTAATAAATCTTCAAAAACTGTGCGGATTTTTGCACATGCATATATATATTCATCTGTATTTACTATGAATATTGTGGTGAAATAGTCAGACCTGTTGATGAAACTTATCAAGGAAAAAGAGAAAGCAACAGGCTTGCCAAAACTCTTGCAGAAGGATACTTGGCATATATATGAACTATTAAGAATTTTAACCTTTTGGCATTTATTCTCTCTCTTTCAATGGCTCAAATACTCAAGGCTCAAGTCATACTACTTTTACCCATGACAGGTATGCAATCTTGTGTGGTCTAAGAATGTAAATGAACTAGTCAGCACTCATGGGTACTCTCAAAACCAAATAATTGTATGGAGATACCCCACAATGTCAAAGGTACGGCATCGATCTCTCAGTTTAAGCAATATTTATGTTGTTTAATTTCTTGCGCTGACTTCTTTTTGTCAATGCAGTTGGCAACTCTTACTGGTCATACATACAGAGTACTTTATCTTGCTATATCGCCTGATGGACAGGTTGTTCTTTGTATGCATAAGTATAATATTTGCTTCCCTTTTGTGACGCATCAGCAATTATGCAATGTTTTGTGTTGATGCATCCTTTTTCTGACTGATGTTTGATTAACCACATAAACTTACGATGATTAAACTCTCTTTCCAGACTATTGTTACTGGAGCAGGGGATGAAACATTACGTTTTTGGAATGTGTTTCCTTCCCCTAAATCCCAGGTGAATACTACTTTTACCTAGTTTCCTTGTTCATTTTAATTGGCTATAACTGTGTCCCTAATTAAACAAACAATTTCATTTTCTTTTTGCAATAGGTTATTAAGAAATGTTTCTGTACCACATTCTTTTTGGTATATTGTAAGCCCCAACCTCTTACCCCGATTTGCATTCTGCTAAAAGTGGAGATTTACTCCCTACAATACCATATCGTTTTATTCCATTTAACGTAGGAGATGGCTGGACAGACATGATCCTGTGTAATCCCTCATAAGCATGTTAACCTTGTATTTTCCAGCAGCAACTAACTCATGTGACATTATCAACACAGAACACGGAGAGCGAAATCGGAGCCTCCTCACTTGGAAGAACTACAATCCGGTGACTCCTACGAGTCCTGTAGAGTGGAGTTCGTCCAATTTGTAAGATATCTAGTTTTAGCTCTGGCAGGATTCTAAAGCGAGGTTGGGGCAGCTACAGAAGGAGCTCATTTGACATGCTTTTCCGAGCCAACAAGCCTGTCGTTAGAGAACATTTCAGAAATCCTGAAATGGCAGTTGTGGTGGAAAATTCGTTCTGAAGTTGGTTCAAATTTGGGTTTTGTTCCATTGCATGTGCCCTCTGATCTTGTAGATCAGTCATGTGTATCCTTTGATTTGTTAGTCCGTTGCAAAGTACTTGATGCAATTGTATGTAAATAAACCTTCTTAATTTGTAATACTGTATATACGTTGGATGAACTAGGGTTGCTTTTTAAGTTAATTTTTCGTCTGTATCGTTTGAGAGCCTTCCAGAAACAGTATAAACAGATTCCATCACGAAGGAAACTATGAAAGTTAATTATCAAACTTGTAGGTGTAAGCATTCTTTAACTGTTGCGTCTATCAAAGCCTATAGGTATAAAGACCGGAGGCGTATTGCTAGTTGAAGTATAAGAAATGAAACTTTGATTCCGAACTATAATAAACTTATCATTCGCATATGAGCACTGTCAAAATAATAAAAGAACTATAAATATCATAGCGAAGTTGGACAGTGACAATTCAAAGTCACACTTGATAGTCCCATCAATAAAAGGGGCATTTTCTGGCGTAAAATGGCCATAACTTATGGTAATATTTACAAACATATTACTAACAGAACCCACTCAATAAGAAACAATCTAAAATCTAAATCTAAAACAATTATGATACAGAAGACTAATAAGCTTGGGTGTTACTATTGTTGTTGCATGTTTTGTGGAATGAAGCTGATGGGAGGAAAACAGCAGCTACACTCCACCTGGCATGGCTCTGGCAACAACACCGCCCCCTGAGTTTCCTTCTTCGCGGTGGCATCGTTGAGAGGACCCCAACACTCCACCTTGTTGAATTCCGGAACGTTTGAATGGAAATAAACCCATACCAAAGCCTCCTGTAATTCAGGGTAGTTGTTCAACAAATTTTCATCCCCATGAACAAATGCTTTCAACACCTGGCACATTAGTAGTTTTAGTTGGTCACCGATGTTAAAAATAACAGGAATAAAAAAAGAAAAGCATTAACATTATTCAGAAATCTTACAACAGGGAGTTCATTGCAGAAAATGTAGTATCTGAGTCTAGAACAAATATCCAAGAGGAAATGACCTCCACTTATGTGGCAGTGGACATGGAGTGACATCTTTCCTTTCACTTTTTTCCACTCTGCCACCACCTCATCTCTGTACAATTTGTTGGCCCATCCCTGCAGCTGTAAACATACCCCAATTTCCATTAATATCAACCAATCTCTCTTACCATTTAATTAGTATGATTTTGATATTCAAATTCTGCACAGCTCCTCAGATTTGTTTACAACTATTCTAGAAAAATCCACAAACCTGTTATCTTGAATGCCTTCTAAGCAACTACTTCAGTTTTTAAAGTAATTCCCAAAGATTCCTCTGTTTTCTTTTTCGTGAAAGAACAAAAACACAAAAATAGTTTTCTTGGAAAAGAATAAAAATGATTCAACGGTTACCTGTGAATTATTTATTGTCTGAGAGATGGCTAAAGTAAGCTTAGATGTAATATCACTATGAGTTAAAGTATAAGTCCTTGGAAGCTTTCCTGGATGCTTCTTCTCATCAACTCCTAAAAATAACACCTTCAGCTTTGAAGCCTCGAAGATGGATGGCCCAAATAACCTTGCCACCTGAATCAACACAAACCCACCTCACAACCAACTCCAAACAAAATAAAGACAACACCATACAAGAAAACAAAGCAGATCCACAGAGACCTCAAAAAAAAGAGAAAAAAAACACTTACAGGACTAAAAGTTAGATTCTTGGTCTTGGGGTTTCTTCTAAACGGAAGAAGAGAAGAGAACTGTTCAAAAACAGAGGGTCTAGGCTTTGAAGGAACAAAAGGTGTCGTTACAGTCAAAGTGGCCATCTTTCCTTCACTTCTTCCCTCTGAGCAGTTCACCCCTGTAATGCTCCAATTTTTCCGGCTTCTAGAAGTGAAAGCTCAAATTATTTCAATATTTGAGAAGGTCTTCAAAGAATGAGACTTTTAAGTCGCGTACTCTAGCAACTCTTTTATTTGCTTTAACACTTTGCTTTGCTTTTCTTCTTTTTCATGCTTACCTTCAACGACTAACCAAAGTTCGAACAAAAAAACAAGCGGTTAGGCGTTGGAGTGGGGGAAATTAGAGGCGTGTTGGAGATGTTAAACTTCACAGAATTGCCGCTGAGTCCTCTGATAGCGGCTTTTCAATTGCTTGAAAGTACCAGACTTGTCAAGCAAGCTGCGCACGTGTTTTCACATGCCAACTACACGTAATCAACTTTTTTGGGGTTTCTTCCAACACGTGGAGTTACCCACAAATGCCAGGTGGTCCTTTTGAGCTTTTTGAATTTCAATAAGTAAATTCAGTTGATTATTTTATCTGTATATTTTATATACAGAAATTTTATCTGTATATATTTTCTGAGAACCTGTCCTAAAAATTTAGTTGATTATTTGAGTTTTACTGTTTTTAAATAAGAACTTAAAATCATTTGATAACATAAAATATATTTTTTAATTTTAATTATATTTTATTTTGTAATAAAATTATTTATATATATATAAATTATTAAACAATATATTAAACAATATGCAAAGTATAATATATTAATTATTATATAATTTTAAACCATATGAAATATAAATAAAATATATCTAATCAAATCTTTTATATGGATTATAACATAAGTAAAAATAATATCAAAAATAAATATTAAAACTTATAAAATTGAATAAAATTATATAAATCTTAAAAAATATTCAAGTTGAGTAAATAGTTAAATACATAATAAAATAAATGCATAAAAATTAGAGAATGTGAGTTTGCAAGATAAACGTGAAGACAAGTTTATGAGTATTGTAAAATTATCTATAAAATATAAGGATAAAAAGAATAGACTCGTTAATTGATGTGAAAATTTTATTCAAAATTATTTGAAAAATTTTTGTTTAGAAGTTTTAAATTTAAATTTCTTAAAAGCTATATTTTAACTGTAAAAAATTATATTTATTAAAAGTAATTTTATTTTATAAGTAAATACTTTTTTTCTTTTAAAAAACTTTTATTACGTCCTATCAAAAGTTCTAACACATGCAATTAGTTAGGCATTTCAATTTTCAACAAAATAGGAAAAGTTGGACATTGCACGCAAAGCACGGAGAGTGAAAAGGGACCACCTGTGCAGAACTTGTCATTGTTAAATAATGGATGACTTGACACGTGTACATGGATAGGTGAAGCTTTTTGTCTTCTAGTTCTCATTAGAAATTCATTATTCATAGCTCTGCGCTTGAAAGTTCCTCTCTTAAGAATTTAAGATTATTATTTTCAATTTAAGCTTCGAATATTGTTCGGGAGGAAGAAACTAGAAAATATCTTATACTTTTCTTATAAGAAATTAAGATATGAGTATTATATTTCGAAGTAATCAATTCCTGCTTGGTGTGAGTATTATATTCCAAATAGACGCACCTTATAATTGAGGATCTAACTAGTTCTTCATCTACAGGTAAATCTTAGGTTATCTCGAGCCTTCTTCTGAGGGTGCCATGCTTCGATGGTTAAAAGAGCTTGACTTCTGGTTAGGTTTCAGTATTCGATTCCACGCTAAAATTTCTCTCAGAAGAACTCGAAGCGATGAAATTTTACTTGTAGATAAAGAACTAGTTGAGCCTTCAATGATAAGGTGTGCTCACTTGACCTACCTGTGAAGTGGTGTACTAATTGGACTCTCAAAAAGGTGTGCCTGCTTGGTCTACAAAATTTCCTCGAATTAAAAAAAATGTAAATAATTACTCACCAGAATTTTAACAATTGAATTATATACTCTTGTGACTTGTCAATTCGAAAATTACAGTCACATCACACAATCTTGCCCTCAAAGATTATTTTATAGTATATAAATAAATAAAAACAACTTTTAATAAAAGTTTCAAATAAAATATAACAATTAGAAGTTTAATAATATGCAATTTTATTTTTAATTAATAAAATACTATTTTCAATAATATATACCAATATTAAATTATATTCTTTTGTTTATTCTATTGAAGGAATTAAATAAGATTTGAAATCAACTAATAAAGCTCAATTGAAACGTGATAAAATTGATGATCTTCTTCTTAGGTGTGAACCATAATTATTATGTTATTTTCATATTTATGATATTTATTTAAGTAAAGATATTTTTATTCCATAGTTATTAATTTATTTATTTTATAAAATTTTAGTTATATGATAATTACAAAATTCATGCTATACTTAACATTAGTTATAATTTAAAATATAACTCTGAGATTAATGAGTTATATTTTTCTTTATAAAGAAAATTAATTTGAAAATTTTATAAACTAAGAATTAGATAAAAGTATGAAAATGGTTAGAAAAATTTCACAAAGTTAATTAGTCATAAAATTTATATGAAATATCACCTGTGTTATTATAAAATAATAATTAAAATAATTGCACAATTATTCTTTAAATTAATATTGCTAAAATATTTAAATAATTTTGATACCATTCAAGAGTCAGTTAATCAAAGGCTAATTAATCGCTAATTATTTATCATGAAATGATTAATATATCTAATTATTAATTTAAAGTAATTAGGAGAAAATGTTATGATGCTATCTAAAACAAACTTAATCAAGGGTAGATTAATCAATAATCATGTAACACGAAACATATAGAGTTAGAGTAGAGTAATCAATACCAAAGTGATTAAAAAAATATTATGTAACTATCCAGACCTACTTAATTAAAGATAGATCTTTAACTAAACATATAGAGTAGTAGAATGATCAGGACAGTTTATTACCCTAAAGATACAGATTTTTTATGTGGTTCGATAGGATTTTTATAAAGATTTGTTGAAAGGACACGTAGAACCCTTCTATTAGCTTTTCCGTTTAAAACTATCCGACAGATTTGACATGTTTCGTAGTTTGAAAGTTGAAACGTGTCGCGTATTGCTTGCTTCTACCTAATTGGTTAACACAAAATCTAACGACAGTCCTTTTTTAATAATATTAAATTATAAGGACTTTTCACGAAAAAAAAAAATCACAGGTCTTTCTCTCCATTTTTCAAAATATTAAATTATAAGATAATTTTAATAAATGAATTAAACTCTAAAAGATATGTCAGTCTCTTATCTTGTTCTTGATATTCATATAATTTGAATTTTGAAAATATTCTAAAAAACTAATTTTGAAGTCATACATGTTTAACTTTTCATTTATATTAAAGTAATACTAGCTTATATTAAAAATATTAATTAATATTATTTTATTACAAAAATAATGTGTTGATTTTATTTCATATAATTTAATCTCATCAAATTCAAATTAAATATTCTCATGTTTGGTTATATCTGACTAATTTTAATTCATATTTTATTATGTTTTATCACCTTGAATTACATTGTATTTCATTAAATTAGAATTAATTTCATTTTATCATTCTTAATTTACATTTATGAAATATTTGTTACTTTTAATTAGATTCTAACTACAAATATTTATCTATAGTAGAATTTTATTAATTTTTAATAATGACTCATTTCTTTTAAATAAATATTTTAATACATATATACTTTGTTTTAATTTTGGTCTATCAATTTTTTTTGAAAATGATATGAATTAGATAATAAATATAGAAAGTTTTATAAACAAGGTGAAAACTTAGGGTATACCCTTATAAAATACACAAAATGCAGCAGACATTACGTTAGATATGCAGAGAAGATACTATGTTTGAACTACACTTTTGGTTAAGATTTTTCTTCAATATGAGTTTCTTAACTTGATTGATGATCATATATTTCAGAGCTTCCTTTTAGAAATATTTGTTTGCAAACCGTCTAAGATTCCTTTCTCTCCATAACATGTCAATCAGGATCTATCATGAGATTTTTCATGATTTTTTTGAAGAAAATGAGTAAATATGGGAAAAAAAAGAAGAAATGATAAAGGCAATTAGATCAAATTCTAACTTTTCTTTATGATTTCATTTAGGAGGAAAATTTAGGAGATAGTTTTAGGAAATTAATTAAAAATATAAGGAAGAAAATAGAGAAAAAGTTGAAAATATCTTAAATGTAGGATTAGAGGAAAATATCAAAGGTCATTGATGACCAATGGCAATATAGTTTTCTCTCCTATATTGATATACTTGTGATAAAACCCTGTCTTAGGTTAGGTCTTTGTCTTCTCTCATCCTCTCACGATTTTTATTCAAGGTCTTTCAGTAGTCACGGAACCAGGTTGAATCCTAAGAGAATTGAACACTAGTTTATTTATTTCAAATAATAAAATAAAGTGGGGGTTTTCGACTAATTACTAATTAACTAAAATTAAAAAGACATCAAATTAAATCAACTAAATATAAAAGTGAGAAATTCAATAATTCTAAACTATGATTCAAGGGAAAGATCTCATATAATTGTAACATTGATCATTGGTTTAAAAGGAATATTTGTCACAATTCAAGCAGTTAAGATAACCATAATAAGTCTCAAATTTTCTTAAATGAATTTATTCAAACCCAGCATCTAAAACAAAACTTAACATCAATTGATTGAGTATGGTAGCATTCCATATCAATTAAATGATAGCAATAGCTTAGTGAAAAGACTAAATCCTAAATTGAATAATCAAGATAAATGTAATTATTCAACTTAGTTTTCTTTTTATTATAAGTTAAATATGCAAATTCATAAATAACATATTTGCTACTTGTACCAACCCTTCATGACAATTACAGATCATTAAACTCATGGATAGTTATAGAATAATCAACATTAAATTAATTTGCCAGATTAATCAATATTAATCATTCATGAAATATAATAACTCAAAACAAGAAATACTTTAATTAAAACATTAACAATAGTTTAGGAAAAAACCTCACCAGGTTATAACTAAAGCTTTGAATCCCTTTAAATTAAAATAGTTGAGTTTATTTACACATGACTTTAGTTTCAACACAAAAAATTAAAGAAAGATGAAATATCGAGAGAAAAGTAAGACAACAACGGTTGATTATTTTGGAGAGATGGAGAATGTCCCTTTTTATTGTTTTCCTACTATAAACCTAATCTAATCCTATCTTGCAAAGATGCCTATCACAAACAAATCCCAATCCCCACATAATAGACCAAAATTTGTGATTTTCACCAATAATGTCCCAATTTGATGCAATCTTTATTTTCCGTCTCCTTAAAACAAAAAAACATTAATTTTCCTATTTAAGCACCAAAATATATCCAAAACAAAATAGATAAGTCCAATTAATGTATCAAAATAACAATTTATTCAATTCCCTCACATTGGACTCATGCTTCTCCTTAAGCATACATCAATTTTTAATAGATCAATTATTCATATAACAACCTCTCATCTTCTTTCATGTTATCCAGAGATATCCAAAAGCTAATTCACATTGAAGGTCTAAGATTAAAAAAAAACAATCGAGAGAATAAGCACACATTGACAAAATCAAAACATAGCATCTCATCAATTCCATGAAAATAAAATGAAACAAGACTTGACACCCTCTTACGGATTTCACTCTATACACTCAAAATGTTTAGGGTTCATTAAGTTTTCAAATCAAAACATAGTGGGTTATTTCCATAAGCTTGCTCAAGAATCATATCTCTACCACTCAATAAAAATGAACTTAATTCATCAATTGAAGGGACTTTATAAGGGTTGTAAATTTTTGGTTAGGTTATGTTTGATTGGACGTAATGTTTTTAATGGAATGGAAAAGTTTATAATGAAATGGAACGTAAATGGATGTAATATTAGAAAATTATTATTTAGGAGGGATAGAAGAGTTCATAATATAATATAGTGAAATATTGTTTGGATGAAGGGTTTATAATACAATATAGTGTAAATTTATTTATCATTTTACATTCCATCCTAAAGCCCTCAAATTAGAGATTTTTCATTTTTACTGTTTAGGATGAAATAAGATGTAATATGAAATCCTCCTCTTCTATCCCATTATTGTTGGGACCCAATCCGGAGACAGGATCCCAACCGAAAAACGAAAAGCGAAGGAAACGAAAGCGAATGGCAACGAAAATTTCGCATCGAAATTTCTAATCGAAAATCAAAGCATTCGATAACGAGAAACGAAAAACGAAGCAGAATCGAATAACAAAATACGGAAACATAATAAAGTGAAAGCGGAAGCAAATCGAATACTCAAAAGCGGAACAAAAACTTAACAAAGCGGATCTGACATCCGAAAACAAAGAACAGAGAAACACAATCGCGTTGGAAACCTAAAACTAATCCAATACGAAAATCCAGTATAATTTTTTTTCTTTTCTTTTTTCTTATTCCTTCTCTTTTTCATTCTTATTCACTTTATTCCATCTCATACAAAATCATTCATATACAAATTTCAATACTTAATTATATGCTTGTATACTCGTACAAAATTCAATACTTGATCATATTCTTATAAATCCATACAAATCCCCAAATTATATTTTTATCCCAGATTTTATCAAAATTTCGGCAGCATAACGGCTGCATTTATTCTAACCCAATCCTGCAAAGTATCGAAATCACACTTCTATAATCTCCAATTAATCATACAAGGACCAAAATCTACGGACCTCCGTCCGGATTTCAAAGATAAACAAACATAAACCTATTTCAAGCACTTAAACATTGATATCTTATCTCAAATCCACAATCTTCAGAATTTCAAAACATCACACTCTTTTATAAATACAATTTTATAATTCATCATATCCATAGCCAAATTAGCAATCATATCTTAATTCCATAAACAATCTTATAAATCAAAATCCACCAGCTTAACCAATTACAATCATGTGTAAATCGTAACTCAAATCCCGAATTCATATCCTTCATGCCCAATTACACATATAATCATATACACGTATGACAATTCAAGCCATACAAAGAATTAATGCTAAAATCCAGTCTACATAAAAATCCAAACAATACAAAATCGAACCAAACGTTTTCATATTCTTTCATCCGATCTCCTGCTCGAACCCTGGAGATGGGGATGAAAGGGGGGTGAGCTCGACGACTCAATGGATAACACATTTATAAATTAAAAAATAAGCAGAAATAGTTTCTTAAAATTTCACAATTTTCCAAACAATCATAACCATTTTCAAAACATTTCACCGTTGAAAAGTCCATTTGCTTCACAAAAATTTCTCGTTTGAAACTTCAATTTATCATTTCTCCAACTTCACAAATTACTAGAAATTTTGAAACATGAATGCAGCACATAGAAACAAATCAAAAATACGTAACATATCAAAATGGTCTAGTTCGGTCCGAAATAGAACGTACTGCACATTCCCGCATAGCGGTCCTGTGCAGCCGTGAACAGAGGAGAGTCTGAAATCGGAGCTTCATGCCACTAACGGGCAGCTGGGAGAAGGCGATAAACGAATAGAGACAGTGCACTAACTCAAAGAAGGGACCTAACCGAACCCACTTAACACATAATTCAAAACTGAAACTTTCGGATTGCCCGAAGGCACAAATCGAAAACTTGATTTTCATGCGTGTCATACTAAATACATTCACAGTTCCACATAATTCATACAATTCAATCAATCAAGTTAAACAATTCCATAAATTTAACAATTTGCATAATTTACCAATGCACTCATAACATATGAATTTTCAGAAATTTCTATCGATTTATCGAATCATTTAAAACAATGAATTTAAACTTGTAATAATTTTTCAAAAATCATTCGGAAACGAATAAAATACGAAAATCTTTTCTTTCACTTTCTTGAATTTTCGAAAAGTCATATATGGCTTACAAATCAAAATATAAATATGCTACCTACCTCAATTCCATGCTAACAACTTGTCCCATGCTTCAATTTGACCTTCACTTGTTGGAACCCGATCCGGAGACTGGACCCCAACTGCTTATAACTTAACACTCTTACTCTTGCTTTAATTCCACATCTATTGGACCCATTTTCAGAGCTCAATTTCCGGAGTCCTAAAGCCTTGTGCTTATTTCCTTACAGGGTCCTTAGTTGTAACTCTACATTCGTGGCGAGCGCTCGCTATTTAAACACCAAAATCATGAGTTGACTTATTCATATAAGTTGTAGCTTTATGTCTCAAGTTCGTTTTGGGACAAGAATCACCTCAAACGGAGGTGTATAACTTAAGTTATGCTCAAAAATCCTAAAAGAGCTCATACTCCAAAAATGATCTCCAAATCGACCTCTCACCTACTTTAATGCAAACATTCTCAATTTAACTTCAAATGGTACCAATATTTGTAGGGAGAAAGATATATGTCTTAGAAATCTAATGGTTCAAGTCTCACCTCAATTGGAGGTCTGATGAGGGATTTATTCCCAAAATAATAGACTATGTTCACACTCAAAATCAAATTGAACCTCTTTTGGAGCGATTTCCATAACTTTTGATCTAGATGCTGGATTGAGTTCGTTCTTTGACCAATAGAAAGAAGACATCTAGATCTACAACTCTCATGAAGACTAAAAAACGATATTCGGCCTCTAACATTGCCCAAAAACACAATCTTTCCCGTAGTTGTCCGTTAAACGGACACGTTCGGGTGAAAGTGTTCCAAAAGCTTCGAGAATGTCCGTTAAACGGACATGCAAGTCCGTCTAACGGACATGGAAAGACTAAGGGGTGTTTTTGCACCCGAGGCTGTCCGTTTAATGGACATCCATGTCCGTTTAACGGACATGCCATTTTTCAAAACTCCAATTCCTTTTCCAAACATCTCACCTTCAACCTAACTTCATACCCACTTGCATACTTAATAAATTTAACTTATTCTAAAGCATAAACACTTCGTAACATTTCAAATTCCAAGTTCATTCACCAAATTTACAAAATCCGGCTTAAATAGTTCATCAAAACCATGAATTCATTCCTTAGTCATCAAGGCCATCATAAGCTCACAAGCAGTATGAACATCAAAATGACTTTAACACTTATCTTCCAATTGTCATAACTTCCTACCAATGTTATGAATACCGTACCGAGCTCGGTACTGGATTGAGCTCTGGAACGGAATGGTACCGGTATCGGTCAGTACCGGGTACCGTTTCGGGATATTTTTTAAATTTATAAAATAGTTCCTAAATTTTTTAAAAATTGCAAAATAGTCCATATTAATATATTATACAGATGTACTGTATACTTTACTAGTTTACTGTTTACATCAATCATACTTTAAAAATGTTAATAATAAATAATAATAACAATTAATTTGAAATAACAATAATTTGGTTAATTTGAAATAACAATAATTGTTAATTTGAAATAACAATTATATTTTCCAATTCAATTTCCAAATCCAATTAGCAAATTTTAATTTCTAATTCACTTCTAAGTTCTAATTACAAATTCCAAATCCAATTTCCAATCCCAATTCAAAATTTTATTTCCAATCCAATTCAAAATTCAATTTTAATTCCAATTTCAAATTTATTTTCAATCCAATTCCAAAATTCAATTCCAATTTCAATTCTAACTCCAAATTTAATTTCCAATCCACTTCCATCTAATTTTCAATTCCAAAATACAATTAGCTAAAATTCATTTCCAAAATCCAATTTCAATCAATCAAACTTCCACTTTCAGTTTAATTAAATAACTCACAAAACAAATCACAAAAATTACAACTCTAAGTCTCCAACCGAAATCAACAACATCCAAATTCCAAACCCTAACAATTTCCAATCTCACCGAAGCCACTACCAAACTTTCCCCCAAATCCAAATCCAAATCCAACACAATAATATCATTTTTCACCTCAAATCCACCATAATCAACAACCAACACAATCAAACAATCATAAATTTCAAAATGCCATAAAAAATTAAACAAATCTCAAATATCAATCGGTCTTCACAGATGGACGAAGGAGAAGGCCGGATGGTGTGCGGTGGAGAACGCCGGAGGGTGAGCACGAGGAGGATGAAGATGGAGAGACGGTGTGCGGGAGGAGGCGAAGCCGGCGTTGTCAGACCCCGACCCAGGAGCCCGACTGTCCCGGGATGTGAGCCCGAGTGGAGCCCATCCCCGAGACACTTGCCTTGCCGAGACCTTAAACTTGACCCTCTTACTCTTACTTTAGTACCATAGATGTCGGAACCCGTTTTCGGAGCCCAACTTTCATTGTCCTGAAACCTTGCGCTTATAATCTTGCAGGATTCTTAATTGTAACTCCACCTTCGTGGCAAGCACACACCATGTATACCCTAAAATCATGGGTTGACTTATTCATATAATTTGTAGCTTTATGTCTCAAGTTCTCCCTGAAACAAGAATCACCTTAATCGGAGTCATATAACTCAAGATACACTTCAAAAACCCGAGAGAATTCATACCCGAAACATGCTCTCTTAATTGACCTTTCACTTGTTTTAGTGCAAACTTTCTCAATTTAACTCAAATTGATACCGAATTTTAGGGAGTGAAATATATATGTCTTATAAATCCAATGGTTCAAGCCTCACCTCATTTGGAGGTCGTATGAGGGAAATATGCCCAAAACAACGGACCATGCTCACTTCCGAAATCGAATCAAAACTCTTTTGGAACGATTGCTATAACTTTTAATCTATAGCTCCAAATGTTTTCGTTCTTTCACCATATGAAAGTAGACATCTAGATCTACAACTCTTATGAAGACTACAAAGGCTGATTCTATCTCCTACATTCTGTAGCGTCCCCCTTTCTATCTTCTGATTTCTATCATCTGGTTTCCATCTTCTGATTTCTATCTTCTACTTTTCTATCTTCTGATTTCCATCTTCTGCTTTTCTATCTTCTGCTTTTCTATCTTCTGATTTCTATCTTCTGCTTTTCTATCTTCTGATTTCTATCTTCTGCTTTTCTATCTTCTGCTTTTCTATCTTCTGATTTCTATCTTCTGATTTCTATCTTCTGCTTTTCTATCTTCTGATTTCTATCTTCTGATTTCTATCTTCTGCTTTTCTATCTTCTGATTTCTATCTTCTGCTTTTCTATCTTCTGCTTTTCTACCTTCTGATTTCTATCTTCTGCTTTTCTATCTTCTGCTTTTCTACCTTCTGATTTCTATCTTCTGCTTTTCTATCTTCTGATTTCTATCTTCTGCTTTTCTGCTTTTCTATCTTCTGCTTTTCTATCTTCTGCTTTTCTATCTTCTGATTTCTATCTTCTGCTTTTCTACCTTCTGATTTCTATCTTCTGCTTTTTTATCTTCTGATTTTCTATCTTCTGATTTCTATCTTCTGATTTTCTATCTTCTGATTTCTATCTTCTGATTTCTATCTTCTGCTTTTCTATCTTCTGCTTTTCTATCTTCTGCTTTTCTACCTTCTGATTTCTATCTTCTGCTTTTCTATCTTCTGATTTCTATCTTCTGATTTCTATCTTCCGCTTTTCTATCTTCCGATTTCTATCTTACGCTTTTCTATCTTCCGATTTCTATCTTACGCTTTTCTATCTTGATTTCTATCTTACGCTTTTCTATCTTCGCTTTTCTATCTTCGATTTCTATCTTCGATTTCTATCTTCGCTTTTTATCAAGGATCATATCTTTTGACTCCAAACTCCAAATTTAGCAAACGATATACCCTTGAAAACTCTAAACTCCTACTACAATCTTCATGAAGACTCATTGATCTAATTAATACCAAGAGGGTCTAATATTGAGGCGGCATTGTCAAATTTTAGGAAAATTTGACAGACATCCCCTTAAAATGCAACTACCCAATTTTCAATTCTAAGACTTCCACCTGCATAAAACTCATCATACAACCTCATATAACATGATTAAACCCTAAGGTATCTTCAAACACCATTCGAAGCAACAGCCACACTCTTAATTATCTATCATATCCAAACTATAACAATGATTCAATTGTCTTAAACATACATGGATTTCTCAAAATACATTAAAACTGAACATTTTTGCTTTCATAATTCATTCATTCCATCATCATCAAATCATGTCATATTCATACAATGCTTTAGTGGGCATTTCAAGCCCAATTACAATGAAGTTTCAAAATACAATATCTTCTCAAAATGCAACTAAAGCATTGTTTTACAAAAATCATTTCAAATACAAAATCAAAAGAAAATCTTGGAGTAAATGCCTTTAAGCTTGCTCCTCGGGATCCCGCTCATTTCTGGAAAATTTTAGGGGTGAGCTTTCGCTCGTCGGGTAACACATTTATATTTATATATCAAGCAGTCCTATTAGTTATTCATACTTTTAGCAATCTTTCAATACAATCATAATACATGCATCATGCAATGTTCATCAATATTCAAACATAATTTCTCACAATTCAAACATTCATCATTCTTGCATTTTCATGTAATCACATATGAAACACATCAAATGGCTCGGTAAGTCCTTATTCTGGCAACCATATAGTCTCATTTCATGAGTCTATATGGGCAAATCTTTAGAGTCCAAATGTTGGATCATCCTATGCCACAATCAGGCAATCAGCGAAGGCTTCATGGTCAATGTGCACGTGATGCTTCTTAGGACAATACCTTACCCACATAACATAGCAATCATGAATCATACAAGGAAATTGGACTGTTCTTATCCAATTTATTGTTTCTTTGAAATCATCTTTTCATACATCGCTCATGCCTTTCATTATATTCATTCAACAAGTTTCTTCATGACAGTTTCAATCATCATCAAGCATTTAATACACTCACATTCATCATTCCATCACACACATTTAATACAACAACCAAGTGATCAAAGCTCATTAAGGTCATGCATTTATTTACATTTGTAGCTTATATACATAAAGATAAATATGAAACCCACCTTTTTCCTTGCTTAAACTTGCCTAAGGAAGTTCCTCTCCTTGCTTTTCTCCTCTTTCTTGTCCTCCTTCAAGCATAACAAGAAAATAACCCCATATCAACATAGGGTTTAGAAATTGAAATACCTAAAATCTAAATCATGAAATTCATAAGAGAATCACTAGACCCATCTTATTCTTCATCTTTCTAACCAAAACCCAAACAAAAACTTAACCTTAAACCAAGAACTTACCTTAAATCCTTAACCAACCAAGTGGTTTCTTGGTTCAAAGTGAAGCTTAGACTCTCCTCCACACTTTTCTTCTTGGACTTTCTTCAAAACCCACTCACTTTCATAGAAATGCCAAACCCTAACAAGCCTCTTCTTTCTCCTTTTCCTCCCTCCTTTCACGACACTCTTCTTTCCTCTCCCTCCAAATTTCGTTTCTATCTTCTTTTCCTACAAAATCACTTATCTCCTTCCTTATATACTCCTTTCTAAATTACTTAAGCCCAATAAGCCTAAGCCCAACTTACTTCCTTCTTCTTTCTTCTTCTTCTTTTCATTTCTCCTCCATACTTACTCAAGCCCACTAACTCTTTTCCTTCAAGCCCATTGCATTAAATTCTTTCTTCTTTCTTACTTCATTTGGACCCAAAGCCCAATTAATACATTAATTACACCTAACTCACCTAAGTCCAACTAACATATTTAACTTCATAAATTCTTCACCTAACTCATTAATGCTATCATATATTAATTTATGACACCTTAATTAATGCTAATCTAACTTAATCAATTTAATCTAATCATGATTAATCCTAAAAATTTTGGGGCTAACATTTCTCCCCTTAAGAAATTTCGTCCTCGAAATTAGTACTGAGTCATTCAAGAGGTGTGGATACTTCTCCTTCATTGCATCCAAAGGTTCCCACGTCGCCTCTTCAATCGCATGATTCCTCCGGGACCTTGACTAGCTTGATTGTCTTGTTCTCGAGGATCTTATCCTTGCTATCCGAATTGCCATGTGTCTTTCTTCATAACTCAAATCATCGCTCAACCGAACTTCGAGGTGCGAATGATGTGAGAAGGATCGATCTGCACCTCCTCAAAGATCGAGACATGGAACACATCATGAATCATGACAATTCGACGCAATGTTAACCTATAGGCCAACGCCCAATCCTCTCCAATACTTCATACGGACCCACATACCGAGGGCTTAACTTCCCTTCTTATCAATCTCATAACTCCTTCCATGGAGACGTCTTGAGGAACACCTTGTCACCCATCGCATATTCCATTTCTTTTCTCGTTAGCATCGGCATAGCTTTTCATTACGTCCTGGCGCCTTAAGTCGCTGTTTGATTACCTCCACTTTCTCAATCGTCATCCGGACCAACTCGTCCCACTAGCTTCCTCTCACCTTCCTCATCCCAAAGATATCGGAGTCCTGCATCTTTCGCCATAAAGGGCTTCATAAGGAGCCATTCAGATGCTCGAATGGTGCAATTGTTGTAAGCAAATTCGACCAACGGAAAATGATCATCCCATGCTCCTCTGAAGTCCATGACACATGCTCTAAGCATCCCTCTAGAGTCCGGATTGTCCTCTCGATGACCATCCGTCTCGAGGATGAAACGCCAGATCTTGAAATTCAGCCTAGTTCCTAATGCCTCCTGCAGACTTCCCCAAAATCTCGATGTGAATCGTGGATCCCGTCGGATATTATAGAATTGAACCCATGCAACCTTACCACTTCATCAATATACTTCTGGCTAAGACTTGCAATGAATCTGCTTGCTTGACCGCCGAAAATGGGCTGACTTGGTTAACCGATCAACTATAACCCAAATGGCATCATGCTTCACGGTCCGAGGCAAACCCATCGAAAATCCATCGTGATCCTTTGCCACTTCCATTCAGAATGGACAATGGCCTTAGCATGCTGAAGGTGCCCGGTGTTCACCTTGACCCATCGACACACTAGACATCCGCCACATATTCACCACGCCCTCTTCATGCCTTTCCACCAAAAATGTTCCTTCAAATCTCTGTACATTACGGTGTTGCTGGGTGCATGGAATAAGGCGCATTGTGTGCCTCATCCATGATTTCATCCTTAATCGCTTTATCATTGAATACACAACCTGCTTCCACTACCATTAGCCCATCATCCCTTACTTGCACTTCGATCGCTACCATGTTGAATTTCATCTCTCAACTTACTTAATTTCGTATCTTGCTCCTGCAACTCCTTGACCTTCTCCCTAAGGATAGGTCTCACTCGAATTGAGCAATAACACCATCCGATTCATTCGCTTTAAATCGATCTTCAACTTGGCCATCTGCTCCAACAGAGGCAAGTAAACCGATTGACATAAACTATGGATGACTTCGCTCAAAGCATCCGCCACTACATTCGCCTTGCTCGGATGATACTCTATCATCGGTCATAGTCCTGAGCAACTTCAACCATCGCTCGCCTTAAGTTCAACTCTTTCGACTCATAATTTACTTAAGACTTTTGTGGTCCGTGAAGACCTTGTCGAACCCCATACAAGTAGTATCTCCAAATCTTTAGGGCAAAATTACCGCTAACTCCAAGTCATGAGTCGATAATTCAACTCATATGGTTTCAACTCGCCGTGAAGCATAAGCTATCACTTTGTCATTCTGCATCAAGACACATCCTAAACCCTTCCTCGGCGCCATCAGACACAGTATACCCCGGTCTCCATTGGCAAAACCAATATGGAGCACTTGTCAATCCGCTTTGAGCTCCTCAAAGCTCTTTTGGCATTCCGCACTCCATATGAATTGCTGATTCTTTCTTAACAGTTTAGTCATAAGGCGCCTATCATTGAAAATCCTTCTACAAATCTCCTATAATAACCCGCCAAGCCTAGGAAGCTTCTTACCTCTTTCACTTTGCCTTAGGCTCTTGCCAATTCACCACAGCTTCTACTTTCCTCTGATCAACATGAACCTTTGCTGGAAATCACATGTCCAAGGAAAACTACTTCACGCAGCCAAAACTCACACTTCATCGAATTTGGCATACAGCTCCTGCTCTCTCAATCTCTGCAATACAATCCTGAGATGCTGTTCATGCTCTCCTTCATCCTTAGAATAGACCAGAATGTCATCAATGAACACAATGACAAACTGATCTAAGAATTCATTAAACACCCTATTCATCATATCCATGAAGGCAGCTAGGCATTGGTCAATCCGAAGGGCATGACCTCAATTCATAGTGCCGTGAACGGTCCCGAAAGTCGTCTTACTTAAATCAGACTCCCTGATTCGGAGTTGATGATATCCTGATCTTAAGTCAATCTTCGAAAAGACCCTTGCTCCTTGTAGCTGATCAAATAAATCATCTATCCGTGGCAACGGATACTTGTTCTGAATCGTCATCTTGTTAAGCCTTCTATAGTCTATGCACATCCTCCACGTTCCATCCTTCTTCTTAACAAACAGACCGGAGCTCCCAAGGTGAGGAACTCTACCGATGAACTGCTTCTCCAACAATTCCTGTAATTGCTCCTTGAGCTCTCTCAATTCAATTGGAGCCATTCTATAGGGTGGTATGGAGATTGGCGCGGTTCCGGGAATCAAGTCAATTTCGAACTTAATTTCCCTCACCGGCGGTAACCCTGGTAGTTCCTCTGGGAATACATCAGGAAACTCCCTCACAACCTGATAATCTTCTAATCTGCCCACATTCACTTCTGAATCCACTATATGCGCCAAGAAGGCCTCACACCCTTGGCTCATCATATTGTCAGCTAACATAGCCGAAATGATCCTCGGCACTGGCAACTTCCTGTCCTCCTTGAAAACCACTTTCTGATCATTGCCCAGATCAAACTCTACTTCTTTCAAACTACAATCTAGCTTCGCCTTATACTTCTCTATGACATCCATCCCCAAAATGACATCCAACCTGAAGGTCTAGAGGTAGTAGATCTACTACCGCCTAAAGACCGTCGATCATCGAGCTCACAATTCTTATAGATCATACTAATCACCACCTTACCCCTAAAGGAGTACTAACAACTAGAAAATTGTCCATAACCTCATGACACACAACATGCATATTCATACTTGCAGATACAAATGAATGGGTGGAGCCAGTATCAATCAACACATAAACAGGAGAGTCGAATAGCATAGCCATACCCGTCACCACTTCCGGAGCGGCCGCAGCTTCTTCCCTGGTCATGGAAAAGACTCGAGCTGGTGCCTGACTCTGTCCTCTAGGTCTCCCTGTCGGATATGCCTTCCTTGCAGTTCCTGAACTGCCCACACCATGATGGCCGAGATGCCATCGCTTCGCTTCTTCTTGGGGCTCGAGATCGAGACCCTTCCGCTGATCGCCTGGGACAATCCTTGATTCGGTGCCCTTTGGCCACACCAAAACATGCTCCTATCTTCAGAGACATTCCCTTGTGAAATCTCCCACAGTGATCACAAGGGGGATTCCCTCTACCTTTCCATCCTGGACTTGCCACACTGGAAGCTTGCACTGTAGTAGCCCTAGGCTGGTTACTCTCAGTGGGGCCACTGCTACCCACACCACTCTGCGTATACTGAGTTCTAATGCTCCTAGCAGGTGCTGGAGCACTCATGCCTTTTCTCGAGAACTGTTCTTTGTTCTTCCTCTTCTTAGTCACTTCAGCCGGATGTTCTCAAATTTCTCACTGAAGAGCAAAGATCCACCCGCCGGTAATCACGGAAGTCAGGATCACCACTTTTCTCGGATCCCTAGGTGCAATCCACCTCAAATTTCCTAAGATTTGTCTTCTTGATTGCCACGATATTGGTGGATACCGTGATAACCGAGTGAACTTCAATTCGCATCGCCACACTCAACTCCTCTCGAAGCGAGATTCAAAATTCCTGGCCTTATCCTCGCATGTAGACCATCGAGAAATACTTCTCAAAGGCCTCTAGAATTCCCTCCATGTCGCATCGGAGGTACTTCCCGATCGCAGGGCATCGACTCCCACCAAGGCAGTGCATCCCCTGCAGAAGTCGATCGCATAATCGAGCTTTTCATCATCATTGCACTTCATCTCGATTTAGACCTCTCGGTCCTCTTCACCATGCTTCACTTCCTCGGGATTAGTGGTCCCGCTGAAGTCAATCGCCCATATTTTTTGAGCTTATCATACGCCCGCTTCTCTCTCTGGGGCTGGTACTTGAGTCTGTCTTCCTTGGTCCATGGCATAAGTGAAAGCTTTGGGCAAATGCTGGAAGAATTGGGGATCCATAGGTTCACTTGAGGAGGAGGAGATGAGGCGGCTCATGTTGCACACTTGGTGCATCTAATCGAAATGTGAATGGTCCTCGCATCCTGCGGAACATACGACTCATCCGCATTCCGCTACCGAGAGCTGGGCGAGATTGAGCTCCTCGAGTTCTCTTTCAGTCAAGATTACTCCTTCAATTTAAAAATCAGTGAAAATCTTTAGTTCACATAAAACAAATTCAATTCACTCATTTGAAAACAATGTTGCATGTTATGCATTTAAAACAATGCACATACTTCATATAATTCATGTAGAAAAATGCATGCTGACTTGACCCTTAGACATCCCACTAAGGTTCCTAGGAAACCCTAAACCCGGTTTCGCTTTGATACCACAGATGTTAGACCCCGACCTAGGAGCCCGACTATCCCGGGATGTGAGCCCGAGTGGAGCCCATCCCTGAGATACTTGCCTTGCCGAGACCTTAAACTTGACCCTCTTACTCTTACTTTAGTACCATAGATGTCGGAACCCGTTTTCGGAGCCCAACTTTCATTGTCCTGAAACCTTGCGCTTATAATCTTGCAGGATTCTTAATTGTAACTCCACCTTCGTGGCAAGCACACACCATGTATACCCTAAAATCATGGGTTGACTTATTCATATAATTTGTAGCTTTATGTCTCAAGTTCTCCCTGAAACAAGAATCACCTTAATCGGAGTCATATAACTCAAGATACACTTCAAAAACCCGAGAGAATTCATACCCAAAACATGCTCTCTTAACTGACCTTTCACTTGTTTTAGTTCAAACTTTCTCAATTTAACTCAAATTGATACCGAATTTTAAGGAGTGAAATATATATGTCTTATAAATCCAATGGTTCAAGCCTCACCTCATTTGGAGGTCGTATGAGGGAAATATGCCCAAAATAACGGACCATGCTCACTTCCGAAATCGAATCGAAACTCTTTTGGCGCGATTGCTATAACTTTTAATATATAGCTCCAAATGTTTTTGTTCTTTCACCATATGAAAGTAGACATCTAGATATACAACTCTTATGAAGACTACAAAGGCTGATTCTATCTCCTACATTCTGTAGCGTCCCCCTTTCTATCTTCTGATTTCTATCATCTGGTTTCCATCTTCTGATTTCTATCTTCTACTTTTCTATCTTCTGATTTCCATCTTCTGCTTTCCTATCTTCTGCTTTTCTATCTTCTGATTTCTACTTCTGCTTTTCTATCTTCTGATTTCTATCTTCTGCTTTTCTATCTTCGCTTTTCTATCTTCGATTTCTATCTTCCGATTTCTATCTTACCTTTTCTATCTTTCGATTTCTATCTTACGCTTTTCTATCTTTCGCTTTTCTATCTTCCGATTTCTATCTTACGCTTTTCTACCTTCCGATTTCTATCTTACGCTTTTCTATCTTCCTTTTCTACCTTCTGATTTCTATCTTACGCTTTTCTATCTTCCGATTTCTATCTTTCGCTTTTCTATCTTACGCTTTTCTATCTTCGATTTCTACCTTCCGCTTTTCTATCTTCCGATTTCTACCTACGCTTTTCTATCTTACGCTTTTCTATCTTCGATTTCTTTCTTCCGCTTTTCTATCTTCGCTTTTCTATCTTACGCTTTTCTATCTTCGCTTTTCTACCTTCTAATTTATATCTTCGCTTTTCTATCTTCGCTTTTTATCTTCGATTTCTATCTTACGCTTTTCTTCCGATTTCTATCTTCCGATTTCTATCTTACGCTTTTCTATCTTCTTTTCTATCTTCCGATTTCTATCTTACGCTTTTCTATCTTCTCGATTTCTATCTTCCGATTTCTATCTTACGCTTTTTATCTTCTGATTTCTATCTTCGCTTTTCTATCTTCTAATTCTATCTTACGCTTTCTATCTTACGATTTCTATCTTACGCTTTTCTATCTTCGATTTCTATCTTCTTTTCTATCTTCTGCTTTTCTATCTTCTGATTTCTATCTTCTGATTTCTATCTTCTGCTTTTCTATCAAGGATCATATCTTTTGACTCCAAACTCCAAATTTAGCAAACGATATACCCTTGGAAAACTCTAAACTCCTACTACAATCTTCATGAAGACTCATTGATCTAATTCATACCAAGAGGGTCTAATATTGAGGCTAAGCTTGTCAAATTTTAGGAAAATTTGACAGACATCCCCTTAAAATGCAACTACCCAATTTTCAATTCTAAGACTTCCACCGCATAAAACTCATCATACAACCTCATATAACATGATTAAACCCTAAGGTATCTTCAAACACCATTCAAGCAACAGCCACACTCTTAATTATCTATCATATCCAAACTATAACAATGATTCAATTGTCTTAAACATACATGGATTTCTCAAAATACATTAAACCGAACATTTTGCTTTCATAATTCATTCATTCCATCATCATCAAATCATGTCATATTCATACAATGCTTTAGTGGGCATTTCAAGCCCAATTACAATGAAGTTTCAAAATACAATATCTTCTCAAATGCAACTAAAGCATTGTTTTACAAAAATCATTTCAAATACAAAATCAAAAGAAAATCTTGGAGTAAATGCCTTTAAGCTTGCTCCTGGGATCCCGCTCATTTCTGAAAATTTTTAGGGGTGAGTTTTCGCTCGTGGGTAACACATTTATATTTATATATCAAGCAGTCCTATTAGTTATTCATACTTTTAGCAATCTTTCAATACAATCATAATACATGCATCATGCAATGTTCATCAATACTCAAACATAATTTCTCACAATTCAAACATTCATCATTCTTGCATTTTCATGTAATCACATATGAAACACATCAAATGGCTCGGTAAGTCCTTATTTTGGCAACCATATAGTCTCATTTCATGAGTCTATATGGGCAAATCTTTAGAGTCCAAATGTTGGATCATCCTATGCCACAATCAGGCGGCAGGGGCGAAGGCTTCATGGTCAACGTGCACGTGGAGTTCTTAGACAATACATTACCCACATAACATAGCAATCATGAATCATACAAGGAAATTGGACTGTTCTTATCCAATTCATTGTTTCTTTGAAATCATCTTTTCATACATCGTTCATGCCTTTCATTATATTCATTCAACAAGTTTCTTCATGCAGTTTCAATCATCATCAAGCATTTAATACACTCACATTCATCATTCCATCACACACATTTAATACAACAACCAAGTGATCAAAGCTCATTAAGGTCATGCATTTATTTACATTTGTAGCTTATATACATAAAGATAAATATGAAACCCACCTTTTATCCTTGCTTAAACTTGCCTAAGGAAGTTCCTCTCCTTGCTCTTCTCCTCTTTCTTGTCCTCCTTCAAGCATAACAAGAAAATAACCCCATATCAACATAGGGTTTAGAAATTGAAATACCTAAAATCTAAATCATGAAATTCATAAGAGAATCACTAGACCCATCTTATTCTTCATCTTTCTAACCAAAACCCAAACAAAACTTAACCTTAAACCAAGAACTTACCTTAAATCCTTAACCAACCAAGTGGTTTCTTGGTTCAAAGTGAAGTTTAGACTCTCCTCCACACTTTTCTTCTTAGACTTTCTTCAAAACCCACTCACTTTCATAGAAATGCCAAACCCTAACAAGCCTCTTCTTTCTCCTTTTCCTCCCTCCTTTCATGACACTCTTCTTTCCTCTCCTCCAAATTTCGTTTCTATCTTCTTTTCCTACAAAATCACTTATCTCCTTCCTTATATACTCCTTTCTAAATTACTTAAGCCCAATAAGCCTAAGCCCAACTTACTTCCTTCTTCTTTCTTCTTCTTCTTTTTCATTTCTCCTCCTTACTTACTCAAGCCCACTAACTCTTTCCCTTCAAGCCCATTGCATTAAATTCCTCTCTTCTTTCTTACTTCATTTGGACCCAAAGCCCAATTAATACATTAATTACACCTAACTCACCTAAGTCCAACTAACATATTTAACTTCATAAATTCTTCACCTAACTCATTAATGATATCATATATTAATTTATGACACCTTAATTAATGCTAATCTAACTTAATCAATTTAATCTAATCATGATTAATCCTAAAAAAATTTGGGGCTAACAAGCGTGCTGTGTGCGATCACGGTGAGGAGAAGACGATGTGTGCAGGACCGTGGACGTCTTCGGGCGAGGCGAGGCAGGTCAGAGAAGAGGCAGGCGGCTAGCAGGTCAGAGACGCCACACGCTGGAGTCCGGCCGGCGGAAGGGAGAGACGATGAGAGAGGGAGAGTCGGCGAGGAGCGAAGAAGACAATGAGAGGCAGATGGTAAGAGTCGAGCTAGGGGTAGGTAGGTTAGATAAAATTAGGGTTAATTTTTTTTATTTGCAAATTGGTCCTGAAATTTTTTTTTTGCGGAACGGTCCCTAAAAATTCCGGTATTGACGGTACCGGCCGGTACTGACCGAAATCGGTCGGTACCCACTAGAATTCAAACCTAAAATTTTTAAGACCATTCCGGTACCGGTTTCTGGCCGGTACGGAGTGTTCCGGCTGGTATAAGATTCAGATCATTGCTTCCTACTCCAAATCCTAAAAAGTACATATTATACCTCAATGAAAAGATAACAAGATGACCTACAAATTTCATTAAGGATGCAAAACTCAATTATGTCATTAAAGGAGGTAAAAACTCACTCAAATGCATTGCTCCTATAATGACCAATGAAACAGTGAAATAGCCACATGAACAGTAACTGATATAGGTTTAACCCTCATAAGTTTTTACTCCTAACTCCAAATAAAGCACATCATATACCATTAGAAAGCTCCAAATGTAGCATCCCACTCCCACAAGACCCGAACCTGACATCGACGGTGATATCCGAGCCCGCGACCCGCGAGGGTGGTATGCTAGAGCAGTCAATGCAATTTAAAACTCAGTAATACATTTTTTTTTGGAAAACCCATCGAGTGCGCAAATATCAGTAAATAATTTGGGCCCGTTCTAATACAAAATCATTTTCAACAAAACACTATTTCGGTGATCAAATTACAATACAGCATTAATCAATTGGGGCACTCAGCAATAATAGTACTAATCTTGCGGAAATACAAATTTACACATAATTCTAAATGACACAAATGCAGACGTGAACTGATCCCGACCTTAACTCTGACTTGCAATTGGTAATCATACTCCCGTGCCCAACGGGGTACTCTTCGATCCCTGAAAAATATTTGCAATGTTGGATGAGTTTGCGAACTCAGTGAGAAACCATCATCAATGGTTCACTCAATTCATGCATATATACACACTTTACCATTTATCACATACAATCACAATTCACAAATGTAAGGCGTATCGCCTTTCATACAGTCCACATTTAATCATACCATATATGCAATGCACATGAGACCCTTTCCATTTTCATTACGTTATTGTGACTGCGTACTTTGAGCTCAATAACGGTGAACCAAATGGCTCTGAAATTTTGTTGGCCTTGAAGCCTCGATACATCGAGCCCGAGGCTCAATACGTTGGACCCGAGGTCTCGTGCGTTGGTGAAAGCTCATATACATTGGGCGTGATATGCCCTGATAAGGTGGCTGCTCCGGTCACAACTGCCTTTATCTGATCATACCAATATGCATGAATGCATATGTTCCAATTTCCATTTACATTTCATCCCATTTCCTATTCCTTCGGACCTTTGGTCCGGTATGTCAATCATATCATTTTCAATTTATTGCATTGATGCATCATAATCATTTACACATAATAGCACTTCAATATCACATTTCCAATATTTCGGACACCCATGGTCTGAAATCAATCAAAATCAAACACACATAAACCCTCCATTATCTCCACATGGCATCAATGGGTCATATTAAACACACATAGATTGAGAAACCAACTAGGTTACTCACCTATTACTTCCGAGCTATTGCCGGGAAGTCTCTGCAACGTCTGTAGAACGACGTTCCAACTGAGCCTCTATAACAATGAAAATGAGTACACATTACCAACTGTATAATTAGAAATATCAAACAATGCACATGGAATAAGTAAAACGTGTATAATGCATATTCATGGCATTACCGGCCCTAATCCAAAATTTTCCCATAATAAAATCCGTCTAAAAATGAGAAACCTATTGGCGCTGACGGTGCGCAATTCGGACCTCTATAGGGCCCCAATTAAACAAAACAATGATTAAAGGCTCAGATTGCAGGGGCCACGTCAATTCCGTCCAAAATTTCCAATTTCTCACAAATGAAATTAAATATTCTACTGAATCCGATGCCTCAAGAATCAGGTCAATCGGACGTCGGACGAAAAAAAAATTGTGAAAGAAACAATTAGGTCACTTAATGCCAAATAATAAAAAAATAAATATATATATATATATATATATATATATATATATATATATATATATGCGCCTCATTGGGCGAGGCGTCGCCTAGCGAGGCCGACTCGCTTCACTTCGTCGCTAGGGCGAGGCGTCGCCCTAGCGACTGACCATTCTACCTCGCCTCGCGGGGGCGAGGCGTCGCCCTAGTGATCCGACGAGGTTCTACTTCCTTTCTTTTTTTCTATTTTTTCCTATTTCCAATCTGAATTTTCCAACACCCATAATTCTTTGCACACAAATCGAAAAAATACAAACCATAGCTTGTTGGAAAGATCATGAAAAGTTCTACCATTCTCATGAAGACTATAAAAATCAATTTCACCTCTAAGGGTGTCAAAAATCCTATCAAATCTACTACCTACTCAAAACCTATCAACACAGGGCAGTAAATTGCAAATTCAATAACTCTCTGATTCTTCAGTCAACAATTACACAATAATTAAGGCAGTAAGATCACAATGTTATCTACAACTTTCATGAACAACCCAAAATCAGATTCACTTGCTAACAATGCCAAAAAATTCACCAAAGTATCAACCCTCTGAAATCAACCAATCTGGACAGTAATTTTCCAAACAGCATATCTCTTAGCACAAAAGTCACAAAATTCACTACCTTATATCCCTGAAAAGCTAAGATCTCAAACTTCAATTTTTATGAGAACTCAAACTCCAATTCGATTTCTAACAATTTCAAAACTGTTATGGAATCTACTGTCATGATCAGCCATTCACAATCTAGTTTAGGTTCAGTTTTTGCAAAATCGTAACTCCCAACTCTGACCTCTAAAAATTACACACCATAAATCATTTTCAAGATAATTTCTTCCTCTACAACTTTACAGAAGATCACTCACACCAATTCAGTTCACATAATTTGCTAAAATTGCTTCCATTCCGCAAGCTCACAAACTCAACACTTAGGCTAGGTTTCATCAAAATGCTCAAAACCAGTCAATAGTAATCAGTTCTTTTCTCCCAATATACAACTCAACAATTAGCAAGATCAGTGGAAATGGAAAGCTAATATTGTAGGCTTCAACTCTCATGAAGACCATTTTCCCTAATTCCATCTCAATTAATTTATAAAAATATAACAAAACTCTAGGGTATGATTTCAGATACTGTTTATTCCAGTTAAGAACAGTAACTTTCCAAGCCATATTGCAACCCCTTAAAGTTAAAATTAGACAACACCTATTTCACACAACAATGTAGACAACATCCCAAAGTTTAAGTGGCCACAAACCTCACCTCATTTTCATAACCACACAATGAGTTATGCTCAAAACAGTACAGTAGGTCAAAAACAAAATTTCCAGCTTTACTTCTCCATTCACTTCCTATCATGCCAAGTCCAATTCTACTTCACTAAGCATACCAAATGGACAAGAAATCAGTCCCTAGGTCATGCATACATTCACTAGGAAATACTATCTCAACTTGGCAGCATTAAACTTCTTAAGTTATATGCAAGTTCAATCCAAATCCAATACTACATAATTAAAGCTTAATTAAAACTAACTTAAAACCTTACCTAACTTAAGCTTCCAATCTTCACTTCCTTTCAAATCTTTGCTTCCTACCCTCTCTAACAACTTCTTCTAGTACCAAGCAAGGGCAAGTCTCCATGGCAAGAAAATCACTTGACTTCATGAAGGAGCTCTTAAGGTTTGGAGGGAGGTTTGAGGGAGGAAGAAGAAAATCGATGGTGAGAGTAAAATGGAATGAGTTTCGGTGGATGGAGAGCAAGTAAAGCAAACAAATTGATTTCTCCTTCTTTTATGTAGGTAACAACCGAGAGAGAGGGATAAGAAGGCCTTAATTGGTGTGAATAGGTGGCAATTTAGGATTAGTCCAAGTTTTAAAAGAAAAGTCAAAGAAGCAACTACATTACTTTAAGAAAATCCAACTTATCAACACTTATCAACCCAATTTTCGGTTCTTAAAAGTTTTAAGGGTCAACATTTGGGTCCCACCAAAATATGCAATGGTTTAATACCAAATAACAGTAAAAAAAATCAACCGGTTCGTCATATGACAAATTTTCCCGGTCCGAAAATTTCCGGGAATTTCCCCGAATCATTTTTTTGAAAATTACCTAAATTGCCCAAAATTGTAAAACATATGACAGTCCACTCCCAATAATTGTTCAAACACGAAAACCACATTTTCCACAACAAAAACACATTTAGGCCATTTATCGGCGATTTTGTTGGTCCGAAAATTTTCTCCGGACAATTCCAGAAAAATTCCTATAAATCCCTAAAAATGTAAAACACTCAATGGCGTACTCCAAATAATTTTTCAAATACAATTATCCCCTAAATTTCACAAAAGATCTCAATTTAAAACCTAAGCCGGAAAATGTCATGAATGCATGTTTACCATGTGCAAGTGCAACAAACCATCAATCATAGAGGCGATAAGTTGTATGTTCAAGCCGAGATATAATTTAATACTCCTAACTCGTCACAATTTATGAGAAGACCCTTCCCATCGGAGATAGGATGTTACAATTCTCCCCTCCTAATAAAAATTTTGTCCGCGAAATTTCATATGCGGTTGATCAGGAAGGCAGGGGAGTCTTTTCGATTAATACTCTCTGTTTCTCACTGATTTCACTACAGGACCAAATTCTGTCAATTAACGGAGATCAAAACAATCAATTACTTTTTTTTTTCCTTTTCTCAAACTTTCCATGATTTTATTGCTTTCTCCTGCTTACGCGCAATTCGTCACTTTCAATATCAATAACATATATATCAAATCCTAACAATATTTCCAATTCTATCTATGAAACACTTTGTGAATCCAAATCATCTTTTAGGTTTTAGCCTAACTTACCAATCCATAATGCTATTCACACCACAGTCGCATAGAGGTCACTCCTCACGAATTCAATTTTCCGTAATTACACCTTTATTTCCATCTAAGTACCTTTTGGTCGAGGTCATACCCCTCAAAATATTTCATTTATCGCTTAACAGATTTCGTTATTATCAAAACACAAATCTCATGAGATTTATAACCTTTGTGTGAATCAATTTAACTCATTGTCACCATCTTAAATTACTTAACCTATCACTTTATTGCCCTGATCACATAATATAGGGATAACGACTCCTTTTGGACAGTAAGACCCCTTATACCCTTTTCGAATGGTGACACCAATATAATGATTGTCATACCACAATCACTTTACACTAGACATCAATCTCATCTCCCAATGAACTCCAAAATTATCAGTTTCACATTTGTCTCCAGCAATAAGCACATTGGTTAATCTCTTATAATCATTCGATTTCCCATCCTAACCTTTCAATTACACTTTCCATACGCTCTTGTTAGAACATAAAGCTTCGATTATTCCTTAAGTTTTCACTAACAGTTCCCGTAATGGGTATTACCCATATTTCTTAATTTGAACCATACCTATCACTTCCCTCAGCAATTGGAGTTATTTTCATTTCCTCAATACGGTTTATAATTTCTGCATCCTCACTTCGGGTTTTGCCAATCCATTTTGATGCACACCAACTCGAAATTCCAATAACTAATAATACTTTCTTTTGCCCTTTTTTTAATCAGTTCGACTATGAACATAATACACTAGATTTGATAACCTAATTGCCCAAATTTCGATCTTCTGCAATTGAGATTTGGTTCTGTTCAATCCATTGAATTGCACCATTAGCTTAGTTTGAAGAAATTAGCCGCTTAATCCTTTTTAAATCATTCAAATGCACGAAATAACTCAATCGTTATCGATTTACATATTCATAGACATCTCCAAACTATTTCTGTACTATTAATGTCTCCAAGATTTTAGGCCACACTCAGTATAACAAATTTCAAATCATCAATCATAATACCGTCTATGGAATTATATTTGTCTCAAGGTGCATAAAATAGATCACATCATAACCTTTACTGGAACACTTCAATATATATAGTAAATTCTCTAAATGTCTCCTTTGTGATCATCAGTCATAACATTCACACGTTTTCCTCAAATATTCTTGTCAATTTACTAAAACCAGAAAATCTTTGACAATTTCCAAACGTATCCAGTATTCCGTTAGTTCTAATAAATTTCAAATTTCGCATACACATATCTTTTGAACTTTCACATTTTATCAATACCTATATCTTTATTAATTCTCCCAATATACCAAGTTCGTATACTAATTCATCCCTTATTCATTCAATCAGGTTAAGATTCACTCTTATGAGACTTGCATGCTCACCAATTTCCTCAACTATACCAATTCATCTATTTTTTATGCTTATATCCATTATCCACTCCAAACACAATTGAGACATGTTCCTTTTCAGTAATACAATACACTTCTTATACCCACATTTGATTTATATAACTCTTTAATTATCGAACGTTTCCAATGAGGAACAATTTTCTTATAATTTTCTCAGCATAACATATTCTGCCATATGTTCCTTACCTTAATTTCTCCACATAACTTCATTTATTCGTGATAGATCACTCACTGACTTGAATAAACAATCGTTATATCGATCTCTTACTTTCAGAACATAATTACACAAAGTATACACGAACTTTTAATCCCCTCAAATTCGCAATTAATATTTCCTTAATATTCAGTACTTCTCTTACATAATCAGAGTCATCTCATTAACGTAATGTACACTTTTTCAGTAGCATATTTTATCTCTTACGATTGAGTCTCTGCTAGATTTAATCTGATTCATAAAACTTTATCAATCAACTATTTTCATCACTATATAGATATACATATCGGTTACTCTTGATACTTCACGAAGATCAATATCTGAAGAGCACTTAAACAATTTCTTTTCCTATACTATCTTGCCATACATCACCATAATCATCACATCTTATCTGACAATATATCTCTATATTCCCATCAATTTGCCCGTTAATAGCTCATACGGCTAAGAACACCTTAATTGCATTTAATTCTCGATAACCATTCTCTTTTTGGTACCAATTCTCGATCATGGGGACCTTACTATATTCATGTTCCTCATTTTATTTCCTCAAGCTCATTATCGATGCTAACATCTTTAACTGTCTCACTTCTTTCTCAATTAATCAGTACAAGTATTCTCATGCCTTACTCTAACTCATTTTGCACTTGAGCTACTGGCATTATAATCAGAGCTTATGTAATAGGCCACCGATTACGTCCTATATCATATTCACGCAAATTATTCATTTATGCTTAATCATTTCACCCGTAATAGTAATCCCACTATCAGATATACACTTACAGTGACAATATCTTCTGAACTCAGCAACCTTCCTGTTTACACCCGTCCTCGCTCGTGAGGATCATATACAATCTCTATTCATATACAACTGATCAGTATAAGCACTTTCATTTCTTATTCTAACGCATATAGGTTTTTTTTCCGACAAGAATTCTGGCTAGCAATTATCCATTAACTCATCAATTGCAGCTTAACATTTTCACTTACCATAGGGGGCCCATAATCAGGTGTGCATTTACTTAGACAGATCAATTAAACCCGAACAACTTTTTCATCTACCAATTTCATTGTCTTACATTTCAATCTTTTTATTATTGCATTATACCCATATATTTCCGCACTCAAATCAATATCACAGATATGAAATCATTCTTGATTTTGCACTTAATATCTTTTGACTCCAAATCACCAATCCTTATTTATAACTCTTATTACGGTAATCAATCCCAATTGTAACTTCTCTATATCATAGAACACTTTATTTTCATTCACCTTATACACTGGAAATCTTACCATTATCACATCTCTATTTTCCTCTATTAATTCACAACTATAATCTTTATTTCAAACTCACAGTCAAGGATATACCCCATATCACTCTAATAGTATATTTCACAAGATATCCATCAATACCAGTACACTAAATATTCATCTGTCTGATCGAATCATACACTTTTTCTTATTTTGCGATATCCATTTCTTCCTTTTATCACATTCTAACACATTATCCTTTTTCTCACCTTTTCTAACCGCTTAAACGACTAAGACATACTTATGCCTACGACTCACATACTACACTGGGGGATCAGTTGTCACTGTCTGCCATGACATGACTTAAATGCACGTAACTTGAAACATTTTTTTTTTGTTCAGAAAGCCCATGTAAGATTGTACTTCTGGGCTCTGATACCACAAATGTAGCATCCCACTCTCACGAGACCCGAACCCGACATCGACGGTGATATCCGAGCCCGCGACCTGCGAGGGTGGTATGCTAGAGCAGTCAATGCAGTTTAAAACTCGGTAATACATTTTTTTTTTGGAAAACCCATCGAATGCGCAAATATCAGTAAATAATTTGGGCCCGTTCTAATACGAAATCATTTTCAACAAAACACTATTTCGGTGATCAAATTACAATACAACATTAATCAATTGGGGCACTCAAGAATAATAAGATACTAATCTTGCGGAAATACAAATTTACACATAATTCTAAATGACACAAACGCAGACGTGAACTGATCCCGACCTTAACTCTGACTTGCAATTGGTAATCATACTCCCGTGCCCAACGGGGTACTCTTCAATCCCTGAAAAATATTTGCAATGTTGGATGAGTTTGCGAACTCAGTGAGAAACCATCATCGATGGTTCACTCAATTCATGCATATATACACACTTTACCATTTATCACATACAATCACAATTCACAAATGTAAGGCGTACGCTTTTCATACCAGTCCACATTTAATCATACCATATATGCAATGCACATGAGACCCTTTCCATTTTCATTACGTTGTTGTGACCGTGCGCCTGAGCTCAATAACGATGAGCCAGTGGCTCTGACATTTCGTTGGGCTTGAAGCCCTGATACATCGAGCCTGAGGCTCTGAATACGTTGGACCGAGGTCTCGTGCGCTGGCTGAAAGCTCTCATATACGTTGGGCGTGATATGCCCTGATACGGTGGCTGCTCCGGTCACAATTGCCTTTATTTGATCATACCAATATGCATGAATGCATATGTTCCAATTTCCATTTACATTTCATCCCATTTCCTATTCCTTCGGACCTTTGGTCCGGTATGTCAATCATATCATTTTCAATTTATTGCATTGATGCATCATAATCATTTACACATAATAGCACTTCAATATCACATTTCCAATATTTCGAACACCCATGGTCCGAAATCAATCAAAATCAAACACACATAAACCCTCCATTATCTCCACATGGCATCAATGGGTCATATTAAACACACATAGATTGAGAAACTAACTAGGTTACTCACCTATTACTTCCGAGCTATTGTCGGAAAGTCTCTGCAACGTCCGTAGAACGACGTTCCAACTGAACCTCTATAACAATGAAAATGAGTACACATTACCGACTGTATAATTAGAAATATCAAACAATGCACATGGAATAAGTAAAACGTGTATAATGCATGTTCATGGCATTCCCGACCCTAATCCAAAATTTTCCCATAATAAAATCCGTCTAAAAATGAGAAACCTATTGGCGCTGACGGTGCGCAATTCGGACCTCTATAGGGCCCCAATTAAACAAAACAATGATTAAAGGCTCCGTTACCGGGGGCCACATCAATTTTCCGTCCAAAAATTCCCAATTTCTCACAAAATGAAATTAAATGTTCTACGAATCTGATGCCTCAAGAATCAGGTCAATCGGACGTCGGACGGAAAAGAAATTGACGAAAAAAACAATTAGGTCACTTAATGCCAAATAATAAAAAAAATAAAAAATAGCCGACTCGCTTCACTTCGTCGCTAGGGCGAGGCGTCGCCCTAGCGACAGGCCATTTTACCTCGCCTCGCGGGGGCGAGGTGTCGCCCTAGTGATTCGGCGAGGTTCTACTTCCTTTCTTTTTTTTCTATTTTTTCCTATTTCCAATCCAAATTTTCTAACACCCATAACTCTTTGCACACAAATCGAAAAAATACAAACCATAGCTTGTTGGAAAGATCATGAAAATTTCTACCATTCTCATGAAGACCATACAAATCAATTTCACCCCTAAAGGTGTCAAAAATCCTATCAAATCTACTGCCTACTCAAAACCTATCAACACAGGGCAGTACATTGCAAATTCAATAACTCTCTGATTCTTTAGTCAACAATTACACAATAATTAAGGAAGTAAAATCACAATGTTATCTACAACTTTCATGAACAACCCAAAATCAGATTCACTTGCTAACAATGTCAAACAATTCACCAAAGCATCAACCCTCTGAAATCAACCAATCTGGACAGTAATTTTCCAAACAGCATATCTCTTAGCAAAAAAGTCACAAAATTCACTACCTTATATCCCTGAAAAGCTAAGATCTCAAACTTCAATTTTCATGAATAACTCAAACTCCAATTCGATTTCTAACAATTTCAAAACTGTTATGGAAGCTACTGTCATGATCAGCCATTCACAATCTAGTTTAGGTTCAGTTTTTGTAAAATCATAACTCCCAACTCTGACCTCTAAAAATTACACACCATAAATCATTTTCAAGATAATTTATTCCTCTACAACTTTGCAGAAGATCACTCACACCAATTCAGTTCACATAATTTGCTAAAATGGCTTCCAATCTGCAAGCTCACAAACTCAACACTTAGGCTAGGTTTCATCAAAATGCTCAAAACCAGTCAATAGTAATCAGTTCTTATCTCCCAATATACAACTCAAAAATTAGCAAGATCAGTGGAAATGGAAAGCTAATAATGTAGGCTTCAACTCTCATGAAGACCATTTTCCCTAATTCCATCTCAATTAATTTCGAAAAATATAACAAAACTCTAGGGTATGATTTCGGATACTGTTTATTCCAGTTAAGAACAGTAACTTTCCAAGCCATATTGCAACCCCTTAAAGTTAAAATTAGACAACACCTATTTCACACACAAATGTAGACAACATCCCAAAGTTTAAGTGGCCAAAAACCTCACCTCATTTGCATAACTACACAATGAGTTATGCTCAAAACAGTGCAGTATGTCAAAAACAAAATTTCCAACTTTACTTCTCCATTCACTTCCTATCATGCCAAGTCCAATTCTACTTCACTAAGCATACCAAATTGTAACATCCCGTTACTGTCAGCAAGGGTATTTTGGTAATATAGAGACTGACTGAACTGACTGGAATATGATTGAGTGAGTAATTGGGTTCAAATGATTGAGTTAGAATAATTTAAGTGTAACTGGTATTTTATAGTGGCTTATAGGAGATTTCGGAAATTAGGAGATAATGCCTGCACGGAAATATTGGAGAGATCGATTGATTGTATAATCTTGAAAGAACTGTCCGATGGCAATGGAAAAGTTAGAGTGACTGATAGGAAATAAATATCTTGAGCCATTGAAATTTAGAGACCGAAATTTGATCGATAAGGAGACCTAGGTCTATAAATACCTAGGGTTGAGAAATTTGGGGAAAAATTGGCTAAGGCATTTGCAGTTTCTCTTCTTCCTCTCCACGGTGATCTTGATCCTTCTTCATAGGTGAGGATCGTTGTTTCTTCTTGTGGTTTCCCTCCTATTGTGTTAAGCTAACTGGTTTATTGTGATTATTGTGGAAATGAAGTGGATTGAGGATTGAGGCTTGAGGGAGGAGATCGACGGTGTTGAGAAAGATTTTAGGGTTTGCGATCGATTCAGTGATTGGTAAGCTTTAATGGCTTCAATGTTGTTATTACTTATTTTTACTACATCTATGGCTTTTATTGTGGTTGATTGAGTAGTTGAGGGTGTTAATGGACGTTTTCAGTGAGAGAAATGGTCGAAATCGATCGGAGAAGACGACTGGTCTTATGACGTCGCGACGAGCATCGCGTTAGGGCTTCGTCGCGACGAATAAAATTGAATTGAGTTAAATGTATTGGTCGCGACGTAGGCAGAAGACGTCGGCGCGAGCCAGTGGAGACGACGCCTTGGTGGCGTGCCTCTTTCGTCAAGCCGAATCTGCCGCGAGGTCGCGCGAGGAACCGCTTTATTGGATTGGATTGTACTTAATTGGACATAACTTCATAGAGACATATGCATTCTTGTCATGTTTAATTGAGCGATTAGTAATGGATCTGATGTCATCGTTATAGAGGCACCGATTGGATCGTCGTTCCACGGACATTCTTTGGGACTTCGAGTGCAATAGCTCTAAGTAACGGTGAGTAACCTAGTTGGTTTCTCAAATTTCGAGTGTCTAAATGTTCACCGTGAATTACTTGACAATGTGAATTACATGACTCTTGAGTTGTATGTGATCGAATTGCACCTTTGATGATGACCTTGAAATGTATAAAGGTGTGAATATTAATCTTGAAATGTGTATGAGTGAATTGCATGCTCTTACTGTATAGAACTGAATAATGTGAATTTCACTGTATGACTGCATGACTACTGGAAAGGGGTACGATCGAATTGTATGTGTTTACCGTATTGGATTGGATTCTCAATTATCGACATCGTTGCCTTTGGGCTTTATAGCCATACACTGTGACTTACTGAATCACTGAATACTGAATTACTGAACATTGCACTGCATGCATAAATGCATGATCAGATAATGGACGTGCCCCAAGTTGCTAATTTCACTGAAAAGAGCCTAGAGTTGAATATCGATCTTGTCGGGCTTAGCCCGAGGGAGAAATCCTTGACGCTGCGCCCCCATCTGTTTCTTGATGAGCACTTGGGCACAACATGAATAACCGGAAAGAGTCTCATATGCATCATATACATGATCGATCGAATCGCCAAATTGTGTGACGATTCTTCGGTATGCGATGCCATGATTTATGTAAATTGTGATGTAATATCGTAAAGCTGTTCTATGCTCTTGAAATGTTGTTACCGACATCGATATTGATATAGACTCATCGTACCATTTGTTATGTGAACTGTTTCTACGCCATCATTATTGCTAATGATATCGATATCTTGTAGCAAACTATTATAGACTCATCGTATAATCGTTATATAATATCGTTAATTGTTATTCTTGTGTCGTGTTTTATTTAATTTATGTAATGCATGATTTGAGTGAACCATCGATGATGGTTTTCATTTGAGTTCGCAAACTCACCCAACATTGCAATTATTTTTCAGAATCGAAGAGTACCTCGTTAGCAAAACGGAGTATGGCGCAGATTCAAGTGAAGGTCAAGTCGAGGATCGGTTCGGTATGCATTGCACGCCTTTACTTTTGTACTAAAGTGTTTATTATGTATTTGTAAAATTGACCTAAGTGGCTTTTGAAAATGAGTGTATCCTATTGGACGGCATTGAATGAGTACCCAAAATTGAGTATAGAATTCGCGCTTTTGTTATAGAAAGTAATGTACCGATTTTACGGCGAGTGTTCTAAGACGCCACCCTCATGGTCACGGGCTCGGATATCACCATGGATATCGGGTTCGGGTCTCGTCGGGAGTGAGGTGCTACATTTATGGTATCGAGCCCGTAAGTACAATCTACATGGGTTTCGAGAAAAAATGTGTCAAGTGCATGCATCTAAGTCGTGTCATAGCAGACAGTGACAACTGATCCCTAGTCTAGCATATGAGTCACATGCATGAGCATGTATCAGTCGTTTAAGCGATTAGAGATAGTGAGGAAAATGATAATGTGTGAGAATGTGATAAAAGGAAGTTGTGTACATCATGAAACCCGAAAAGAGTATATGGTTTGATTTGATAAGTGAAGATTTGTGTACTGGTATCAGCGGTTATAGTATGAAATGCACTATGAGAGTTCTGCTGAGTATACTTTTGGAATGTGAAATAGAAATAAAGTGATAGTTATGGATTGAGAGAGGAAAATGAGAATAGAAATATGATGAAAATGAAAAGAGTTCAAGTGTATATTGTGGATGAAAAATAAAGTGTTCTATGTTATAGAGAAGTTGCAATTGGGATTGATTACCGTGATGAGAGTTATAAATCATGATTTATGACTGAGAATCAATTATCTTAGTAAGAAATCAAGAATGATTGTATCTGATGATGATATTGAGTTGAGTGTGAAAAGTTCGTGAGTATGAGACAATTATGAAAAGATTAAAGTGTAAAATCTTGATAATAGCGGTGAAAGAGTGAATAGGGTTGGTGATTTGTCTAAGTGAATACACACCTAATCATGGAGCCCGTGACAAGTGGAAATATGGAGCGTAAGTGTCTTATTTGTGAAATGGCATGAGAATAAATTAATGAGTTAGTGGATAATTGCAGTTCGATTCTTATAGAATGAAAGTGTTTATAGTGATCAATTGGAAATGAATAGAGATTGTATTCGATCCTCTCGCATGCGAGGCGGGTGAAAAAGGAAAGTTGTTGAGCTGATTTGATTTCCACCGAAGTGTACATTTGATAGTGGGATCACCCTTATGGGTGAAATGATTGGGCATAAGTGAATAATATCGTGAATATGTTATAGGAGGAAATTAGGTGGCCTATTAAATAAGCCCCGATTATTATTCTGTGGCCCCAAGCTCGAGATGAGTTAGGGCGAGGCACGAGAATGTTTGTAGTGATCAATTGAGAAAGAAGTGAGACTATTAATGATCGAGAGCTGGTACCAAAAAGAGAAAGGTTATCGAGAATTAAATGAGATTAAAGTGTCCTTAGTAGTATAGGCTACTAATGGGTAAACTGATGTAAGTGTATATTCAGATATGATGTGATGATTATAGCGATGCGTTCAAGATATTAAAATAAATGACATTATTTAAATGCTCTGTAGAGCCTCATCATAAGGAATGTTATAATCTTGTAAGGCATGGTATGAACTGCTCCTATTGGAATAAGAGTGGCTGATCGATAGTGAGGAGAGATAGTTGATTGACAAGATTTTATGAACAGTGTTAATGAGTGATAAGGTTTGATCCGATAATTTGACTTGAAAGTGACCATTGAAGAGATACACTTTGAAATGAAGTGAAAGTTAATTTTTGGAGTCCTCATCCTAGTGAAGACTCAAGTGTAAGAGATACCATATGTTACTGAAAATGTGTACATTATGTTGATGAGATAACTCTGATTATGTAAGAGAATTACTGAATATCAAGGGAATGTTAACTGCAGATGTGAAAAGAAAATAGAGTTGTATATGTTTGTGTTGTGTTTCAAAAGTATAAAAGTGAGTGATATAAATGTGAAGTGAATGAGTTAAATGTGATAAGTGTTAGTGATTGCACCAAGTGTGTTGTATATATAAATGTGAATACTTGTGATTGAGAATCAGTGTATACAATTGTGAGTAAGTGCTCTGATTGTGAAAAGCGAGTAAAGTGATATATAAATATATGTGTTAGTGATTGTGCAAGTGTGAGTGAGTATAGCGGTGAGATAAATGTCTTTGAGGCCGTGAATAATGTTCTGAATATGATAAGTGTAGTGAAATGAGATACATGTGATTGATTGTGCAAATGTGAACATTTGTGACTGTGATTGAGTGTATAAAATTATAAGTAGCGTTCCAACTGTGATAAGCGAGTGAAGTGCTAGATATATGTCGATAAGTGCTAGTGGCTGTGTAAATGTGAGTAAATGCTTAGTACAATAATAAACAGTAATTAAACTGTTGTGGCTGGAGCTTAGTGATCAGAGCTTTGAGCTCGATATCAGTGAAATGGCCTAAGGCCATAACGGCAGTAGTGCATACCCAAAGGGCTCTCCTACTTGCCAAGAATGCGATTAGTGTAAAAGGGAATAGTGCATACCCAGAGGGCTCTCCTATCCCTTATGTGAGTGGGCAGTAGTGCATACTCGGAGGCTCTCTCCGCAGAAAATGTGATCGGTGTGAAAAGTGCCGAATCGGGACGGTGGACATGCTCGATACAACAAATATCATAAATGGGAATTTGTTTACATTAAGCATCGATTGTGTTGTGAGTGATACATTGTGATAGTGTGAAAAGCGTCGCCTCATATGTGTAAAGTGGCAATGCATGAGAGGAAGTGAATTGTGAGAATTGCTCGTTGATATGGTTAAATTGTGATTATAATGAAACGTGAAATTGTGCGATAGTGTTACGATTGTGTATTGTGGTGTGTTGTGAAAATTGAGAATCAATGCAATTAAGTGACAAAATGTGTAAATAGATCGGTAAAATGTTTTATGGATGGAATAATAAAGTGTTAAGATCGATAGATGTGTTTCGATGCAGAATGTAAGGTCGATGCGATTAATTATAAAGATGTGAGTGAGAATCGAGAATAGAAGGGGCGGGTTAATTCCCTTATCTCGAGATCTATTGTATATGAAATTTCGAGGACGAAATTTTAATTAGGAGGGTGAATTATAACATCCTTCTTGTCAAGAAGGTATTTTGGTAATATAGACCGATCGAATCGATTGGAATATGATTGAGTGAGTAATTGGGTTCAAATGATTGATTTAGAATAATTTAAGTGTAGCTGGTATTTTATAGTGGCTTATAGGAGATTTCAGGAAATTAGGAGATAATGCGGATAGGAAATATTGGAGAGACCGATGATTGATTGTATAATCTTGAAAGAAGCTGTCCGATGGCAATGGAAAAGTTAGAGTGGGTGATAGGAAATAAATATCTTGAGCCATTGAAATTTAGAGACTGAAATTTGGATGATAAGGAGACCTAGATCTATAAATACCTAGGGTTGAGAAATTTGGGGAAAAATTGGCTAAGGCATTTGCGAGTTTCTCTTCTTCCCTCTCCACGGTGATCTTGATCCTTCTTCATAGGTGAGGATCGTTGTTTCTTCTTGTGGTTTCCCTCTATTGTGTTAAGCTAAGCGGTTTATTGTGATTATTGTGGAAATGAAGTGGATTGAGGCTTGAGGAGGAGATCGGCGGTGTTGAGAAAGATTTTAGGGTTTGCGATCGATTCAGTGATTGGTAGCTTTAATGGCTTCAATGTTGTTATTACTTATTTTACTACATCTATGGCTTTTATTGTGGTTGATTGAGTAGTTGAGGGTGTTAATGGGCGTTTTAGTGAGAGAAATGGTCGGAAATCGATCGGAGAAGACGACTGGTCTTCATGCGTCGCGACGAGCATCGTTGCGTTAGGGCTTCGTCATGACGAATAAAATTGAATTGAGTTAAATGTATTGGTCGCGACGTAGGCAGCAAGGCGTCATGGCGAGCCTGAGGAGGCGACGCGCGCAAAGCGTGCCTCTTTCGTCAGGCGAATCGCGAGGTCGTGGCGAGGAACTATTTTATTGGATTGGATTGTACTTAATTGGACATAACTTCATAGAGACATATGCATTCTTGTCTTTGTTTAATTGAGCGATTAGTAATGGGTAGATTGTCTTGTTATAGAGGCACCGATTGGATCGTCGTTCCACGGACATTCTTTGGGACTTCGTGCAATAGCTCGGAATGTGGTGAGTAACCTAGTTGGTTTCTCAAATTTCGAGTGTCTAAATGTTCTTTGTGAATTACTTGACAATGTGAATTACATGACTCTTGAGTTGTATGTGATCGAATTGCCCGTATGACCACCTTTGAAATGTATAAAGGTGAATGTATTAATCTTGAAATGTGTATGATGAATTGCATGCTCTTCAGTATAGAATGAATAATGTGAATTTCACTTTGTGATTGCATGACTCTTGGAAAGGGTACGATCGAATTGTATGTGTTTACCGTATTGGATTGGATTCTTGAATTCTGATTCATGTAAATTGTGATGTAACATCGTAAAGCGCTCTATGCTCTTGAAATGTTGTATTCGACATCAGATATCTTGATATGTATCATCGTATATCGTTATGTGAACTGTTCTACGCCATCAGTATTATTGCTAATGATATTGTATATTGTAGCAAACTATTATGACTCATCGTATAATCGTTATATAATCCGTTAATTGTTATTATTGTGTGTCGTGTCAGCACGCATGATTTGCGTAATGCATGATTTGAGTGAACCATCGATGATGGTTTCTCACCGAGTTCGCAAACTCACCCAACATTGCAATTATTTTTCAGAATCGAAGAGTACCTGTTAGCAAAACGGGAGTATGGCGCAGATTCAAGTGAAGGTCGAAGTCGGGATCGGTTCGGTATCGCATTGCACGCCTTTACTTTTGTACTAAAGTGTTTATTATGTATTTGTAAAATTGACCTAAGTGGCTTTTGAAAATGAGTGTATCTATTGGACGGGATTGAATGAGTACCCAAAATTGAGTATAGAATTCGCGCTTTTGTTATAGAAAGTAATGTCCGATTTTCTGAGCTAGTGTTCTAGTACGCCACCCTCGCGGGTCACGGGCTCGGATATCACCATGGATATCGGGTTCGGGTCTCGTCGGGAGTGGGGTGCTACCAAATGGACAAGAAATCAGTCCCTAGGTCATGCATACATTCACTAGGAAATACTATCTCAACTTGGCAGCATTAAACTTCTTAAGTTATATGCAAGTTCAATCCAAATCCAATACTACATAATTAAAGCTTAATTAAAACTAACTTAAAACTTTACCTAACTTAAGCTTCCAATCTTCACTTCCTTTCAAATCTTTGCTTCCTACCCTCTCTAACAACTTCTTCTAGTACCAAGCAAGGGCAAGTCTCCATGGCAAGAAAATCACTTGACTTCATGAAGGAGCTCTTAAGGTTTGGAGGGAGGTTTGAGGGAGGAAGAAGAAAATCGATGGTGAGAGTAAAATGGAATGAGTTTCGGTGGATGGAGAGCAAGTAAAGCAAACAAATGGATTTCTCCTTCTTTTATGTAGGTAACAACCGAGAGAGAGGGATAAGAAGGCCTTAATTGGTGTGAATAAGTGGCAATTTAGGATTAGTCCAAGTTTTAAAAGAAAAGTCAAAGAAGCAACTACATTACTTTAATAAAATCCAACTTATCAACACTTATCAACCCAATTTTCAGTGCTTAAAAGTTTTAAGGGTCCACATTTGGGTCCCACCAAAATATGCAATGGTTTAATACCAAATAACGATAAAAAAATCAATAGGTTTCATCACATTGCGATTTTCCTATCAAAATTTTAGAATTTCTCGAATCATTTTTTGAAAATTACCTAAATTGTCCAAAATTGTAAAACATATGACAGTCCACTCCCAATAATTGTTCAAACACGAAAACCACATTTTTCACAACAAAAACACATTTAGGCCATTTACCGGCGATTTTGCCTGTCCGGCAATTTTCTCCGGACAATTTCAGAAAAATTCCTATAAATCCATAAAATTGTAAAACACTCAATGGCGTACTCCAAATAATTTTTCAAATACAATTATCTCCTAAATTTCACAAAAGATCTCAATTTGAAACCTAAGCCGGAAAATGTCATGAATGCATGTTTACCATGTGCAAGTGCAACAAACCATCAATCATAGAGGCGATAAGTTGTATGTTCAAGCCGAGATATAATTCAATACTTCTAACCCGTCCCAATTTATGAGAAGACCCTTCCCATCGGAGATGGGATGTTACACCAAATGTATGCTACATTCTTCAAGAAGACCTCCCAATTCAATAAAAACACTAAGGGGGTCTAAATCCTAAGTAAAGATTCTGTCAAATTTTGTAAAATTTGACAGCACCTCCTTTGGAATTTCAACTAGCCAAACTTCAATCTAATAAACATCACCTGCATAAAACTCAGTATTCACAATCTTCAATCCCCAACATCATCAACCAAAACCAAAAATCCCACAACTACTCAAATGGCAGCAAACGCAAGCTTATATCTCTAATCATTTTCATTCCATAAAGCAATCCTCAACCTACTCTATTTATCAATTCCAAACCATACAATGATGCATTTGAATAAGACATGCAAATTACATGAATTACATTCAGACCCAACATTCTTGTATTTACATGAACAATCTGAGTTATTACAATGCTTTAGAGGGCATTTAACCCGATTACAATCCAAAATATCACAATGTCAAAGTACCGAAAGAATCAATTCTCCAAAGTACAACCTAACTCTTTGTTTCCAAAAATGACTTCTAAATTAAAACATTGAAGCGGTGCCTCAATCCCAAAGATGTAACTCGAATTCCCGCTCGTCACCTGTGGAGGGGAAAAGGGGTGTGAGCTCAACGGCTTAGTGGGGAACAGCTTAATAATTAAGAAATAAGTAAAAACATTCTTTTATTTCTCATTCTCAAAGCAACTTTCAGATTTGTAAAAATCTTTCAAATTTATCAAAACCAATTTACATTGGGCAAAACACTTTCATTTCATCAAAATTCCTTGTTTTCAAAGCCAACATCACATTAATGAAAACCTTTACAATTTTCTTTAAAACTTTTTCACAAATTCATCACATCAAAACATTCACACATCAAGCTATCACATAAGCACAGATAAAGTGGTTCATCAATTTATCAAAAGCATTTACAAAACAACATAACATATAAAAACAACTTAAGCAAGCATACCACATAATCACATATAAGATGGTTTGGGTGGATCCAAACAGGACGTACTACACATTTTCGCAAAGCGGTCATGTGTAGTCGTGAACATATGAGGGAGTCCGTGAGGAACTCTAAGGCCACTAGTGGGCAGCCGGGAGAAGGCTATATTTAGACAGGTGCACCTATCACACATAAGGGACCACCACAAACCCAAACAAACATGTATATCACATAATTCACACAATTTGTTGGACCCCGAACCTTGAGTGACAATTTGACTTAGTAATATGAATGATAAAGTGGATGAGTTGATTGAAATTAAGTTAAAAATCTAGAAATAATGAGAAAAAGAGTGAAAATATGATAGTTGACTTTTTGGCCTTTGGAAGTTGACTTTTGATTTAGGCATAATTTAAGAAAATGATCTACATGAAACTTGTAGATTATGTCAAGAGCTTTCTGTAGACATAAAGTTTGATATTTTTCGATATCAGAAGTGAGAGTTATGATCAGTCAAAGTTTGATTAGAGTTTGACTTTTTGAAGAAAAAGTTGACTTTTTGATTTAGGCAAAATTCGAGAAAATGATCAACATGAAAATTGTAACCTCTGTCAAGAACTTTTTGTGGACATAAAGTTTGCAATTTTTCGATATCGGGAGTGAAAGTTATGATAAGTCAAAGTTTATGTTTGATAGGGTTTGACTTTTATTATGGTTGAAACTTTGACTGAGAAATTAACCTAGTTAGAGGTTAATTGAGCTTTGATGTTCTTCATGAAAATTGAAGGGTTTGTTTTGATCTTTATTTTGATATAAATTATGCAAATTTTCGATCTCGGAATAATAAGTTATGATTTTTACAAGTTCGTATAGAGGATAGTATCTTTGACCGAAAAATGGACTTCCGTAGGAGTCGAATTGAGTTTTATGTCCTTCGTGAAAGATTTAGAGCTTCCCTCAAGCTTTCTATAGAGACTAAGTTTGTCAAAATTAGAGTTCGGGATTAAGAGTTATGAATTTCGGAAATTTTGGATTTTAAGTGAAAAAAAAAGAAAGAAAGAGGAAAATGAAGTACCCCCGTCGCTAGGGCGACGCATCGCCGTAGCGATGGCGAGCGTCCGGCTTGCGTCGCTAGGGCGACACGTCGCTAGGGCGACCCAGCCCTCACCTCGCCCAGTGCACTCGCGTTTCGCTCGATACGGCGCCGTTTTTGTTTCTTCAATACGACGCCGTTTTGATTTTTCTTGCTTGTTATTTCCTCCAATCCGACCTTTGTTCACTATTTTGCTTATATCTTTTCCGTCCGACATCCGATTGAGTTGATTCTTGCGGCGTTGGATTCCTGAGACAATTATCTACATCCTCATAGAAATTTGTAAATTTTTGAGATTAAATTAATGGAGATTAATTTAATCAAAGTGAGTCGGGAAATTTTCCGAACATGGTTTAGTATTTTGTGAAATTCGAGATCTGTAGAGATCCGATTGAAGCGATTCTTGAGGCGAAATAAATATAAGACAAGGGACTACAAATCTTATGAAGAAATGAAATATCAATTTGCCCCTAAGACCTTCGAATTATGAATGGAAGTTCGGATTAGAGTGTAATTTTTGGATTGGGAACACCTGTGCGTAAATTGAGCATAACTTTTGATTTGGGAATCGAAATGAGGCGATTCTTGTTTTGAATTAAACTAGAGACATAAGGCTACAATTGTTATGAAGACATAGAGTTTCAATTCTGGGATTAAGAATGTGAACTTTTGGACGGAAATAATCGTACATGGAAAATGTGTTAGAATATGGATATACCCGAACTGTTTTACGCATAAATTTTGATGTAGTGATCAGAATTGAGCGCGGTCAGTGGCGTTGGATTCATATGATTGAGTGGAACATTTCTCAAGAAGAAAGTTTTAACAAATTCCTTCAAATTGATAGTACGAATCAACCTGCAAGTAAGCATGACTTTAAGCTTTGAATGGAGGGCAAAATGGTCAATTAACCATCATTTAATGACACACAAAAGGGAGGTGTCGTTTTGGGCATATTAAAGCCACGAAAGTGGCTGGAAAATCATAAGAAAAGGGAGAAGAAAATAAAAGAAAGAAGAGAGGAGAAGATTTCATCCATGGAGAAAGGAAGAGGGAGAAAGGTAAGCTTGATTTTTCTACTTGATTCTTAAGGATTTTCATGTTGATCCAAGAGAGAAAAAGGTTGGAAATGAAGAAAGCTTGCTTTGGGAACCAAGAAATCCGAAAATAGAAGGAGAAAGAGGTAAGAGAAAATTTTCGACTTTAAGTTTTTGATGAATTTTTGATTGAGAAGTATGGAAAAGGTCTTGGGTTTGTGATTTATGAAGTTGGTTTTGATATTAAGGCTTTAGGTTATGTTTAATTTTGGATTGAAATTTGTTTAAAGTTTCGGCTAAATTTTATGGTTGAGGATTTGGTGAATTTTTGGTGTAGAATTAAAGATAATAATATGGGTTTGTGGAATATGAAATTAGTTTTGAGAAAATTGTGAATTATGATATAGAATTTGTGAAAATTGGGTTAGGCCAATTTTGAAATTGGGGATTTTTAAAATTGGTGGTGTAGATATTTTGGAATTAATGTGAATTGATGAATTGTGAAGTTAGTTTTGAAAATTAAGTTATTTATGAGATTGAATTTGAGTGTATTGGTTTAGGTCGAATTTTTGAAATTGGGGATTTTAGAAATTCTGATTTTGGAAAGCTTGGAAGTATGATGTTTATGAATTTTCGATAGTTAATTTTGAGAATTTCGCAATTTATGATGTGAAATTTGGATTTTATGGCTTAGGTCAATTTTAATTGAAAGAAGGAAAGAAGCAAGGATCAAATTGGAGCTAGGATCAAGTTTTTGACATCAATTCGAGGTGGGTAGCATATTTATATTTTGATTTGTAAGCTTAATACGAATTTTGAAAAATTAAAAGAAAGCAAAAGTTTGGAATTTTGATCACTTATTGTTTTTGGAAATGTTTGAAAATAAGAATTGTTTTAAGGTTTGAAATTATGATTCCTAAGTGATTTCTGAAAAATTATTATAAGCTTAAATTCATTGTTTTAAATGATTTGCTAAATCGTTAGAAATTTCTGAAACTGTATTTGTTGTGTACGCATTGATAATTATGCATATTGTTGCAATTATTGATTGATTGAATTAATTGAATTATATGATATGTGTGAATTTGTCAGATTGTTTTAAGTTGATGAAATAATGTTAGAAAAGTAAAATTTTGGAAAGTGTCTTCGGGCAATTTGAATTTTCGTTTTCGATATGTGTTATGTGGGTTTGGTTGGTCCTTTGGTGAGTCAGCGCTGTCTCTATGTGTATAGCCTTCTCCCGGCTGCCCGCTAGTGACACGGACTCTCGATTCGGACTCCTTCACGGCTACTTGGACCATTATCATGGAAAAGTGTAATGCGTTACATTCCACGATCGCATGCCAGCTCTGCATGGCTATGCGATCGTTCTGTTTGGACCTAGCCAGACCATTATGATATGTTATGTGTTTTCAATTTTGTTTCTGTATGTTGCATTCATATTTATGAAAATTCGAGAATTTTTGAAAAAAAAAGAAGAAAAAGTGAGATGACTATGAAAAGTTTGAAAAATATGAAAAAAAGGGTTTGAGGAAATTGTTTGAAAAATTATAAAATTTGGAAAATTAGCCCTTTTGGCGAAAGATTATGAAAAATGATTTCGGCTTATTTGTCATTTTATAAATGTGTTATCCACGAGCTTCCGAGCTCACCCTCCCTTTCATCCCCATCTCCAGGTTTCGAGCAGGAGATCGGATGAAAGAATGTGAAGACGTCAGTTTCGACATTTGTATAAGTTAGATTTTGAGTAATCTAAATTTGAGTATGGATATGTATATGGCTTTAGATAAGTTTGGAAAAAATGTATTTGTGTGCAAAGTTGAGAATTGTGAATGATTGTGAAATTTGTATATGAAATTATGGATAATTTGGGAATATATATATATATGATTGATTTGGGAATTTGATTAAATTATGAGTTTGGTATTGAATTGAGAATTATGGAAGTATTAGATTTAGGTTTGCGTTTTGCTGGTGGTTGGGTTCCGGACGGGAGAGTCCGATGATTATGAGATCTGTTTGACATTTAGAAGTGTATTTCTTTACCCTTGCAGGTTTGGGTTAGGATAAAGGCAGCCGTTATGCTGCTGAATTTTTCGGTAAAAATTAGTTTGAATAAGAGTTGCGTTTTGGCATGAGAAAGAATTTCAAAGAAAAAGGATATAAGAGTGCTTTGTATGAGTTTGATAAATGAATATAGAAAAAAAATATGATGGTTATAAGAAAAGGAAAAAAAAACAAATTTTACCGAATTTCGGTTCGGCTTAGTCTAAGGTTCCAACGCAACTTTTCATTTCCTAAGATTTGCGCTTTCGGATGTCGACATTTGTTTCTGCTTTCGATTTGCATTTGATCCGCTTCGCTACTTTTGGTTTGATTTGATTCAATTCGCTTTGTGATCCGATTTGCATTTCGTTCCGCTTTCGTTTTATTCTGTTTCCGTATGATGCGATTCGGTTCCGTTTTGTTTTTCGTTTCGCGTCATCTATTGCTTTGTTTCCGATTTGAAAATTTCGATGCGACATTTCCATTTCTCTTCGATTCCGTTTTCTTCGTTCTTTGTTTTCCGGTTGGGGTCCGGTTTTCAGATCGGGTCCCAACATTTATGATATCAGAGCCCAGTAATAGGATCTTACTTGGGCATATGAGTATGAGTAAGAATTTGAGAAGAGTTTGTAATGATAAGAGTGAATTTGTGAGAATGTACTAAGTGATCATTTGATTTTGATGAAAGAAGTATAATTGTCTTTAGGAATGTGAAATTGATGTGCATGACTATTTGACGAATTCATGTGATTGGTTCGATTTGGATGTCAAGAATATGATTGATTTTCGGAGTGTGTTGAGGAACTTAAGATTAGAATTTCTTGATTTATTGTGATGAATTGATATAGATGAAAGAAAGATGACATAATGATAAAGATTAGATACTAATTGAACCATATTAGGATTCCTTAAGAAATGGACCATTAATTTGTGTCCATATATAAAGAAATAATGAGTTATAGATATAGTGTTTTGATATGATATGAGTGGTATATGATTTAAGGAAGTGAAAATTGTGAAGAGATTGAGAATATGTACGATGAGTAAATTTGATGAAAAAGTAATTGATTATGAGTTTTGGAAAGAAATTAGTAAGAAAGTACTTGATGATTTTTGTTTAAAAAGAAATTTATGCAAGTTACTTGAAGTTTAAGTAAGTATGAATTTCGAGGACGAAATTCTTTTAAGAGGGGGAGAAATGTTGGACCCCGAACCTTGAGTGACAATTTGACTTAGTAATATGAATGATAAAGTGGATGAGTTGATTGAAATTAAGTTAAAAATCTAGAAATAATGAGAAAAAGAGTGAAAATATGATAGTTGACTTTTTGGCCTTTGGAAGTTGACTTTTGATTTAGGCATAATTTGAGAAAATGATCTACATGAAACTTGTAGATTATGTCAAGAGCTTTCTATAGACATAAAGTTTGATATTTTTCGATATCGGAAGTGAGAGTTATGATCAGTCAAAGTTCGATTAGAGTTTGACTTTTTGAAGAAAAAGTTGACTTTTTGATTTAGGCAAAATCCGAGAAAATGATCAACATAAAAATTGTAGCCTTTGTCAAGAGCTTTTTGTGGACATAAAGTTTGCAATTTTTCGATATCGGGAGTGAAAGTTATGATCAGTCAAAGTTTATGTTTGATAGGGTTTGACTTTTATTATGATTGAAACTTTGACTGAGAAATTAACCTAGTTAGAGGTTAATCGAGCTTTGATGTTCTTCATGAAAATTGAAGGGTTTGTTTTGATCTTTATTTCGATATAAAATATACAAATTTTCGATCTCGAAATAATAAGTTATGATTTTTACAAGTTTGTATAGAGGATAGTATCTTTGATCGAAAAATGGACTTCCGTAGGAGTCGAATTGAGTTTTATGTCCTTCGTGAAAGATTTAGAGCTTCCCTCAAGCTTTCTATAGAGACTAAGTTTGTCAAAATTAGAGTTCGGGATTAAGAGTTATGAATTTCGGAAGTTTTGGATTTTAAGTGAAAAAAAAAAGAAAGAAAGAAAGAGGAAAATGAAGTACCCCCGTCGCTAGGGCGACGCATCGCTGTAGCGATGGCGAGCGTCCGGCGAGCGTCGCTAGGGCGACGCGTCGTCAGGGCGACCCAGCCCTCGCCGCGCCCAGTGCGCGCGCGTTTCGCTCGATACGGCGCCGTTTTTGTTTCTCCAATACGACGCCGTTTTGATTTTTCTTGCTTGTTATTTCCTCCAATCCGACCTTTGTTCACTATTTTGCTTATATCTTTTCCATCCGACATCCGATTGAGTTGATTCTTGCTGCGTTGGATTCCTGAGACAATTATCTACATCCTCATAGAAATTTGTAAATTTTTGAGATTAAATTAATGGAGATTAATTTAATCAAAGTGAGTCGGGAAATTTTCTGAACATGGTTTAGTATTTTGTGAAATTCGAGATCTGTAGAGATCCGATTGAAGCAATTCTTGAGGCGAAATAAAGATAAGACAAGGGGCTACAAATCTTATGAAGAAATGAATATTCAATTTTGCCCCTAAGACCTTCGAATTATGAATGGAAGTTCGGATTAGAGTGTAATTTTTGGATTGGGAACACCTGTGCGTAAATTGAGCATAACTTTTGATCTGGGAATCGAAATGAGGCGATTCTTGTTTTGAATTAAACTAGAGACATAAGGCTACAATTGTTATGAAGACATCGAGTTTCAATTCTGGGATTAAGAATGTGAACCTTTGGATGGAAATAATCGTACATGAAAAATGTGTTAGAATATGGATATACCCGAACTGTTTTACGCATAACTTTTGATGTAGTGATCGGAATTGAGTGCGGTCAGTGGCGTTGGATTCGTATGATTGAGAGGAACATTTCTCAAGAAGAAAGTTTTAACAAATTCCTTCAAATTGATAGTGCGAATCAACCCGCAAGTAAGCATGACTTTAAGCTTTGAATGGAGGGCAAAATGGTCAATTAACCATCATTTAATGACACACAAAAGGGAGGTGTCGTTTTGGGCATATTAAAGCCACGAAAGTGGCTGGAAAATCATAAGAAAAGGGCGAAGAAAATAAAAGAAAGAAGAGAGGAGAAGATTTCGTCCATGGAGAAAGGAAGTGGGAGAAAGGTAAGCTTGATTTTTCTACTTGATTCTTAAGGATTTTCATGTTGATCCAAGAGAGAAAAAGGTTGGAAATGAAGAAAGCTTGCTTTGGGAACTAAGAAATCCGAAAATAGAAGGAGAAAGAGGTAAGAGAAAATTTTTGACTTTAAGTTTTTGATGAATTTTTGATTGAGAAGTATGGAAAAGGTCTTGGGTTTGTGATTTATGAAGTTGGTTTTGATATTAATGCTTTAGGTTATGTTTAATTTTGGATGGAAATTTGTTTAAAGTTTAGGCTAAATTTTATGGTTGAGGATTTGGTGAATTTTTGGTGTAGAATTAAAGATAATAATATGGGTTTGTGGAATATGAAATTAGTTTTGAGAAAATTGTGAATTATGATATAGAATTTGTGAAAATTGGGTTAGGCCAATTTTGGAAATTAGGATTTTGAAATTGGTGGTGTAGATATTTTGGAATTAATGTGAATTGATGAATTGTGAAGTTAGTTTTGAAAATTAAGTTATTTATGAGATTGAATTTGAGTGTATTGGTTTAGGTGAATTTTGAAATTGGGGATTTTAGAAATTCGATTTTGAAAGCTTGGAAGTATGATGTTTATGAATTTTCGATAGTTAATTTTGGGAATTTCGCAATTTATGATGTGAAATTTAGATTTTATAGCTTAGGTCAATTTTAATTGAAAGAAGGAAAGAAGCAAGGATCAAATTGGAGCTAGGATCAAGTTTTTGACATCAATTCGAGGTGGGTAGCATATTTATATTTTGATTTGTAAGCTTTATACGAATTTTGAAAAATTAAAAGAAAGCAAAAGTTTGGAATTTTGATCACTTAATGTTTTTGGAAATGTTTGAAAATAAGAATTGTTTTAAGGTTTGAAATTATGATTCCTAAGTGATTTAGAAAAATTATTACAAGCTTAAATTCATTGTTTTAAATGATTTGCTAAATCGTTAGAAATTTTAAAGCTGTATTTGTTGTGTACGCATTGATAATTATGCATATTGTTGCAATTATTGATAGATTGAATTAATTGAATTATATGATATGTGAATTTGTGAGATTGTTTTAAGTTGATGAAATAATGTTAGAAAAGTAAAATTTTGGAAAGTGCCTTCGGGCAATTTGAATTTTCGTTTTTGATATGTGTTATGTGGATTTGGTTGGTCCTTTGGTGAGTCAGCGCTGTCTCTATGTGTATAGCCTTCTCCCGGCTGCCCGCTAGTGATACTGAGACTCGATTTGGACTCCTTCACGGCTTCTTGGACCGCTATCTGAGAAAAGTGTAAGACGTTACATTCACGATTGACAGACCGCCTCTCTCTTTCGGTATGCGATGCGTTCATTTGGACCTAGCTGCACCATTATGATATGTTATGTGTTTTCAATTTTGTTTCGTATGTTGCATTCATATTTATGAAAATTCGAGAATTTTGAAAAAAAGAAAAGTGAGATGACTATGAAAAGTTTGGAAAATATGAAAAAAGGGTTTGAGAAATTGTTTGAAAAATTATAAAATTTGGAAAATTAGCCCTTTTGGCTTAAAGATTATGAAAAATGATTTCGCTTATTTGTCACTTTATAAATGTGTTATCCACGAGCTTCGAAGCTCACCCCCTTTCATCCCCATCTCGTGTTTGACGGGAGATCGGATGAAAGAATGTGAAAACGTCGGTTCGACATTTGTATAAGTTAGATTTTGAGTAATCTAAATTTGAGTATGGATATGTATATGGCTTTAGATAAGTTTGGAAAAAATGTATTTGTGTACAAAGTTGAGAATTGTGAATGATTGTGAAATTTGTATATGAAATTATGGATAATTTGGGAATATATATGTATGATTGATTTGGGAATTTGATTAAATTATGAGTTTGGTATTGAATTGAGAATTAGGTTTGCGTTTTGCTGGTGTTTGGGTTCCGGACGGGAGAGTCCGATGATTCTGAGATCTGTTTGGCATTTAGAAGTGTATTTCTTTACCCTTGCAGGTTTGGGTTAGGATAAAGGCAGCCGTTATGCTGCCGAATTTTTCGATAAAAATTTTTTTAAATAAGAGTTGCGTTTTGGCATGAGAAAGAATTTCAAAGAAAAAGGATATAAGAGTGCTTTGTATGAGTTTGATAAATGAATATAGAAAAAAAAATATGATGGTTATAAGAAAAGGAAAAAAAAAACAAATTTTACCGGATTTCGGTTCGGCTTAGTCTAAGGTTCCAACGCAACTTTTCATTTCCTAAGATTTGCGCTTTCGGATGTCGGCATTTGTTTCTGCTTGCGATTTGTATTCGATCCACTTCGCTACTTTTGGTTTGATTTGATTCAATTCGCTTTGTGATCCGATTTGCATTTCGTTCCGCTTTCGTTTTATTCTGTTTCCGTATGATGCGATTCGGTTCCGTTTCGTTTTTCGTTTCGCGTCATCTATTGCTTTGTTTCTGATTTGAAAATTTCGATGCGACATTTCCGTTTCTCTTCGATTCCGTTTTCTTCGTTCTTTGTTTTCCGGTTGGGGTCTAGTTTCCGGATCGGGTCCCAACACAATTCATGATCATTAGCCTTAAATGGCAAAATCTTTTTCACATAATTATTGAAATCATCCATTCGAATCTTTTTCTTTTGACAAACCATTTCACACTTATATTCACAAAGTCTTTACATTCAAAACATTTCATATAAGTTCAAACTATCACAAATAGCAATTCATTTTAAAAAAAATGGGAAACCATAGGAAAATATTATATGAAATTTACTTCAAAGAACTTAAGTAGCTTATTTGTAAGCGATCTAGAAGGGGGGGTTGAATAAATCTTTAAAATTCTTTGAAAATTTCTACAATAAAATCAGAAGTTAATTCACACAATAGTAATTTAAACAAATTTAAATGCAAAGAGTAGGAAGAAGATCAAACACTTTTTTTATAGAGGTTGGTCTTTAAGACCTCGCCCTCTACCTAAGCTCCCACTTAGGATTTTGCAAACCACTTTATTACACACTTTGTAGTTCAGTGTGAACTCTTACAATCCCGCTTGATTTCCGGCTCAAGCTACCTTTACACTTGATTTGTCTTCCGGCACAAATCTTACCAATACCGCTTGATTTCCGGCTCAAGCAACCTTTACAGATGATTTGTCTTCCAGCACAAATCCTACCAACAATACTTGATTTTCGGCTCAAGCTACCTCACACGTGACCTTTCACTAGTCACTCAATTTGTAAAAGAAATAGGATAAAGATCTAAGAACAAGTGCTCAATACAAATGTAAACAAAGTAAGAATAATGATGAGCAATTTGGAGTAAGATAAGAGTATTTTGGCTTGTAGAACTTGTGTATACTCTTCATCAATCATCCACCCTTTATATAAGAAGAAATATAGCTGTTGGGACTTATTCTAGCCGTTGTTAGATTGAAATGACCGTTCCTTAATAATCTCCCTTCCATTTTTGGTTAATTAGACCGTTGGAATTAATGTGCTGTACCCATAAGTCGACTTGTCGAGTTGTATAAGTCGACTCGTGACAACATTTTACGTAAACTTGCATCTCCGCTCTTCTATAAGTCGACTTGTGATGTGTAAGTCGACTTGTGGTCCACGATAAGTTGACTTGTATGCTGTTAGTCGACTTGTGTTGACATATCTTCATATATTAGTTGACATATGATGTTCTAGTCGACTTATGTAAGTTTCAACAGTAATATCCACTCAAATCTTCTATAATCTTCATTATTTAAGCCTCTTTCACTTATAGGAAACTTCCATCTTGATTCTTCAATGATTAAACACTTGCCCATCTTGATTTGTACAATTCTTTCATTGAATATCAATCCCAAAATACCTGAAACAATTTCTTAACCAATTCATACATTTTATTATTATCAAAACATAAGTGGAATTAATTTGTCAACCACCATTGGTCCAACAATCTCCCCCTTTTTGATAATGAAAAAATACTTAGAAATTGTTTAAGAAATGAAAACAAAGAAACATTCATCAAGGTTTTTATACCTTGTCATTTTAGTTAGAAGTCTCCCCCTCAATCATATAAATCATTGAATTTTAATAACCTTGAAAAATCAATTAAAATTTTAACAAACTCCCCCTTAATCAAATAACTAATGGATATCCAATTTCTCATTTTTCTCCCCCTTTTTTTCATAATCAAAATAACTAATACAAACCAACAATTAATACAAATATCAGAAAGTCATAAGAAGCACCACACCCTTGAAATAGCATAAGAATCCGTGTAGACATAAGTCGACTTATCCTGAAATTTCTTCATTCCCAAAGGTTGTGTATATCATAGGTCGACTTATTGACCCACATAAGTCGACTTTGTTGTTGTCTCTACTCATATGCCTTGAACTTCCACTATCAGTGTACCATGTGCTTGGTGGATCTTCATTCCTTGCTTGTACCTACAACTGCAACATCCTTTCTTTTCATTGGTACCCAAGCCATCTTGGGTCCATTTTGGTTAGTCATATAAACCACATTAGGTGGTGTTGTACCTTTAATCACCCAAATTTTCTTAACTTTGATACATCTCCTAATAGTTTTACATGCAATTTCTATATGACCATCTTTCAAGCATCTAGCACATTGAGCAACTTTTTCATCCTTGGTAAATTTGGAAATTAAAGAACAATCTTTATTATAAGGATCATATCCCAAACCATGTTTAGAAATAGAATATCTTTGTAAAGACAACATCTCTTCAAACTTTGCATTTCCACCAGCAAATTTTTCAACCACATAAGAATACTCCTTTCTAAGTCTATCAAGCTCACAAATAAGATTTTCCTTTTCAACAAGACATGCAGAATGATCTTCCTTAGGACTATCTAAATCATCAATAGTCTCATGTAAGACACTATTTTCAGCAACCAATTCTCTTATTTTCTTTCTCAATTTCTTGTTGATTTCAATAGCTTCTTCAAAATCAATTTGCAAAGCATTAAAAGACTCTATAAGATCTTGATCAAGGAAAGTTACCTCATCTTCATCATCACTTGTTGAGGAGCTATTGGCCATAAGCGCTAGGTTGTTTTCATCATTGTTTTGATATGCTTCCTCATCATCACTCCACGTGGCTATAAGGTTAGCTTTCTTTTTCCCTTTGTCATTTTTCTGGAGATTTGAATTTTTCTTTTCTTAATAGCCTTTAGACCTTCTTTCTACAGTATACTTCTTCGTTTCTCCATTTCTTCCGCCACTTAATTCTTTTCTTTGATTTTTGAGAAGTCCCTTGAACTTCCTTAAATTTCTAGCGTACATAGCTATTTCTTCGTCTTCCTCGTCTTCATCTATTTCCTCATCACTTTCATCAACAAAAGAAGTGTTAGCTTTAAAAGCAATTGATTTTTGTGACTTACCTCTACCTCCTCTTGATTTGAGAATGATCTCATAGTTGATGAGTGATCCCACCAAGGCGTTGAATTCCAAGTGATTAAGATCCTTGGACTCCATAATAGCGGTGACTTGTGAATCCCATTCTTTCGGTAGAGAGCGAAGAATCTTCTTCACCTTCTCGCTATCCGTCATGTGCTTTCCAAGATTTCCTAATTCATTGATAATTTCTGCAAAACGATCAAGCATATTGGAAATAGACTCACCTTCTTTCATGACAAATATTTCATAGTCATGGAGAAACATGTTAATCTTTGTTTCCCGGACTTGGTTGGTTCCTTCATGGGTGATGCGTAGTCTTTCCCACATTTCTTTGGCGCTGGTACACGAGTTAACTCGGTTTCTTTCCTCAACTGTGAGGCGCAATAGATTAGCTTCATCGCTTTAAGCGTTGATGTAAGCTTGCCTCGATCATTGTCATCGTATTCCAGCTCGTTTTAACTCACCATTTTCTTTTAACGGTGGTTGTGGATCAAAGGTAATTATCTTCAATATTCTACTCCTCGCTAATGATGTGGTACTTCATAGGATTTTCCAAGAAGAATAATTAGTATCATTAAATAAAGGAGGCGATTATTAGTATTACCTTCTTCCGCTAAGTTATTGTGTGTCATCCGGATCATACGCTCGATACCAATTGTAAGCGATCTAGAAGGGGGTTGAATAGATCTTTAAAATTCTTTGAAAATTTCTACAATAAAATCAAGTTAATTCATACAATAGTAATTTAAACAAATTTAAATACAAAGAGTAGGGAAGAAGATCAAACCTTTGTTTTTATAGAGGTTCGGTCTTTAAGACCTCGCCCTCTACCTAAGCTCCCACTTAGGATTTTGCAAACCACTTTATTACACACTTTGTAGTTCAGTGTGAACTCTTACAATCCCGCTTGATTTCCAGCTCAAGCTACCTTTACACTTGATTTGTCTTCCGACAAAAATCTTACCAATACCGCTTGATTTTCGGCTCAAGCAACCTTTACAGATGATTTGTCTTCCGGCACAAAACTTGATTTCCAGCTCAAGCTACCTCACACGTGACCTTTCACTAGTCACTCAATTTGTAAAAGAAATAGGATAAAGATCTAAGAACAAGTGCTCAATACAAATGTAAACAAAGTAAGAATAATGATGAGCAATTTGGAGCAAGATAAGAGTATTTTGGCTTGTAGAACTTATGTATACTCTTCATCAATCATCCACCCTTTATATAAGAAGAAATATAGTTGTTGGGACTTATTCTAGCCGTTGCTAGATTGAAATGACCGTTCCTTAATAATCTCCCTTCCATTTTTGGCTAATTGGACCGTTGGAATTAATGTGCTGTACCCATAAGTCGACTTGTCGAGTTGTATAAGTCGACTTGTGACCATAAGTCGACTTGTCGAGTTGTATAAGTCGACTTGTGACAACATTTTACGTAAACTTGCATCTCCACTCTTCTATAAGTCGACTTGTGATGTGTAAGTCGACTTGTGATCCACGATAAGTCGACTTGTATGCTGTTAGTCGACTTGTGTTGACATATCTTCATATATTAGTTGACATATGATGTTCTAGTCGACTTATGTAAGCTTCAACGGTAATATCCACTCAAATCTTCTATAATCTTCATTATTTAAGCCTCTTTCACTTATAGGAAACTTCCATCTTGATTCTTCAATGATTAAACACTTTCCCATCTTGATTTGTACAATTCTTTCATTGAATATCAATCCCAAAATACCTGAAACAATTTCTTAACCAATTCTATACATTTTATTATTATCAAAACATAAGTGGAATTAATTTGTCAACCACCATTGGTCCAACAATAACTTAAGTAGCTTATTAACTCAACTATTAAATTATCACCCACCTCAATTCCTTTAGCTAGGAGCTTGTATAATTGGTCTTTCTTCTTCCTCCAATTGCCTTAATTTACCTTCATCAAACACATCCAAAACAAAAGAATCCCATATCAACATGAGATGTCAAAATTTGTCATTTCTAAGGACATTAAAGCATGGAAAGAACCTAACTAACCTTACCCATAAATATCCTAAGCCATTTATACCTAAATCCATCCATAAAACCAAAAGATTTCACTTTTCTCTTACCTTAAAGAGAAACCCAAGAAAATCTCTCTCTCTCTTGGCTTTGATGAACTCTTAATCCTTTCTTTCTCTTCTCCTTCTTAAACACTCTTCTACTCTTCACTAAGCAAGAAGATCACAAGACCCAATCTCTTCTTCTTCTCCCTATCCGACTCTCACTCTCTCCTTTCTCTAGAAATTTCGTGACTTTTCTTTCATTAGCCTTAACACATGTCTTTTATATTAAACCTAAGCTCACACTCTCCAAAACTACGTAGTTTAATTAAAACCCTCCTTTCCTTGCAACTTTGTCTCCTTTCCCCTAACATAAACGATTCCTCCTTATCTTCCTCCTCTTTTTGTTTTAAATAAAACTTAAATGGACCAAATTAACCTTCTCTCAAAGCCTTAGACTTTACAAACATAAATGAACTTCCTAAAATGCCCTTACACCATCTTATTCATTTAATTTCTAACAACATACTTCACTCTAATTTAAACATAATCCATCATTTAATTTCAATTTCTTTAACCACTAACACCTCAAAATATTTTAAACAATACCTCCAAATAATTTAGACATGCTTAAGTAAAAAAAAAAAAAATCGGGGCCAACATCGCTTCTCTCTCTCTTCCAATTTAACAGTACCTAAGCCATACATATCTAAATTCAACATCATAAAAATCATAATCTTCAAAATTAACTATAGGAAACCCAAATTTATCACTTTTCCAAGCTATCTAAAGCAAGAATTTCTAAAATTTCCAAATTTCAAAATTGACCTAAACCAATTCATTCAAATTCAATATCATAAAAATCATAATTACTTAAATTGAGCTTAGGAAACATCAATTCCTCACATATTCAAGCTATCTAAATCTCCAATTTTTAAAATACCCAATTTACTAAAATTGTCCTAAACCCTAACTCACATAAATCCAAAATTAAATCAATTTTAACATGTGATCTCCAAAATTGATCATGGAATTAACAAACCCATATCCTTTCTAATGTTTCTAAACCAAGAATTCATCAAAATCTCAAAGTTCAAAAGTTTCCTCTTACCTCTTTCTCCACCAAATTCGAATTTTCTTGGTTCCTTAGGAAGTTCTAATGCTCTTCCATCTTTTTCTCTCTTGGAACAACCTCAAAATCTTGCTCTAAGACTCATAAAAATAAAAAACTTCCTTACTTTTTCTCTTCTCCATCGCCATCACCGACTCTCTCCCATTCTCTTTTTATTTTTCACTCTTTCCTTTGTTCAAAGTCGGCTCTCCTATGAATAAAAACGACAGCCCCTTTGTGTTTTTAAAGCCATGTCATTAAATGATATATAAAAGACCAAAATGCCCCTAACATTTACTTTTAGTTATGCTTACTTTTGGATCTGATTCGCACTATCAATTTGAAGGAATTTGTCAAAACTTCCTTCTAGATAAATTTTACTCTATGTCTTAATTTCATAATGCCATAAGAATCATCCAATTCGGAGCATTACATCAAAAGTTATGCTCAAAACATTTCAAATATGTTCATATTCTAACACATTTCCATGTACGATTATTTCCATCCAAAAATTGACATTCTTAACCACAAAATTGAAATTCAATGTCTTCATAACAATTGTATCCTTATGTCTCTAGTTTAATTCAAAACAAGAATCTCCTCATTTCGATTACCATAGCAGAAGTTATGCCCAAAATACTTTCAGATATTCCTAATCCAAGACTACACACGAATCCGAACTTCCATTCAGAAATTGAAAATCTTAGGGGCTAAATTGAAATTCACTTTCTTCATATGACTTGTAGCCCCATGTCTTAAGTCTATTTTGCCTCAAGAATCACTTCAATCGGATCTCTACAGATCCCGAATTTCTCAAAATACCAAACTATGTTTAGAAAATTAGTCTACTCAATTTGATTAAATTAATGATCCTTAATTTACTCTAAAAAATTCACAAATTTCTCGTAAAATTGAAATTCATTGTCTTAGGAATCCAACGGTTTGAAAACCAAGTCAATCGAATGTCGGACGGAAAAGATATGAGCGAAAGATTGAAGAGGGGTCATATTTCCTATAATCTGGAAATAAAAATTAAATAATTAATAAAATAAAATAAAAATAAAAATAAAAATTAATAACAATTTTGGACCCTCCTCGCTAGGGCGACGTATCGCCCTAGCGAGAGCGCTTCTGATGTTTTTTTTTTAAAAATATATATGTACATGATTATATATATATATATCCGAATTTTTTTTCAAAACTCGTAGCTCTTGATTCCGAATTTCAAATTTGACAAATTTGGTCTTTATAGAAAGCTTGAAGGAAGCTCTACAACTTCCATGTAGAACTCAAAAATCAATTTTGTCTCTAAAGAGGTCAAAAAGTCAATCAAATGTATTGCCCCAATTTAATGTAAACCTAAACAATATTTAACTTTGAAAATTTATATCTTTCAACTCCAAATTCTGAATACCTCATATTTTATATCACTGTGAAGATCAGAAGTCACCTACAACTTTCATGAAGGACATAAAAATCAATTTGACCTCTAATGAAGTCAATTTGTCAATCAAAAGTTCTGTCGTCGAATAATCATGCTAAAATCATAACAGGAACTTGTAAAAATCATAACTTATTATTCCTTGATCGAAAAATTCCATACTTTATATCAAAATAAAGATCAAAACATTATCTAAATCTTTCGTAAAGAACTCAGAAACAAATTCAACCACTAACTAGGTCAATTTCTCAGTCAGGTTTAGCCATAACATAAGTCAACCGATAACACACCTAAACTTTGACTGATCATAACTTTCACTTCCGATATTGAAAAATTGCAAACTTTATTTCTACAGAAAACTCTCAACATAACCTACAAGTTTCATGTAGAATATTTTATCAAATTTTGACTAAATCAAAAGTCAACTCTTAATGGTAAAAAAGTCAAACTTTCTAAATTCTTCAAATTGTCACACTTTTTCTTTTTAATTCTTGCTATTTAACTTCATTTCAATCAACTCATCCACTTTAATTTCATAAACCATACCAATCTACTGAAAACTCGAAGGTATCAAAATCAAAATCATTATTTTTTTTATGAATTTCCTCAAAGCATAATTACTTTTATTTCACAATACATATATAAAACCACTCATTTACTTTCACTTCATATTTCTAAATTTTACTAAAAAATCAGGGTCCAACAATTATTTTTTTTTCCACTATAAAACCTCCTCCTAAACGATAGAATAATGTTACATTTCATTTTATTCTATTATAAAAACCCCCAACCAACTATAGCCTTAAGTAAATTGAAGGAAATCATTCCAACTTACCTATACAATTCTAAACTTAAATCAACCCAAAACTCACTTGATGTAAATAACATCCTTTTCAATCACCTTTCTGTTTCTTCTTCTTCTTCTTCTTCTTTTTGTAACAAGAACTTCAAAGAGGAGATATTTTTTTTACTCCATCCCTCTCCCAATCTATAAAAAATAAAAAATCAAAATAATGCAATTTGAATAAACTAATTTAATTTTCATAAAAATAGTTTAAATCGTATACAAATAAGCTTTAAACAACTCCCTCAATTTAGAGGCTCAAAATCATTAAGGATATCAACAACTAAAAGGGTCAAAGTGGCTTTTAACAAGGTTATTATGCAAGAAAAGAAAGGGTAAGTCTCAGATTGGTATTCTAGGAATACAAAGTAAGGTAGGTTTGTTTAGATAAAAAATGATTATCCTAAGTGCCCTTATGATCTTTATACAAATATTCATAAAAAATGTGGTCGCAATACGTATTAAAAAACAAGTTCTAGCATAAACAAGTTATATATGATAACCAAAAAGAAGAAAGAACTATGTATGAGCAAAAATGTGATTAATGCTCGTAGGCTCAAAACTCACATAGGTGTCAAAATGCATCAAAATCTTGCACACTTTCATTCAACAAAAACCAGATTCATTATTGTCCCTCTCATGCATTTTTTAAACAAAAAATGTACCTTAACTTAAGGATTATTTACAAACAAACATCGAAAAATTATGAGGCCATCAAGAGGAATAATCAATAAATGAATTATAGTATCATGAATGATATATGCTTAATTGATTGTATATGTATTCAATAACACTTAGTGATTAATGATACGAAAATACTTAAGATATTCATTTTAGTTCATATATGGTTTTAGGAATAATTCAAAAGCAAAGGAGCTAAAGTAAGGCAGAAGCATTGTATTTGGGCCATTTTCCAAAGATTCGCACTCATTTGTCTTCATGAAGAAAAAAGAAGAAGATTAAAAGCTAGAAGAAGACAAGAAAATGAAGAAAATGAAGAATGAATAGTGAAGAACAAGGCATAGGAATACTCTCAGCCACACCATAGTGTGCATAGGCATGACACATCTTCTCACACCCATGCAAGGTGTCTCACGGGCATGAGACACATCACACCAGTGAGTGGTGGCTCACGGGCATAAGAAGAGGGACAACTGTCCCATTTAACCCTACATCTTTAATATAAATGTACATAACATGTGACGGTTGAGGGTTGTGAAAGTTTTGGTGTTTTCGGCTAGGAAAAAAGTGTAGTTTTTGAAAAGGTAGAAGAAGCAAAACACAGAAGAAGTAAAAGATAGAAGAAGCAAAACATAGAATAAGCAAAAGATAGAAGAAGCAAAACAAAGAACAAGCAAAAAACAGAAGAAGTGAAAAGGCAGAAGAAGCAAAAGACAAAAGAAGCGAAAAGACAGAAGAAGCGAAACACAGAAGAAGCAAAAAGGTAGAAGAAGCAAAAAGATAGAAGAAGTAAAACACAGAAGAAGCAAAAAAGCAGAAGAAGCAAAAAGACAAAAGAAGCGAAAAGGCAGAAGAAGCAAAAAGACAGAAGAAACGAAAGACAGAAGAAGCAAAAGGCAGAAGAAGAAAAAGGCAGAAGAAGCAAAAGGCAGAAGAAACAAAAAGACAGAAGAAGTGAAAAGGCAGAAGAAACAAAAAGATAGAAGAAGCAAAAAGGCAGAAGAAGCAAAACATAGAAGAAGCAAAAAGGCAAAAGAAGCAAAAAGACAGAAGAAGCGAAAAGGCAGAAGAAACAAAAAGACAGAAGAAGCGAAAAGGCAGAAGAAGCAAAAAGACAAAAGAAGTGAAAAGACAGAAGAAGCAAAAAACAAAAGAAGCGAAAAGGCAGAAGAAGCAAAAAGGCAAGAAGCAAAAAGCCAAAAGAAGCAAAAAGACAGACGATACAAAACACAAAAGAAGATGACGTCATCACAAAGGAAACTTAGAAGGAGATGACATCATCATAGAAGAAACAAAAAGGGCATAAGAAGCAAAACACAGAGGATACAAAACACAGAAGAAGATGACATTATCACAGAAGAAGCAAAAAGGTCGAAGAAGCAAAAAGACAGACGATACAAAACACAGAAGAAGATGACATCATCACAAAGGAAACACAGAAGGAGATGACGTCATCACAGAAGAAGCAAAAAGTCATACAATATAAAACACAGAAGAAGATGGCGTCATCACAAAGGAAACACAGAAGGAGATGACATCATCACAAAAGAAGCAAGAAGGCAGAAGATACAACTCCTCTCTTGCACATCTTCCCTTATACGGACCATGAATTTCAGCTCATATGTCCAAAATTTTCATGCTAAATACCATTGTAAAGATAAAAGAAAGACTTACTACTTACTAGAAGACACATTTGCGTAAATCAGCTTAGATTAACCCTGAAGTTAGAAAACGAAATTTTCCTTTGTGAAACTTTAAAAATTTCAACGTACCAACTTTAGATAGTCATGAGTAAATATGCAAACATATTCCATTTTCATCAAAAGATAAGAGTTTTACAAAGCTTTAGTGGGCATTTCAAGCCGCAAATACATTAATACATCAAAATCCCAAAATACAAAAGATACATGATTTGCTCAAAATGCAACTAAAGCCTTGCTTTATAAACTTGTTTCCAATACAAAATAATCAAAACTAGGAGTGCTGCCTTGCCCTTTTGACCTACTCGATATCCTGCTCATCACTTGAATATGTGGGAGGAGATAGGAGGGTGAGCTTAAAGCTCGTGGGTAACAATCTTATAATCGATAACAAGCAAAAACCATTGAAATAATCATCTTCATTGCAAAAACTCACATTAATACATAACATGGATACATCACTACTGCCAACATATCATGAACACACAAAGAACATCAAATTGGTTATGGTGGATCCAAAACAGAACGTACTATGCACATAACGGTTTTGCGTAGCTGTGAACTTATGGGAGTCCATGAAGGAGCTCCATGCCACTAGTGGGCAGGTGGGAAAAAACTTTAGATAAGTGCACTTGACATACTTAAGGGATCACCACAAACCCACATAACATGTAATTTCATAACTTGTAAACTTGTTTCCCAAAATGACACTAGATCATAAACTTGATTTTTCATGACATGATTTCTTTTCAAAATTATTTCATTTTTCATTTACAAAATTTATGAACAGAATATGTAGCACTTTCTCAAAGCATTTAAAGAACAATTAAATGCACATTTGAAAGTAGTTAAAAACATTCATTTCACTTCTCTTGAAAGAAAACATTTATGGCTTATTAGTCAATTATAAAAATGTAACCTACTTTGAATTTCTTGTTGGTAATTTGCTCAAATGTGCCTCTCCTCTTGCTCCTCTTGACCTTCTTGATTCCTTTTTTAACATAAATAAAAATTTCCAAATCAATAGAGATTTCCAGATGAGAACCCAAAGAAACTAATGTATAAATTGATCATAGAACCCTTAAACCCATGCATTTTCTAAGGTCTTGAAACCAAAACCCCTTCCAAAAATTGAAGCCTTAAAATGCTTTTACCTCAAATCTTCTCCAAATGAAGAAATGCTTAGTTCAAAAGAAGGCTCTTATCTTCCTCTATATTTTTCCCTTCTTGATCACTCTCAAAATCCCTTTTGAAGGTTGAGAAAAATCAAAACCTAGCTCAAACTTCTCTTCTCTCTCTAAACCCACGTCACTCTCTCTACCTTCTTTCTTATTTTTGTGCTTTCTCTATTCTGTTCTTCCTCACCAATGTTTTTGGATTCTAAAATGCAAGCCAATAAATTCCTTTTCCCATTTTGCCCCTCCTACAAAGCCTTAAAGCCTTCCCACTTAAGTGATCTCCCCAAAATACCCCTTATGCAACTTATCACTTTAACTTTAATCCAATTCAACTATGCAACATATTCTCATTAATATTAACGTGCTAATTAATTCCAACATACACTACTCTAGCAAGATCCTAAACTTAATCTAATCCTGCTTATTTATCAAGAAATTTTTTTTAAGGGCCAACAATTCTCCCCCTTTTAAAAGAATTTTTTCCTCGAAATTCATACCTGAGTCACTAAAGAGTTGTGGATACTTCTCCTTCATGGTTTCCAAAGGCTCCCATGTGGCCTCTTCCACAGAATGGTTTCTCCACAAGACTTTGATCAGTTGAACCGTCTTGTTCATGAGGACCTTTTCCTTGGTGTCCAAAATCCCTCCTGGAATCTCCTCATAACTCAGATCATCTCTCAACTGAGCCTCAGTAGTCTGAATGATATGGGAGGGATCTGAACTATGCCTCCTCAATATGGATACGTGAAAGACATCTATCTGTGACAATTTTAGTGGCAACGCTAATCTATAGGCAAGCGGTCCAACCCTCGGATGAATTTCATAGGGACCCACTAGGGATGACAATGGGTAGGGTTCGGTTCAGATTTTACTCTACCCATATCCATATCCATTTTTTATGACTTAACCCATATCCATATCCATATCCATCGGTTTTTACGATTTACTACCCATATCCAAATCCATTGGGTTGTTCAGGTTTTTGGATATCCATTGGGTTGTATAACACATAAAAATATAACTTCTAAATAAAAAATAAAAAGAGTATATTTTTGCGAACGCTCCAAATCAAAATAACTTTAATAATAATAAGTCAAGATTTTGATTTGCATGTATTAAAAAAATCATAAAATTGGAATAATAAATAATAAAATATTTAGTACAAAGACAACATACATTTTCACAATTTGGAACTGGAGCAAAGATTGAAATAACTAAAGCTTCAAATTGTCTTTGCGTGAACTCTACAACATTCAAAACTCCATCTCCATATCATTTGCATTATTATCATCCTATATGAAAAATAAAATATGATGAAAATGTGAGTACTGAGGAGTAAATTGGAGATTTTAAAGTTGTTTCTTCGTATAAAATTTTAATATTTTACTATATTTAAGCATAAATATTCAAGAAAAAATAGAAAAAATAGAGTTAATAAAAAATGGGTAGGATATGGGTATCCATGGTTTGGGTTTTACTTTACCCATATCCATATCCATATCCATTTTTTATGACTCAACCCATATCCATATCCATATCCATATCCATCGGTTTTTACGATTTACTGTCCATAACCAAATCCATTGGGTCGGGTAGTGCGGATATTAATCGGCTTAAAAACCCATTGCCATCCCTAGGACCCACATATCTCAGACTCAACTTGTCCTTCTTGCCAAACCTCATGACTCCTTTCCAATGAGACATCTTAAGAAATACTTTCTCACCAACTTCATACTCCATCTCCTTCTGATATACATAAATATAACTTTTCATTCTATCCTGAGCCGCGTTAAGCCTTTGTTTAACTAACTTGACCTTATCTACTGTCATCTGCAGCAACTCTAGTCCTATCAGCTTCCTTTCTCGTTCTTCATCCCAACATATTGGAGTTCTACATCTCCTTCCATACAGTGCTTCATAAGGAGCCATCTGAATGCTTGAGTGGTAACAAATTATTATAAGCAAATTTGACCAATGGAAAATGTTCATCCTAAGCTCCTTTGAAATCCATCACACATGCCCTAAGCATTCCCTCAAGGGTTCAAATGGTCCTCTTAGATTGACCATCTGTCTGGGGATGAAAAGCTGTGCTAAAATTCAACTTGGTTCCCAAAACCTCTTGTAAATTTTTCCAGAATCTCGAAGTAAATTGAGGATCCCTGCCAGAAACTATAGAATCTAGAACCTCGTGCAATCTCACTATCTCATCAATATACTTCTTTTCCAAAACATGCAGAGAATTCGTCTGTTTAATTGCCAAAAAATGGGCTAATTTCATCAACCAATCAACAATAACCCAGATGGCATCATGCTTCGTACTGGTCTTGGGCAAACCCATCAGAAAATCCATAGTTATCCTTTGCCACTTCCATTTAGGAATGGACAATGGCCTTAACTTGCTTGAAGGTGCCTAGTGTTCAACCTTGACTTGTTGACACACTAGACACTTACTTACATATTCCGCTACATCTTTCTTCATGCCTTTCCACCAGAAATGCTCTTTCAGATCTTTGTAAATCCTGGTGCTACCTGGGTGCATGGCACAAGGTGCATTGTGTGCCTCATCTAGTATTTCATCCTTCACCTCCTTGACATTCGGAATACAAAGTCTATTTCCTACAACCATAAGTCCATCATTCCCTCACTACCATTTTAGATTTCTTGCCATTCTAAATTTCTTCTCAAAGCTTACTCAATTCTGCATCCTGTGTTTGTAACTCCCTGACTTTCTCCTTGAGTATTGGTCTCCCTCTGAAAGTAGCAATAATACATTCAGGTTCCTCCTGTTTCAAACTTATCCTAAGCTTAGCCATCTCCTCTAATAGCGGTAGGTAAACTGTTTGAACATAAGCTATAGAGGATTTCCTACTTAAGGCATTTGTTACCACATTCATCTTTCCTGGATGGTACTCAATCAATAGGTCATAATCTTTGAAGAACTCTAACCACCTTCTTTGCCTCAAATTCAAATCCTTTTGGCTCAACAAATACTTAAGACTTTTATGATCAATGAAAATCCTCGTTTGAACCCCTTATAGATAATGTCTCTAAATCTTCAGGGCAAAAACTATTGCTGCTAATTCCAGATCATGGGTCAGGTAATTCAGTTTATAAGGTTTTAGTTATCGCGAGGCATAAGCTATTGCCTTATTTTCTTGCATCAACATATAACCCAAACCCTTTCTCAATGCATCACTGTATACTGTATAACCCTTATCTCCCATAGGCATAATCAAAACTGGAGCATTTGTTAATCTGCATTTGAGCTCCTTAAAACTTTTATGGCATTCCTCACTCTCCTATAATATCCTGTTAGACCCAGAAAGCTCCTCACCTCTGTCACTGTCTTAGGTGCATGTCAATTTACCACTGCTTCAACCTTTCTTAGATCAACCTGTTAAGTCCAAATGACTTTACTTAGATATGATTTTGATGTATAACAAAGAAAATCAATAAAAAGAAAAAAAACAAGACAGACGAAGTCCTACAGACGAAGTCCTAAACAAAGCAGACGCAAACGCAAACGCTAAGGAAAGCAGACGCAGACGCAAACGCTAAGTAAAAGTAAAAGCAGACACAGACGCGAAGAGTGAAAGTAGGCGCAGACGCAAAAAATATAGACGAAGAAAAGAAGATGCGGAATTCGAAAAGAAGACGAAGGAGTCAGTTCGAGTTAGTTACAGAACTCAACTGTATAACCGTTTCTTTAAAGATTCAAGAAACAAGAATCAAGAAGCAGTTGGAGACGAAGGCTATAAATACAAGTCGAAGTCGAAGATTGCAAAGTTAGTAAAAAATCAGTGAAGTTAAAAAACTAGCAGATTTACAACTACGAGCTTATTGTTTGATTTAGCTGAGAGCTATTCTACTGTAACAAGCGTTCAAACACTTTTCTGAAAAAAAGTAGAACAAATATCCTGCGGAGGCTAAGTGTGAAAGAATACTGGTTGTAGAGACCTGAAGAGGCTCGCAAAGAATACTTGTAACGTTTGAAGAGATAGTGAAAATCTCAGAAGAAACTCTGAGGACTGGACGTAGTGTTGGGCCCCAAATTTTTGTTTTCTTGAAGTTATTTAATATGAATTTATTTAATTTATGATTTATGGCATAGTTTGATTTTATTGGAGATGTTAATGGAAAATTTGAATTATTTGAGATTAGTATGGAATAAGTGTTTGAAAGAGTAGAAATGTTGAGGGCAAAATGGTCAAGGCACATGAGTTAGGATGTTTAAGGCTTGCATGGAGGGGCATTTTAGTACTTGCCCTATCTTGTAGGTTTAAGGAAATAAAGAAAGAAAGAAAGGAAAAGAAGAATAAGAAGAAAAAAGAAGAAGGAGAGGAGTCGTAAGAGAGGAAGAAGGGAAGAAAAAGAGGAAGCTCCGTTTGTCGTTTTGAAGGTTTGAAGCATTCTTGAGGTTTGTTTAACTCTTCTACTCTTGTTTAGGTTGAATTAAACCCTAGTTTTGCTTGGAATGAGTAGAAATCGATGGAGTTAGGGTTTATGGGAAAGATTTGTAGAAATGCATGGGTTGTTGTGTTTTGATGTTTATGGTGTTAGAATAAGTTTAAAATGGAAATGTATGACTTGATTTATGGCTTAGATGTGTTGTAGTTGAGAAAGGAAGGATTTAAGGTTGAAAATGGCAGAAATCTGGGTTGGAGTCGTCGTCTCCCGTCAAGACGTCTTGACGTCGCGTGAGCCAGATCTGCCATGGCGTCTGTAGAAACCACACGTCATGACGTCCGAGCCGCCTTGTGGTGATATTTGTCGATTTTGATAATATCTTTGCTCTGAGTCCTTTTGGGGTGATTTTGAGGCGTTGTGTAGGTCCGTGAACTCGTACCTGGCCCCACCTATAGGATCCATGGACTCGCCATCGACCCCGATCAGATCAAGTGAACTTGGGCCGCGATCCTTTATCTGATAAAGGTATTGTCCCTCGGTACTCAACTTCGAGACCTCGGGGTTTTACTGGCCGCTCGCGTGACGCCTCATACCGTTGAGCCAATCGAGACCTCAGGGTTTTACTTCACTCGCAGCGAAGTAAAACCCTGAGGTCTCGAGTTCGAGTACCAGAGGGGACAATACCTTTCTCGCATGGTGGATCGCGTGGCCCAAGTTCACGGATCCAATACTGACTGCAGATCGCGTGGCCCAAGTTCACGGATCTGACTGGGGGTCGCATGGCCAGAGTCCATGGATCCTACAGGGTGGGGCCGCGTGGCCAGAGTTCACGGACCCTACATAAAGCGCGCTTTTATGTAAGGTCGTGAATTACAGCCACGCCCACCTGTGAGATCCGTGGACTCGGCATCGACCCCGATCGAATCCGTGAACTGAGCCCGCGATCTGCGTCGATGGATCCGTGAACTTGGCCCGCGATCCACTGTCGATAAAGGTATTGTCCCTACGGTACTCGAACTCGAGACCTCGGGGTTTTACTTGGCTCGCGTGACGCATCGTACCATTGAGCCATTGGCTCAATGGTATGAGGCGTTCGCTGCGAGCGAAGTAAAACCCTGAGGTCTCGATTGACTCAATGGTATGAGGCGTTCGCTGCGAGCGAAGTAAAACCCTGAGGTCTCGAGTTCGAGTACCAGAGGGGACAATACCTTTACTGTACAGTGGATCGCGTGGCCCAAGTTCACGGATCCAATACTGACTGCAGATCGCGTGGCCCAAGTTCACGGATCTGACTGGGGGTCGCATGGCCAGAGTCCATGGATCCTACAGGGTGGGGCCGTGTGGCCAGAGTTCACGGACCCTACATAACCTTTACTGTACAGTGGATCGCGTGGCCCAAGTTCACGGATCCAATACTGACTGCAGATCGCGTGGCCCAAGTTCACGGATCTGACTGGGGGTTGCATGGCCAGAGTCCATGGATCCTACAGGGTGGGGCCGCGTGGCCAGAGTTCACGGACCCTACACGTTGTGAACTAGAGTCATAGATCTACAAGTTTTGTGAAGTGATGAAGTTATGAATTAGTTTCTACGACTATGGAATTTTGGATGGAAGTTAGGAATGGAATTATTGTTTCAGCATGAGTTATTAAATGGGATTTTTGGTTCTTATTTTAGGAGATCAAGTGAGGCAAGAGGATCAAGAGGCTCAAGAGGAAACTCATTCCTAGGCAAGAACAAGCAAGGAAATCAGGTGGGTTCATGTTTATAATAAAGTAAATAAGTCACTCATTGTTTAGTTCAAATCAAGAAAGAATTAATGCATTTGAATTGCATCATCCACGATTGCATTACATATTATTATGAATGAGTATATTCTACTATTTGATTTGCATTCATGATTATTAACAAGGTTTTTACAAAGGGGTGTTCTCCTTTCACGAATACAAGTACATGAAATCATGTTTTACAAATATATGATAAGCAAGATTACAAGCAAGTTTACAAGCAAGTGCCAGTTTGGCAAACAAGTTTACAAGAACATGAATCATGCATGTTTATGTGGGTTTGCGGTGTCCTTCACGAATAGTCAAGTGCACATTGACTCACGAAAAGGCTTCTCCCACCTGGCCGACTGTGGCACAGGGTTTCTCACAAGGATTCCCTCACGAAACTACGTCTACACATCAACATTTCGATGGCATGTGTAGTACGTCACGAACCAGGGACAAACCAAACCATTATGTTATGTTATGTGTTTATGATTTGTTTTGTGACATGCATCATGAATTGTTCAAGAATTAAGCATTTTCAAGCTATGAATCATACATGCTCAAGTATTATGATTTCAACAAGTACCACGACAATGAGTTATTTTTGAATACTTTTGCTTATTGCTATATTATAAATATGTTCCCACGAGCTTTATAGCTCACCCCCTCTAATCTCCCCCATTCAGGTGACGAGTAAGAGATCGAGTGAGTCACGAGTACGACAGCACTCCAGTTTCATTTTGTTACGTTTATTTATAAATGTTATTTTTTGGAAGTCAAGACTTTAGTTTCATTTCAAGTATCATTGGTTCAAGAGTTTTTTATATTTTTGGCTCTTGAAGTCAAAGTTGTAATTTTTTTTGAGATCTTCGTAAAGCTTTATGAAACTCATCTTTTGGAGCATGAATTATAGATATGTTTGTTTTAAAGCATGAAAGTTTCACGATGGGTCCATTGAACTTCCAATGGTCTCCTTTCTCAACCGTTTAGCCTTGTTTATTAAATCATATGAAAGCAGGTTTCAAGTATGTTTTCCAATAGGCCCATTACTCTTCCGCGGGTCTTTTCTAAACATGTATAATCAGCACGTTTCCCGCCATGCTCTCACGATCGATGTTGGGCTCCGACAGTGGGGTCCAACACGTAGCCCACGGTTTGGGGTGAACCAGGATAAATCTCTTTGTCAAACTACTCTCACTCTATATCTCTATATTTTAGATTCAAGTTTTATCAATACTTAATTCGTAAACAAAGTTTTCAAAGTTTTGATTAATCAGAATCTATCGGAAGTTCTGTAAAGAATTTTATTTCTAACAAATAGCCTTTGAAAGTTTTTTTAAAAAAAAGGGGAATACACAATTCAACCCCCCTTCTCGTGCATTCTATATCGTTTTATAAGTATTGTATTAATGTGTGATTCACTTCAATTGGTATCAGAGCCTGGTATCCAAGGATCACTTTAGCAAAGTGTGGATCAAAGATAATGGCGGAATCACATGTATATATCGCAGAAGGAGCCTCAATCACTAGACCTCCAGCATTCAATGGAGAAGACTATCATTACTGGAAAGATAGGATGCGGCTATTCATAGAATCTACTCATGTCGACCTATGGGATGTCACAGAAAACAGACCTTATACACCCGTAGACGAAGATGGCAATTCTATACCATGAATCAGATGGACGACTGATCAAAAGGCAAGAATACAGTTGAACTCAAAGGCGAAGTTCTTCTTGACGTGTGCCCTAAGTAGGAGCGAGTATGACAAAGTCCATGGATGCGATACAGCAAAGGAGATGTGGGACACATTGTCCATCGCTCACGAAGGCACAAGCCAAGTTAAAGAATCCAAGATAAGTATTCTTATGCACCAATATGAACTTTTCAGGATGAAAGATGAAGAATCTATTAATCACATGTTTGGAAGATTTCAAACAATTATCAATGGATTGAAAGCTCTCGGAAGAACGTACAACAATCAAGATCATGTTTGAAAGATCCTAAGAAGCCTTCCGAAGAGATGGAGACCTAAAGTTACTGCGGTGCAAGAAGCCAAAGACTTGGCGTATTAAAGCAGCGAGTTGCTTGGATCGTTGAAGATTCATGAAGTTGAACTCAATGCTGAAGACAAGCCCAAGCGGGACAAGTCGATAGCGCTGAAGGCCGGACAGAAGAATCACAAGACTCAAAGAAGGAGGAAATCATCAAAAGCGTTGAAAATTGAAGAATCAAAGGATGACGACTCCAGCCAATCAGAACCAGAGTCAAGTGATGATGATGACAAATTATCTTTCATCTCCAGAAAGATAAGACGCATGTGGAAGAAGAAGTCCAAAGGAAATCAGACTTTCAAGAAGAACGGCAAAGATGAAGCCAAACCAAAAAAGTCATCTGTCATTTGCTACGAGTGCAATCAGCCCGGACACTACAAGTCTGAATGTGTGACTCTAAAAGAGAAACCATAATAAATCTCGTTTTAATCAACGTTATATGTATCAAAGAACACATCATATGCATACTACTAACCATAAAGGACCCAAGAAAATTTGGGTACCAAAAAATAAAATAGTTTCTCCTGCAGATATCCTTCCTTAAAGATACGGCAAGCACCATTGGTATTTAGACAGTGGATGCTCGCGACATATGACGGGAAAAAGGTCTATATTCCTAGACCTTCAGTATAAGAAGGGAGGATTAGTAACTTTCAGAGACAACCAGCAGGTCAAGATTATTGGAATCGGTAAAATAGGTAAAGATTCCTTTGCATGCATAAATAATGTACTGCTTGTTGATGGTCTGAAGCATAACTTGATTAGCGTTAGTCAATTGTGTGATTCTGGTTTTACAGTTACATTCAATCAAAATCTTTGCGAAGTCAGAAACAAAGATGGGTCTATACTTTTCTCTGCCAAGAGAAGAAAAAATCTTTACAGAATTGATTTAGAAGATTTTCAAAGTCAAAATATTTCATGTTTTCTATCTTAGAAGAAGAAAGACTAATCGGCATAAAAGCTAGGTCATGTCTCTTTTAAACATATTTCAAAGTTGGCAAAACATGATTTGGTAAGAGGATTGCCAAAAATAAGTTTTGACAAAGAGTTTTTCTGTGAAAACTGTTTAAAAGGAAAACAAGTTAAAACCTCCTTTTCTTCTAAAAGTTTTGTAACATCATCTAGACCTATAGAGTTGTTACATATGGATTTATTTGGTCAAACTAGGGCAATAAATCTTGGCAGAAAGAAATATGGACTTGTTATTGTTGATGACTTTACTCGATTTTGTTGGATATTATTTTATCACACAAAGATGAATCTTTTAAGTGCTTTAGGACCTTATCCGAAATTCTGAGAATGAAAAGGAATGTCTATACCAAAGATGTCGGGAGTGACCATGGTGGAGAGTTCGAGAATGAGAAGTTTAGATTATTCTGTGAGGAGAATGGAATTTCCACAACTTGGCTCCCGAACTCCCACAAGAATGGAGTTGTTAAAAGGAAGAACAGGACGATTCAAGAAATGGTAAGGACCATGCTGTGTGAAATGAATCTTTCTAAGTATTTCTGGGAGGAAGCTGTGAATATAGAATGCTATATTCAGAATAGAATTTTGTTGCGACCCATATTGAAAAAGACTCCTTATGAGTTATGGAATGGAAGAAGACCAAATATATCTTACCTTCATCCATTTGGGTGCAAATGTTCTATTCTGAACACAAAGGAGTTGTTGGATAAATTCGATTCAAAGACCTATCCAGGAATCTTTTTAGGCTACTCATCATCGTCTAAGGCATTTCGGGTATACAACCTTATGTCAAAGACAGTTGAGGAGACCATCCATGTCAAGTTTGATGATAGTTTCCAACCCCATAAGGAAGATGACATGGAGAGTGAAGGTCCTTCGAAGAACTTAGATGATAGAACAGAAACTCCATCATCAGGAACATATATAGACAAAGTTGAAGATATTCTAGAAACCATAGGAATGAAAAGAGACTGGAAATTTAAAAGTTCTCATCCAGAAGAGTTGATTATTGGAGAGACTTTAGAAGGAGTTAGGACAAGGTCCAGATTCAGAAGAGAAGCTAATGTGGCTTTTATCTCTGAAATAGAACCGAAGAAGGTTGAGGAAGCTCTTCAAGACGAAGCTTGGGTGTTAGCCATGCAAGAGGAGCTGAATCAATTTACTAGGAACAATGTCTAGTCCTTAGTTCCGAAACCCCCTAAGAAATCCATAATAGGAACCAGATGGGTCTTTAAGAATAAGTTAGACGAATCAGGTAGAGTGAGTCGAAATAAGGCTAGATTAGTAGCACAAGGCTATAATCAGCAAGAAGGAATAGACTATAATGAGACGTATGCTCCAGTAGCAAGACTTGAAGCTATTAGGATTCTGCTAGCATATGCAGTTTTTCATGATATAAAGTTATTTCAGATGGATGTAAAAAGTGCATTTCTGAATGGCTTTATAGACGAAGAAGTGTATGTTAAGCAACCACCTGGTTTCGAGGATGTTAAAAACCCAGACTATGTCTATAGACTTTATAAAGCCTTATACGGCCTGAAGAAAGCCCCTAGAGCTTGGTATGATCGTCTGAGTACTTTTCTTATAGAAAATGATTTCAGTAGAGGTCAAGTTGATAAGACGCTCTTTAGAAAGAACTTTCAGAATGATTTTATTATAGTTCAGATTTACGTTGATGATATTATCTTTGGAGCTACTTCAAAAGAATTATGCATGAAATTTGAAAGTTTAATGAAGAGAGAATTTGAAATGAGTATGATGGGTGAGTTGAAGTTCTTTCTTGGGTTGCAAGTTAAGCAAACCGAAGAGAAAATCTTCATTCATCAACAAAAATATGTGAAAGAGTTATTGAACAAATTTGATATGCAAAATGTGAAGCCTATGGCGACTCCGATGCATCCTTCAAACCTTTTGTCGAAAGATGAACTTGGTAAGAAGGTGGATCAAACCCTGTATAGAGGGATGATCGGGTCTTTCATTGTATCTTCACTGACAAGTAGACCGATATCTTGTTGATGTATGCTTGTGTGCAAGGTTTCAGGCCGATCCTAGGGAGTCTCATTTTATTGCTGTTAAAAGAATTATGAGATATCTCGCAGGTACTACTGATCTTTGCTTAATGTTTGAGAAAGGTAAAGATTTCAGGTTAATTAGATATTGCGATGCGGACTATATTGGAGATAGAATCGAAAGAAAGAACACAAGCGGAGGATGTCACTTTCTTGGCGCAAACCTAGTTTCCTGGTCAAGCAAGAGACAAAGCTCAATCGCTCTATCAACCGCCGAAGCAGAGTATATGTCTGTCGCAAGTTGCTATTCACAGACACTATGGATCAAGTATCAACTTGAAGATTACTCAGTTCGAGAAGATGAGATTTTAATCTACTGCGACAACACCAGTGTAATTAATCTGTCAAAGAATCCGATTCAGCATTCTAGAGTGAAGCACATAGAAGTCAGATATCATTTCCTGAGAGACTATGTTCAGAGGATGGTGGTACGTCTACAGTTCATCGAAACAGAGCATCAGTGGGCAGACATCTTCACTAAACCACTAAGTGAAGAACGGTTCCAGAAGATCAGACGCAACTTTAACATGGTTATGTTAAGCGAATAGTCAGGCTAAAAGTAACGTCAAAACTAACGGCGTTAGATACAGTGAGTTACAGCTGGTAACTTCTTTGTCAAGGAAGTTTTGGAGGGAAAAATCTGATAATCTCGAGGATCTTAATGATTCTAGAACACACCGAACTATACCCCTATAAGTAGCCTGAAAGCAAAATCATTGCGGTTACTCTCATCTCCAGACAGTTCATCTTGCTTTCCAATTTTCTCAATCATTCTACCCTAGACGAAGAGTTTTCCAGAAAATAATTTTCTTTCTGAAACAATGGAAGCAGCTATGATTTTCGGAAGACATGTGGATTTCGAGTCATTGAGGAATGATGGAATGGATGTAGAACCAGAGATTGAAAGAGCTGGTTGGAGGAATTTCTTCTAGGTACGAGAACCAGTATATACTAATGAGGTATTCGAGTTCTGGAAGAATGCTCAGCTTGTAGACAAAACTGTGGTATCTTCGGTAGATGGTATATCTGTCGTTGTCACTAAGGAGCTGATAAAGAAGGTGACTGATTGTCCATCGGTTGGTGAGACTCTATCTACCAAGGCCGGTTGGATGTCCCAGGTTGGAATGAAAGAAGAAGATGTCAGAAGACAACTGTATGGAGTCAATGATTCATGGGAGAGGAAACCTCTAGTTTGGTTCCAAAGGCTAGGGTTCTTCATGCGATTCTGTTTAACTGCATTCTACCCAGAGTAGGTTCAAGGCATTTGGTGACTACCCTAGATGAACAATGCTTGTTTTACCTGCTGAATCGCAGCCCTATTGATTTACCCTTCTTAATCTTTCACTACATGATTAAGGGGATGAAGGATACAAATAGCTATCCTTATGGCATGCTTCTGACAAAGATTTTTCAGGAATCCGGAATCCTTCTACACAAAGGAAATAGAAGGATTGTACCATTGAAGACTAAGATTGATGCAATCACAATACGGTGAATGGGTCTCAGTACAGTGATTAGAGGAGAAGCAGACTCTTCGAGGAAAACAAGAACTGAGGGGGAGCGTGTTTCGAAGAAGACTCCCGCTTCAAGTTCTCGAACTCAACACAGTACGAGATCTCCTGCGGACGAACTAAGAAGAACATTAGGTAGACCGCTGATAAAATAGGCGAGTCCTAAAACCAAAGAAAGTCAGCCTCGGAGAACAGAACCAAGTGCGCCAAAAAGACAAGGAGAAAGTCTTTTAAGTGAAGTTACGAAGAAGGCAAAGAGATCTCCAAGGATTCAGACTCTAAGGCAACAAGAAGAGAAGATTACCAGAGAACAGAGTCAAGAAAAATCGTCTCAATTTTGAGCACATAAAGCAACAAGATCTTTAGTCTCTATTCTGGAAGAGGATACAGCCAGAAAAGCCAAAGAGACTGAGAAGAAAAAAAAACAGAATCTGAGAGAGAAAAATCTCACGTGCAGAAATCTTCAAGAATGACTGAAGCAGAAGACAAGACTAAGAAGGTTAGTCAAAAGAAAAATATCTCAACTGCTGGGGAAGTTAGTCGAAAGAAAGAAACCTTTGAAGCTGCTCAGACAGAAAAACAAACTGAGCATATCACAGTTCAGGAAACCCCCATTGCTCAACAGGAGGAACCAGTGGAGCAAAGCTCGGTTCAGGAAGATCCTATTGAAGCACAATCAGAAGCAACAACAGAATCAGACTCGGATGATGATAAACCTTGTCTGATGGTATACAACTATCATCAGTTTTTGAGAAAACATAAGCTGAAGATCAGAATGGTTGAAGTTGTTACCAGAAGGAGAACTGCTATTGCAATTTGCAGTCAACCAGTGAAGAAGACAGTGGCTGTGGTACGACCTATGTCGATAAATAGTAACACATGGGACTTACTGAAAGAAGATGAAAAGAATTTCTACGATGCTTTGAGGGATGCTGCTACCAAGCCATACCCTACAAAAGTTCCCTGTAAGCCGTGTACTATTTTTCCTATTACAGAAAAGACCTAAATAAAGGTTGCACCTGATATCCAGCCAAGATATCCATTGGATTTGAATAAGGGGAAGTCAAAGCTATTTCTTGAAGAAGATTTTGATGATCTGTTCGCAGATCAAATATCAGAAGAAGTGCGTAAAATTGATGAAGCATGCGCTTACACACGTAATAAAGATCAGCGATTGCAGCTTATATCGACAAGCGAGAAGACTATCCAGTGGGAGGAAGAGTAATAACAGGGACGTTTATTGAGTTCCTTGTTCAGACAATTCTGCGTATTAGACCCTTGTCTAATACAATGTCTATTCAAACAGAAGGACTACACCTGCAAGGAAGGCGATTCTTGATCTTTGCTCGCTCCATTTGACTTAGATCTTCTTGAAGCTGATACGTTTATTCGTCCACCAACAATTCAGATCAATGATGAATACATTCCTACTTTTGATGCTTATACTACATCAATACCGTTCACTCCTCCCTCAGCAAATGTTGATCAAGCCTCCTCGTCGATTGACTCACCAGATGAACTCAGAAGATTACGCGGAGAAGCCAATGAGATCAAGGAGACGATGAATGATCTGAAGAAGCTGATGACAGAAATGCTAAAGAGCCATCATCGTTAATCATTTTTGATTATAAAAAATAGGGGGAGAAGAGCAGAAAAGAAAAGAATGAATGAAGAGCAAAAGAGAAGAGCAGAAGAGAAGAGGATGATCAGAAAAAGAAGGTGTGACTGAAGTAGACGAAGAAAGGAAGAAGTCAAAGAAGAAGTTGAAGATAAGTTTTTTTGTTTTTTAAACATTGTATTTTTTTTCTTTTGTATATAATTTGTTATCATCAAAAAGGGGGAGATTGTTAAGTCCAAATGACTTTACTTAGATATGATTTTGATGTATAACAAAGAAAATCAATAAAAAGAAAAAAATCAAGACAGACGAAGTCCTACAGACGAAGTCAGACAAACGAAGTCCTAAACAAAGCAGACACAAACGCAAACGCTAAGGAAAACAGACGCAGACACAGACGCAAACGCTAAGTAAAAGTAAAACAGAACCTGAGCGCCAAGAGTAAAAGGCACGCAGACGTAGAGACACGAGCATAAAAATACAGACGAAGAGAAAAGATGCGAAATTCAAAAGAAGACGAAGGAGTCGATTCGAGCTAGTTCTGTAACTCAATCAGATAACCGTTTCTTTAAAGATTCAAGAAACAAGAATCAAGAAGCAGTTGGAGACGAAGGCTATAAATACAAGTCGAAGTCGAAGATTGCAAAGTTAGTAAAAAATCAGTGAAGTTAAAAAACTAGCAGATTTACAACTACGAGCTTATTGTTTGATTTAGCTAAGAGCTATTCTACCGTAACAAGTGTTCAAACACTTTTCTGAGAAAAAGTAGAACAGATAGCCTGCAGAGGCTAAGTGTAAAAGAATACTGGTTGTAGAGACCTGAAGAGGCTCGCAAAGAATACTTGTAACGTTTGAAGAGATAGTGAAAATCTCAGAAGAAACTCTGAGGACTGGACGTAGCCCACGGTTTGGGGTGAACCAAGATAAATCTCTGTGTCAAACTACTCTCACTCTATATCTCTATATTTTAGATTCAAGTTTTATCAATAATTAATTCGTAAACAAAGTTTTCAAAGTTTTGATTAATCAGAATCTATTGGAAGTTCTGTAAAGAATTTTATTTCTAACAAACAGCCTTTGAAAGTTTTTTTTAAAAAAGGGGAATACACAATTCAACCCCCCCTTCTCGTGCATTCTATATCGTTTTATAAGTATTGTATTAACGTGTGATTCACTTCACAACTTGTATCCCATCTTTACATGCCCAAGGAATATCACCTCATTAAGCCAAAACTCACATTTGCTGAGTTTGGCATAGAGCTCCCTCTCCCTCAATGTCTATAACACAATCCTAAAATGCTCCTCATATTTCCCTCCATTCTTGGAATATGCCAGAATATCATCAATAAACACTATGACAAACTTATCCAGATACTCCCTTAAGACCCTATTCATAAGATCCATAAAAGCAGCTGGAGCATTATTCAGTCCGAATGGCATGACTAGGAACTATGCCCATATCGAGTCCTAAAGGCTATCTTGCTTACATCAGACTCCTTGATTCTGAGTTGATGATAGCCTAACCTGAGATCAATCATAGAAAAGACCCTTTCTCCCTGCAGCTGGTCAAACAGATCATCAATTCGAGATAGAGGGTACTTTTTTTGTTGATCACCTTGTTGAATCTCTATAATCTATACACATCAGCCATGTTCCATCCTTCTTTTTAACAAACAAAATCGACGCTCCCCAAGGTAACGAACTCGGTCTTATGTACCCCTTCCCTAGCATTCCCTCCAACTGTTCCTTAAGCTCCTTCAGCTCAGTTGGAGTCATTCTATAAGGTGGTATAGAGATGGGTGCGGTTTCGGGAATTAAGTCAATGGTAAACTCGATTTTCCTTACCGATGGCAAACTAGGTAAATCTTCTGAAAACACGTATGGAAATTCCCTCACAACTGGAAAATCCTCTAACTTTCCTTCATTCGCTTTAGTGTCCACAACATATGTTAAAAAGGCTTTACACCCCTTTCCCATCATTCTATCAGCCAACAAGGTCGAAATAATCCTTAGTGATGGTGTTTTCCTGTCCCCTTTGAAAATCACCTTCTTACCGTTGCCCAGGTCAAAATCCGCCTCCTTAAGGCTACAATCTAACTTTGCATGATACTTCTCCATGGCATCCATTCCTAGGTAGTAAGTTCACTACCAGCTGAGCACCCTTAATGAAAAGTCTACAATCCCTATAAACTTGACTTACAATCACATTCTTCCATAGAGGAGTATTAACAATTGAGGGACTATCCAAATGCCTCAGATCAACATCATGTAATTTCATACTTGTAGAAACAAATGAACGCGTGGAGCCAGAATCAATCAAAACATATACTTCAAAATTAAATAACTGAGCCATACCCGTGAAAACTTCAGGAGTGACTGTAGCTTGCTCTCTGGTTATAGCAAATACTTTAGCCTATGTTTGACCCCTCGGCCTCCTGGAGGAATAGTTTTCTTTGTAGCTCCAGAATGGCCCACCCCTATGATTGGTGATCGCGGCTTATCGTTCAATCCTAAGATTGATCCTTGGAAACCGGTCAAAATCAATTTATACCAAGAATTGCAACACAGGGTGCAACCTCGGGTCGACTCTCAAGGAACCAGTGTAGAATTGATCTTAAGACTAGCCTAGTCTAATGATGCATGCAATTAAAGCAATTAAAGGGGGTTTTGGCTTGATCTTTTAAACTAAAGAAAGCAAAGTTGAATCAAATATTTTTTTTTGGGATTTTAGAATAAACAAGACAATTGAAAATAATCGAGATTGAAAACAATTAACTAAAACTCTCCTAAAAATGTGGCTCGGGTCATCATCGTTCAAAATAAATGTCGGGGTTTGAAATCCGCTAAGTTTTGAAAACACAACCTTAACAACTCGTTAAGTCCAAGAATTTAATTAATCAACTCGATTAATTAAATCTTGTTAAAACCCTTAGTGTATGACATGGACTAATTTATGCAACAGGTTAACCAGATGAAACACAATCAATTCAATCAAACACAACTAGGTAGATTAAATTAACCCATGCAAATCATTTAACATACACGAAACTTCATGTATTTCGAACAACATCCAATGAAACTAATCCACACCATAAATCAAAGTTTAACATCCGATTAAACTATAACCGGATTCAATCCATCATATATCGCAATCTTCAACTCGGAGGTTTTACAAAACATGGCGAAATCTAAAACAATGGTTGATTACCCTTGAAGCTCATGGAACTCCGACCTTCGCTACATTTTCGGAGGCGGAAACCTTAGCCTTGCATAAGCGTGGAAGAAGCCATCTTCGCTGAACTCCAAAGCTACCTATGGCTCCAACGACGATTGGCGAAAGTGATGAATAGGAATGGTGCTTGAAGATGAGAAATGGAAGTGTTGCTATCACGGTGTTAAATGCGTTGGTGGTCGCCACCTGCAAAATAAGAAAACTAAACCTATTAGAGAAACAGAGAAAACGAAGAAGGAGAAGTGTTCCTCGGGATTGCGGCCGTCCTCATTTAACCTAAAATAGAAGGTTTTATAGGAAGTCTGCAAGGGTGGGTCGAAACAGTGGATAATTTTGCTATTTTAGGTCGGGTTTCGACATTCGTCATGCTAATGGCGGCAGTTCATGCTGGCGAATGAAGAATGGTCACTCGTCATGATTTAATTAATTTACACTAATAAATTTGCCGCGAATGGTCGCATTGGTTCGCTCGAGCGAATGGATGGCTTCTCACGGCATATTGACTTTCTCTTGTTGACTCCATTGTTCCTACAAAAATACAACACATTTGCAGTATCAATTGTCCCAATAAAAGTTATGCAGAAATTAATATCAAATGACAACAAAATATTGACAATGTGCAAATTATAAAAGCTCGATATGAGGAACCAATTTAAGCATAAAAATCATGAATTAGGAGTCAACAAGTGCATAATCACTTAAGAAATTAGGGCCAATTTATAGTATAAATTTGGCTCAATCAACTGGTTTGGTTCCCACTGTTTCTGCTCTCCTTGGGGCTTACAACTGGGACCCCTCTTGCCTTGTTACTTAGGGGACAATCTCTGATCAAGTGTCCCTTCTCTCCGCATCGGAAACATGTTCCAAGTAACTTGAAACACTCTACCTTATGAAGTTTGCCATAATGCTCACATTGGGGGTTCATGTTCCTGCTCTTCTCCACCCTGTTATTGCCTCCATGATGAGGCTTGACTTGAAATCGCGCCTTGGTTGCTTGTTAAGTAGGGGGTATTTACTCCCCACCTCACTCTGTTTATGGAAACTCTTCCTAGCCCTCTCAGGCATTTGAGTACTCGCCCCTATCTTGGAAAACTATTCCCTATTCTTCCTCTTCCTGCTTTCCTCATTTATGATATTCTCCAGCTTCTCAGCCTGGAGTGTGGCATCTACCAGTTGTTGGTAGTCACAGAAGTTGTGGATTAGAATTTTCTCCTTGATTCCCTCCCTCAAACTTGCAGCACTTATCCTCCTCATTAGCAACAATGTTGGTCGCACACCGGGATAGCTGGGTAAACTTCAACTCATATTCATTCACACTCATATCCCTCTATGTGAGATTCAGAAATTCTTTAGCCTTCTCCTGGATATAGACTCTCAAGAAGTATTTCCTCCTGACAACTTTCAAAAAGTCTCTTTATGACAACACTAGAGGCATCCTGATTGTGGGGCACTGATTCCCACCAATGAAGTGCATCTCCCTGTGGCAAGCTCACTGCATAATCTAGCTTCTCCTCATCTGAGCACATCATCTAAATTAGAACCCTCTCGATCCTCTTCAACCAGGCTTCAGCCTCTTCAGGATTTATAGTCCCATTGAAATCTACAACTCCATACTTGCGGAACTTATCATACTGGCCACTCCTCTCCATTGGAGCCTGCATCGAGACTTGTGACCTTTGGCCTATGGCATATGTGAAAGCCTGGGTAAAGGCTTGAAAGAACTACGAGTCCATAAATGGCATAGGGGGAGGAGGTGGTGGCATTTCATGCTGCACATCAGGTGCCTCAAAATTAGGAGCAGGGTGTGTCCCAGTATCTTACGAGACATAGGATTTATCCGTACTCCCTTGACGAGAGCCAGATCGAGTCCGGGCTCCTCGAGTTCTCCTTCGAGGCGGCATTTATCACTCCTTTAATATAAAACCAGTGAAAACCTTTAGTTTATGTAAAACAATTTCAAATCATGTAAAACAATTTAAAAACCATGCATTTTGCTTACTTAAAAATAATGCATGTTCATTTCATGCCTTAGACTACCCATCAAAAGCCTAAAGGAAACTCCTAAACCTAGTCGCTGTAATACCATAAGCGTTGGACACCCCGCCCTTAAGAGTCACGATCCCGACGTCCTAAATGACATTTGGACACGTGTCCCACAAGGGTGGTGTGCTCCCACCAAGAGGACTTACTTTTATTATATCTAAACAGACTTCAACCTTAATAATTTTTCACCAGCCTTGGGGCAATGCAAAACTGTCATTAGGATTATCGGGTTAAGATCCTCTTAGGACGATTTCAAAGAAGGCTTAGAGACCTACAACTTTGAGGAGGACCTTAAGGTCGGATGCTATCCTCTGAAGGGGGTTGGAAATGGAATAGAAGATAGGGGAAGGCGAAAGACAGGAGAAACAAAGACAGAGGAAACAAAAGACAGAAAAAGCGAAAAGACAGAAGAAGCAAAAGACAGAAGAAACACAAGACAAAAGAAACAAAAGACAAAAGAAGCAAAAAGCAGAAGAAGCGAAAAGGCAAAAGAAGCAAAAGACAAAAGAAGAAAAAAACAGAAGAAGCAAAACACAGAAGAAGCGAAAAGGCAGAAAAAGAAAAAAGACAGAAGAAGAGAAAAGATAGAAGAAGCAAAACACAGAAGAAGCGAAAAGGAAGAAGAAGCAAAAAGATAGAAGAAGCGAAAAGACAGAGGAAGCAAACGACAGAAGAAGCACAAGACAGAAGAAATAAAAGATAGAAGAAGCAAAAAGACAGAAGAAGCGAAAAGGTATAAGAGCAAAAGTCAGAAGAAGCAAAAGACAGAAGAAGCGAAAAGACAGAAGAAGCAAAGCACAGAATAAGCGATAAGGAAGAAGAAGCAAAAAAACAGAAGAAACAAAAAGAAAGAAGAAGCAAAACACAGAAGAAACAAAAAGGCAGAAGAAGCAAAAAGATAGAAGAAGTGAAAAGACAGAAGAAACAAAACATAGAAGAAGCAAAAAGGTAGAAGAAGTGAAAAGGCAGAAGAAGTGAAAAGACAGAAGAAGCAAAAGACAGAAGAAGCAAAAAGGCAGAAGAAGTAAAAAGGCAAAAGAAGCAAAACACAGAAGAAGCAAAAATCCAAAATAAACAAAAAGACGAAAGAAGCGAAAAGGTAGAAGAAGCAAAAAGAAAGACGATACAAAACACAGAAGAAGATGACGTCATCACAAAGGAATCACAAAAAGAGATGACGTCGTCACAGAAGAAGCAAAACACAAACGATTCAAAACACAGAAGAAGAAGATGTCATCACAAAGAAAACATAGTAGGAGATGACATCATCACAGAAGAAGCAAAACGACAGAAGAAGCAAAAAGATAGACGATACAAAACGCAGAAGAAGATGACATCATCACAAAAGAAACACAGAAGGAGATGACGTCATCACAGAAGAAGCAAAAAGGCAGAATAAAAAAAAAGACAAACGATACAAAACATAGAAGAAGATGACGCCATCACAAAGGAGACACAGAAGGAGATAACGTCATCACAGAAGAAGAAAAAACGCAGAAGAAGCAAAAAAAAAGACGATATAAAACACAAAAGAAGATGATGTCATCACAAAGGAAACACAGAAGGAGATGACGTCATCACAGAAGAAGCAAAAAGACAAAAGAAGCAAAAAGACAGACGACACAAAACACAGAAGAAGATGATTTCATCATAAAGAAAACACAGAAGGAGATGACGTCATCACAGAAGAAGCAAGAAGGCAGAAGATATAGTTCCTCTCTTGCACATCTTTCCTTATACGAGCCATGACTTTTAGCTCAAACGTCCAAAATTTACATGCTAAATATCTTTGGAAAATAAAAGAAAGAATTACTACCCACTAGAAGACATATTTGCCTAAATCAGCCTAGATTAACCCTGAAGTTAGAAAACTAATTTTTCCTTTGTGAAATTTGAAAAATTTCAACGTACCAACTTTAAATTATCATGAGTAAATATGCAAACATATTCTATTTGCATCAAAAGATAAAAGTTTTAAAAAGCTTTAGTGGACATTTCAAGTGGCAAATACATTAATACATCAAAATTCCAAAATACAAAAGATACATGATTTGCTCAAAATGCAACTAAAGTCTTGCTTTACAAACTTGCTTCAAATACAAAATAATCAAAACTAGGAGTGATACCTTGCCCTTTTGACCTACTCGATATCCTGCTCATTACCTGAATGTGTGGTAGGAGATTGGGGGTGGGTTTAAATTTTTTGGGTAACAATCTTATAATCGGTAACAAGCAAAAACTATTGAAATAATCATCTTCATTGCAAAAACTCACATTATTGCATAACATGGATACATCACTACTGCCAATATATCATGAACACATAAAGCACATCAAATTGGTTCGGGTGGATCCAAAATAGAACGTACTACGCATTTTTACATAATAGTCTTACATAGTTGTGAACTTATGGGAGTCCATGAAGGAATTCAATGGCACTAACGGGCAGGCGGGAGAAGCCTTTAGACAAGTGCACTTGACATACTTAGGGGATCACCACGAACCCACATAACATGTAATTTCATGACTTGTAAACTTTTTTTTTCCCAAAATGGCACTAGATCAGAAACTTGATTTTTCATGACATGATATCTTTTCAAAATCATTTCATTTTTCATTTAAAAAATTTATGCACATAATATGCAGCACTTTCTCAAAGCATTTAAAGAACAATTAAATGCACATTTGAAAGTAGTTAAAAACATTCATTTCACTTCTCTTGAAAGAAAACATTTATGGCTTATTAGTCAATTATAAAAATGTAACCCACCTTGAATTTCTTATTGGTAATTTGCTCAAATATGCCTCTCCTCTTGCTCCTCTTGTCCTTGATTTCCTTTTTAACATAAATAAAAATCTTCAAATCAATAGAGATTTCCATATGAGAACCCAATGGAACTAATGTATAAATTGATCCTAGAACTCTTAAACCCATGCATTTTCTAAGCTCTTGAGACCAAAACCCCTTCCAAAAATCCAAAGCCTTAAAATTCTCTTACCTCAAATCTTATCGAAATGGAGAAATGCTTAGTTCATAAGAAGGCTTTTATCTTCCTCTATATTTTTCCCTTCTTGGTCATTCTCAAAATCCCTTTTGAAGGTTGAGAAAAATCAAAACCTAGCTCAAACTTCTCTTCTCTCTCTAAACCAACGTCACTCTCTCTACCTTCTTTCTTATTTTTGTGCTTTCTCTATTCTGTTCTTCCTCACCAACATTTTTGGCTTCTAAAATGCAAGCCAATAAATCCCTCTTCCCATTTTGCCCCTCCTTCAAAGCCTTAAAGCCTTCCCACTTAAGTGATCTCTCTAAAATACCCCTTATGCAACTTATCACTTTAACTTTAATTCAATTCACCTATGCAACATATTCTCATTAACATTAACATGCTAATTAATTTCAACATACACTAATATAGCAAGATCCCAAACTTAATCTAATCATGCTCATTTATGAAGAAAAAAAATTAGGGGCCAACACTTCTAGGTTAGTAGTTTGACCTTTTGGTCTCCAAACATACAAATGAGATAATTTCTTCATTCTTTGAAAGTTACAAGAATGACTAAGATGGCCTTGTCTGTTACAGTAAACGCACAAAATAAATGAATGAGAATTACTATAATTTTTTCTATTTATAAGGTTGATGCTTTTTTAACTATAACTACTGGTGGATTTAATAAAGAAATTCTCATGTGGCCTAATATTATTATTTTCATTGTATCCTATTCCAGCCTTATTAAAAACACCTTTACCATTCCTAAGTAATGCATCAAGATTATTCCTTTCATCAACAAATTTAGCGATATTTTTTTCTAGAGAAGTGATTTTTTTTAACAAAATTCTCTTTCTTAAGTTCTAGAGTAACAACTTTTTCTTCTAGTTATTTTGCCTTAGCAAAATCATTCTCAACCAATGCATTCTCTAACTGACTTACCTTTTGCTCCAAAAATTCCTTTTAAGAGACTTTTTGCTTATTATCATTGTTAGCCCCTGAATTTTTTTTCATGATTTAATAAGCATGATTAGATTAATTTTGGGGTATTGCTAGATTAATGTATGTTGGAATTAATTAGCATGTATATGTGAGTAAGACAATATGATATAGTTTAAGGGAATTAAAGTGTTAAGGTGGTAAGTTGCATGAGGGACATTTTTTGAACATTACTTAAGTGGGAAAGCTTTAAGGCATTGAAGAAGGGGCAAAATGGGAAGAAGGAATTGTGGGCTTGTTCTTTAGAAGAGGAAAAAAACGTTGGTGAAGAATGAAAGAAGAGAGAAAACACAAAAATAAGAAAGAAGGGAGAGAGAGTGTCGTGGGTTAAGAGAGAAAAGAGAGTTGAGCTAGATTTCAAGTTTTCTTAGCCTTCAAGAGAGATTTTGAGAGTGATCGAGAAGGGAAGGGGAAGAGGAAGACTAGAGCTTCCATTAGAGCCAATAAATTCATTGTTTGGTGAAGATTCAAGGTAAGATTCAAAGAACTTAGGAAATGCATGGGTTTAAGTATTCTAGGGTCAATTTCATGCATATGATTCTTTGGGTTTTCCAATTGGAGTGCATTTTGAATAGGGACTTTGCTAATGTTTGAAGGGAGGCAAGAGGAGTAAGAGAAGAGACATCCTTGAGAAAGTTTTCAAGCAAGGAAACTAAGGTGGGTGACATTTTTATAATTGAGTTAATAAGCCATTAAAAATTTATTTCAAATAAATGGACTTAAATGATTTCCATCTACCTCGAAAATGTGCATTTATTGTTCTTTAAAAGGCTTTGAGAATGTGCCACTTGCTTTTGTATGTGAATGTTGTGAATGATTTATGAACTTGTATGAGAATGATTTCAAATTACTTCATAATTGTTGTATTTATTGCTTTTGAATGACCTGGAAAATGGCTATATAATTGGTATGGGATTTTGGTTGATGAAGTGTGAAATGATGATGGAATTGTATATGAAATATTTCATGCTCATAAAAGACAAGTTTTCAAAATGTGTCATTTGGGCAATTTGTTTTCAAGTCATGAATAACATGTTATGTGGGTTTGTGGTGGTCTATTCTGTCAGTCAAAAGCACTTGATTAAAAAGGCTTCTCTTGCCTTCCCGCTAGTGGCATGTGGCTCCTTCACGGACTTCCATAAGTTCACGGCTACGTAAGACCAATTTGTGAGATTACAATACTACGTTATGTTCACAGCTATACAAGACCCTTATGAGAAATTTGTAGTACGTTCTGTTACTGATCCACCCAAATCATTTTGATATGTTTAATTGATTTTGATGTGTTTGATTGGTTATGATGTATTGGCAAGTTTGATGGATGTATGAATTATGTGATTTGTGAATTGGCTTGATAAGTTAAGAATTTTGTGGTTTATGATTCAATAGGAAATTGGCTATGATCATTAAGGTTTTAAATGGTTTTTGCTTATTACCGATTATAAAGCTATTACCCATGAGCTTTAAGCTCACCCATTTCCTTCCCATCTTGAAGCAATGGGCAAGATATCGAGTGATCGAATTGAGAGTCAAGGCATCACTCCAATGTGCATATTTTGTTTTGAAGCTAGATTATGTAAAATAAGGCTTTAGTCACATTTTGAGAAATTATTGTTTTTTTAAGTTTGTATTTTTGGATTATGATGTAAGGTGGCTCGAAATTCCAACTAAAGCATTGTAAAACTCTTATCTTTTGATGTTAATGAAATACAGATGCATTATGTTTTGTTCATGATTTTCCAAGTCTGTATATTGTATTGTCAAGCTTTTCATAGGGGTAGGAATTGTGTTTTGAATTCAAGGGGAAAATTGGATTGATTTAGGTAGAAATAGATAAAGTTGTCTTCTACAAAGTTATGACTTATCCTCTTAGCTTTCCAACTCTATAAATTATGTAAATTTTGGGTGTCAGAGTTGAGAGATATGAGCATTATAAGTGATGATGCTGCATAGGAGGTATGAACATGATAGCTATGGTGAATGATGAGAGTTTTTGTATGTTATGAGTCATTTGAGTTGAGGTTTAGGAGTTTAATGCACTCAAATCGGTAATTGAATGTATGAGGAGTGTCATTGCATTAGAAGAAGTGAATTTGGGAAGATTATGAGTGAAGATGATGTTAGAATGGATGTAGGAACTTTTGGAGAGGCTTTGGAAGGAGTTTTGGATCACCAATGTCCGTTAGATGGACTTCAGGTCCGTTTAATGGACCTTCTTGGGTCTATGAGGACCCTCAACCTTGCCCATGTCCATTTAATGGACAACACGGACCTTCTCGGGTGAAAATGTAACAGCTACAGGAAATTTGTATTTTGGACCCTCTAAATGACAAAATCTCGCTTTGTAGTCTCATAAAAGTTATAGATCTAGAAGTCCTTTTTCAAACCGTCTACAACTTTTATCACTGTCTAGGCTTTTGTTCTCTGTTTATGGGTTTTTTGTTCTCTGTTTGGTCCTTTTAAAGAAGAGGATAATTTAGTCTTGTATGTCTAGGCTTCAATTACTGTCTAGGATTCTTGCAGTGATAGCATATGATTTGGTTATTTTGTGTTTTGCTATTACTGTTGTTGCTTTTTGACAGAAACTTGTTGTTTTCAATTTTCTTGTTTCCTTCTCTTTTCTTCATTAGCTTCTTTTTGTAGAAGAATGCATATTTTCTAACCATGAAATTAAATTCATCATATCCATCTATTTGCACCTTAGTATCCCTTTCATCACCGTTTGATATATTTGATTCAGCAGTTGCTTTTAATGTCATTCCTCTTGTATGAGGATCCTTCATCTTGCCTAAGCTCTGTTGCTTTTAATGTCATTCCTCTAGTGTACAGATCTTTGTAGTTCCTAAAGCTGTCACTTTAGGTCTCCATTCCTTTAGCAGTGACCTTAAAATATTTATTACAACCTCATCATTGGGATATATCTTTACCAAGTTCTTTAAAGTTGTGATGATGTTGTTGAAACGTCTGAAGAATTCGTTTATAGTTTCTCCATGTTTCATGCAAATAGTTTCGTATTGATGCATTAAAAGACTTATTCTATGTTTCTTTACCTTTGTAGTTCCTTTAAAAATAGCTTGAAGTTTGTCTCACATTTCCTTTGCTATAGAACCGTAGGATATCTTTTCATACTCTTCTGGAGATAATGCACAGATCAGATGATGTCTTATTTGGGCAATCAACTGTGCATTTTTTTTTATCAACATTAGTCCATACTTCTACGTCGTCAGTCACAGGGGGTGTAGCATCAACTTTGATAGCTTGCCAGATTTCAATATCTACATATTGAAGATAAATGGTCATTCTCTCTTTCCAATAAGAATAGTTGTTTCCATTGAAATAAAGAGGCTTTGAGACAAATTGTCCTTCAAGACTTCTCAAATTGTTTTCTATAATCTATCATATGTTGTAAAGCACAATAAATGTGAAAACTTGCTTTGATATCAAATGATAAAGTAAACGTATGTAAAAAGGGGGTGAATTGTGTGTGACTTGAAAATTTTGCAAGTTACTATCAATTTATGTAAACGATAAGAGCTTGTTAAATTTCAATGAAATGATTATGTAAATAAAAAAAAACATGATAAAGTTCAAAATGAAAGGAGCCTGTTAACATTCAAAATGAAAGGAGCTTGTTAATGTTCAAAACGAAAGGAATATTTTGCAATATTAAAATAGAACGAGCCTATTCAATTCTAAAACTGAAGGAGCCTCTTGTAAATTGAAAACATAAACATTATAATGTGGAAATTTAAAAGTTAAGAAGAGAGAAAGAATGACACGGTCGATTTATATTGGTACAGCTTATCATGAAGCCTACGTCTAGTCCCTAAGCATCCAACTTGAGTATTTCACTATAAAAATCTAAGTAATAAATTTTGATGAGTCTCTCCAAGCTCACAAGTACATTTTTTCAAGATTCTTCAACTTTCCATACTCGTAGTTTTTAACAAGCATCTACAAGCTCTCAATAAAATGAATATAGGGTTTGCTCAATGTAAGCTTCAAGGAATAACAATCTGTCTTATTAAAGTATTTTTAATTTCTCAGGAAAAAAGAATTTGATAAAGATATGAATTTCTGAGAATGTTGACGCCACTGATGTATTTCAAAAATCTGACTTGTTTGTAAATGCAGTGGTTCTTCTTTAAATTCATTGCTTCACTTATATTTTGAGTTGTCTTTGAGTCTAACAACTCTTTAATATTATCTTTTCTATGATCTTACAATATCCAAATGTTTAAAAAAATTTAACAATATCTCAGAGCTGATTGCCGAGTTATATGATTAGCAAGATCTTTTTGGATATTGTGGAATCATTTCTAATAAATCTGGTAAGTTCATTAAGAATGTTCATTTAAGAAAGGAAACATTTATCCTATCATAGGTAACTGGATTTTATATCCTTTTAAAATTTATTTCATTACCTATTAGAATAAAGAGGAATAAATCAAATTTGAATTTTGAAATATTATATAGTTATCATCAAAATCATTAATAACAAACCTTGAGATAACATTATTATTTGACACATGTCTATTAGCTTTAATTTGCATTAGAATATTCTATAGGAAACTAACAATATTCTATCAATTTTTTCAAAAAGTAATTCATTATGTTGTATTTGGTTAAATTACAACCATAATAGGTTTCAAAAGATGCTCAAGTAAAAAATAGGAGCACTCGATCCTTGTTACATGCTAAACGTGTCTAATCATCTTTCATCCTAGTTACAAACTGAAATTTCCTTTTTAGTTAAGTTTCCATCTTCTTCTCATGTTAGGGGAGAACTTCACTATAACACCTCTTTCTATCAGTGTAATCCTGTGGTATAGAAGACTCTTTTGGTATAGTTGTTCCGTTTCTCTAGTTACTCTTCTAAAAACTCTTATGTTTCTCTACCGTCATATTTAGTACACCATTGTAGCTAAAATAATCTTCAATGCTTTATAGTATGCCCTTTTATCATTCTCAAGGTTGCTACCTTCCTTATCAGGTTTTCCCATCTCTATGTTGGAAGGCTGACACCAAGTATTGTTAGTATTTTTCTCTAGATTTCCTTCGAGTACCTACAGTTTAGCAATAAGTGTTCTATAGTTTCCATATGATTGTTGCACATTTTCTAAACATAAGAATCAATATGGAACTTCATTTTGTTTTTTAGAGATCTCTAACTAAGGAATAAAAGCATATGGAGGGAGAATGTCACAATCCTATACGACTTGCTCCAATTCACCCTTTTAGTATGATCATCCTGTAGGTAGATTCTACAACCTTTTGAACTGAAATTTTTGGAATTATCTGCAATCCACTACATCCATAACTCCTTTCTTCATGAAAAGTTGTCATATTACTTATAATTACTTCCACTCTTCTACAATTATGAGAAGGCTAGTCCCATCTACTATGTTTGATGAATCTGCATACTTTAGTACTCGAGTGAATCACTGGTTTAATATGTTGTATCTTTTCTACCTTTTACATTGGTCTTTTAGGGTGCTAGTTGTCAAACGAAAAGAATGTAGGCTTCCTATTCCTAACTCTACTAATTACCAAGTCTTGCATCCATTTCTTTGTGCCTAATATCGATATGAGGTTCCATGACATGTTTTGCTTCATTCCCAAGCTCCAAAGATGTTATCTTTTAAGTAAACGCAATGCACCCACCTTACCTAAAGTTCTTCTTTTTGTTTGCAAATTCACTGCAACTTCTTAGCTAATGTAATCTTTTTGATTAATATAGCTAAATATACTCTCAAACAACCTTAAATATTAGGTTGGCATATCGAACTAGATTTGGATTTTATGTTGTAGAAACTTGATCCAGTCCATATAAAATTCCTCAACTTCTTGTCAATTTCTATGAGGATGATTTTAGGTAGTGCTATATGGTTGATCCAGTAATTTACAAGGTAGTTCAATACAGATTGAACAAGTTGTAATCTTCTCCTATAGCTTAGGAATCTATCTATTGCACCAATGATTAATCCTCTTTTAGAAGTTATCTAAATTTGCCTTGCAATCTACAACGTTGATCCTCTTTTTTGAAATTAGAACTCCTATGTACTTGAATGGAAAGGAGCCTTAATTCGTGCCTATCTCAATGGCTTTTATAGCTGTTTCACTTCTAACACATGCTAAAAAATAGAAACTAAACTTGTTTGGGTTACTTCTTAGTCCTGAGACTTCTTTAAATTCTTCCATTGATCCTCTATCAATTTTGTTTTTCTAGAATCTTAATTTATATGTCAATTTTGATTAATTTTGTTTAAAATGTATCTTTATTAATTTGGGGATCATTTTATATGAATGAAGGAACACTTGAGCTTTATATATTATCCAATATTTTTTAGGGGTCAATTGATACTTAGATTTGAGACTTAATCGACCATTTTCATATAATATAAGTTGCACGTTTTTATTAGTCCTCAAATGGCATAAGAGAAGTATAAATTGTGCATATTCACTTTTTTCCCCTATTTCTAATTAATAAATGGATTCCTTGCTCTAATGCATGATTACAACAACTTTATATTAAACAATTATGAAATAAATACAATTATAATGAAAGAGGATAAAAAAGATAAATTTATTTCTAATAGTTCGGTTAAACAATATTTGGACTAAGTCCACTGCCCAAGCTCCACTTGAAAACTGAATATCTTCTTCCTTCAATGGATAGAGAGCAACCCTCCATACACTTTCTTTTGGTGAAGCGACACTTTAATCATCATCTTATTTTGCAACAAGTGAAGAGTAACCTTTACAAATCTTGTTCAAAGTTAAGAGGAAACTTCACAAAGTAAATCCCTAGTAATTTTCCTAATCGAAATAATTATACAACTTAAAAACTCCTTACCTTGCTCACACCAATAAATAGAGATTCAATACGTGCTATGTAATATATACCTTCATTATCCAACCTTCAAAGGCTTTTTTTAACTCTTTAATGTGTCAAACAAACACCATACAATTCATATATGGTCATTTTATACTAAAAAATATTAAATGGTCATTAGAAGAAAAAAATTCCATTATAATAGCTATAACAGTAGCATTATGTACATTAGTCAACAAAATTTTCATATTTGTCTGCCCTGGAATCAAGGGATCACTTGTTATTTTAATGCTCGTGCACTAGATTACAATGGGAGAAATGAAATACTTCAGCAAGTTTTCAATTACTCAATATCAAAGAGCAATACCAAATTGCTCAAGTTAGTTTTATGCATTGGGGTCTGTGAAACATGACAAAAAAGGATCAAGAGGAGTTTCAAGTATAAGAAATAGAACATATCAAATTTTGCCATAAAAAAACTTGCAAAGATAAAGGAAAGCTTTATTATATGCTTGGGAAAGGAGATAATAACAAACATAGTAGCCACCAGATGGACAATCACTAATTGAGAATTATAAATGGTGTTAATTAATCAAATTTACAGGCAATAGTTTCATTAAATCGAGCGAATTGTAATTTCTAGTGTAATAGCATTTCATTCCTTTCTTTGTACATTTTGAGCATATTATGGGTTAATTTATTGTTTCACTCCTTGTAAATTCAAGGCTTTGGCTTATTTTTGGAATATATGACCTTAATTTTTTTAAAAATTTTATCATATTAGTTGACCAATGTAGTCAAAACTTATAGTACATGTTTTTTAAAAAGTATAAGTCGACCATTCGATCTAAAACTATAATGTTGATCTCCTAATAATCGTATTGATCAATCAAACTTCCTAAAATAAGTTTTTCAGATCTTTCCAAATTTTTCAAAGATTAAGATATTGATCCAAAATATTTTAAAAGTTATCCTAAATTATTTTAATGCATTAAGAAGATTTTTTAATCTTCTCAAATTTTCTCTTGATTATGAAAATATATATACAATATGCCCCAATTCCAAATAAACATGCAATGATTGGACTCATAATTTATTGAAATGATTAAGATAAGGTTATAAGTAAAAACCTGTTTGACGAGATTTCTAATATAAAATTGAAAACAAAAACTTGTTTGGTTGAGATTTGTAATAAAAAGCGAAAACAAAAACATATTTGGTTTTAGTATCCTATTTATGTTTTTGTAATTATACTCTTATATTAATAATTTTAATATAATATATTATGTTTTTAAATTAATTAATTCTCATTATAGTATTATCAACATATAGGAATATTTTATCTATTTATATAACAACATATTCCACTCCTTAAATCCTTATAGGGTAGTTTTATCTACATATACAACAATATAAAGATTTAAGAGTCCTTACTCATGAATAGACATTAAGGCGAAACGAATGGCTATACTCATAGGATAAAGAGAACCTAGAAGATGAAAAATAAGAAATGACTAGATCATGATATTTTTGACAAGCGGAGGATAAAGAGACAATAAAGTTGTTTGCTTTGTTGTTGATTCTAGATATTAGATCTCAAAAGCACACAGAGTAGTTCTCTATAGTATCCTAAGCAAACAACCTTGAAAACCTAGAAGATCGCCTTTCTTGTCATTGTTTTCATAAAAGGAGTAACACACAAGAAGCATTTTGTATAGCAATCAAAGTTACAACGAAGTCTCACCTTAGAAGTCGGATGAAGCAGGAGGAGAACACCACCACCAATTATCATCGCCACACGATCAACGGTGGCAATATAAGCCTTGAGTCCCTCATAAGCTGATCAAAACTTGTCCAAAGCATCGTGCTCCGTACAAACGATGGCTCTGAGAACAGTAACATACGGCTCAAACAAAGTTTTCATCAAAGAAACTCCAAAAGAAAGTTCGGAGTGAACTGACCTTGTGTGTGCTTGTAAAAAAATAAATGTAAAAAAGATGAGTAGTATCATTCAAGATTGGTTTGCTAAAGAATAGAGATAAGAAAACAGAGATATGTTGTTTTTCTGTCCAAGAAAACGTGTTGTCAAAATTAAAAAAATGTTATTTTCTTGTTTCTTTAAAACTGTTGTGGTTTTTTTTTTAAACAAGAAATTACAATATAATTACAAACACATTTTACATGTTCCTCTTTTTACAAAAATGATTAAAAAAGAAAAAAACAAATGGCCCTTAACTTTTAGAAAAAGTTTAAACATAACATTAAAATAACGAAAAACTGACGCCGCTGACTTAATAATTATTAATATCAATTTATTATTTATTCGGCCCTACACTTTTAAAACATATATATAATTTATTAATTTTTTTGTAGCCTTGAAAGCCTTCGAAGGAAATGTGCTAAAGTTGATATACTAGCCAATTTTGACGACGATGTTGGCGTGATATCTGCCCCATTTGGTGCAACCTCCCCGCTGTCTCCATTCTTTGCGTTGAGTTATGATATTGGTTCTTTCCATGTAATGCAATGTGGGATTAGTGTTGTGCTTTCAGCTAGAAACGAATGTTCTAATCCTTCTGTTAAGATAAAATGTCCTCGGATTGGATACTGGTTGAATTTAATAGCAAATAATAACAAAAATAAAGATAGAAAAAAAATGGGACAGAACACAAAGATTTACGTGGTTCGGTCAATGTGACCTACGTCCACGACCAGAGGGTGAGCAATTTTACTAATATGTGGAGAATGTATACAAGTACAAAAGGCTGGAATAAAAGGCTTTCAACAGTCATAAGTATACAGAAGAGAGGATATGAGGATTTCAGAAAGGAAAGAATGGTGTATTCCTCTATAAGTCTGCAACCATATTTATAGCTGAAGTCCCTACAATCTTTCGTCCAAATCCTTCTAACCTGCAGCCATAAATTGTTGAATGAATGAAGAAACCACCAACTATATTTGACGTACTTGCATGCCGCCAGCCAAGTTCATATTTGATGAATACATGCCACCAATCACAACCTTCTTTCTTTGACATTTGAGGAATGTAGGCAACCAACCACCGCCAGCCAAGTTTGAAATGTGGAGGGGCTAAGTCATCACATTAACATGCAACAAATCTCCACCTTGACTTGGTTCCGAATAATTAGTGATCTGCTCCACCTTCTCCGACAATGCCCCGAAAGGGCTATATCACCAACTATAGACGCCAATCAAGTCCAACCACTACTTGAACTTGTAAAGTGGAAAAACCTTCATAAACATGTCAGCAAGATTGTCCTTAGTGTTGATCTTCTGAATAAGGAATTTCTTCTTAGCAATAGTATCCCGAATGAAATGATACTTCACATCAATATGCTTCGTCATCTCATGATACATCTGATCTTTCGTCAAATGAATAGCACTCTGGCTGTCAAAATAAATAGTAGTAACCCCTTGATGAAGGGATAACTCGCCAAATAAACCTCTCAACCATAATGCTTCTTTGATAGCCTCAATAACTGTCATATATTCTGCTTCAGTAGTAGATAAAGCCACTATATGTTGTAGAATAGCTTTCCAGCTAACAGCACAACCTCCAATGTAAAATACATAACCTGTCAGAGACCTACATCTGTCGAGATCACCGATATAATCTGAATCTACAAAACCAACCAAAGTGTTGCTAGTTCTACCAAACTCCAAACTAAAATTTGAAGTGCCCTTCAAATATCTGAGAATCCATTTCACTGCGTGCCAATGTTCTTTGCCAGGATTGAGCATATATCTGCTAATGACACTAACAGCTTGTGAAATATCAGGATGAGTACATACCATTGCATATATAGTACTACCGACAGCACTAGAATACGGAACTCATGCCATATAATCTTCCTCTTCCTGTGACTGTGGTGATTGAGCAGTAGATAGTCTAAAATGCCTAGCAAGAGGAGTACTAACTGCTTTGGCATCTCGCATGTCAAATCTCCCCAAAACTTTATTGAGATAATTTTCTTGGGTCAAGAATAATTTATCATCTCCTCGATCACGTCTTATCTGTAGGAAAATCCCGGGATGTACATCACATGTACAAGGTGCGGAAAACAAAAATTTTTGTCATCGGGACCTTCCCGAAGGCCAGGATCTATGTGTCGGTATGAAGACTCAAACCTAAATAGCCAATAGAGACTATCTCTAAAGGTATCCACGCAGAGATCAGAAAACCTAACCGGGACAAACCCCTTTGACCCGGGAATAGCTAGAACAAATTAAAGGCTGCTAGACCTTACTTTTGTCCTCTAGAGAGCTTGGATTGATGCTGAACACTTGCTTGGAGGAAGAGAGAAATCGATGGTTGCTAAAGAGAGAAGAGACTATGAAACATTTTTCATAACCTAACTTAACCTTTTAAGTTCTTTCTTCTTCTCCTTCAAAAATCGTCGTTCACCTTCTTAAGCAAGCCATCTTATAGTTATTTAATCACTTAAAATAACTTACCATAAGATGTCAACATGTGGAAGCTTAATGGCCATTAACTAATTAATGGATTAAATAATCAAGGTTGAAAAGTCAAACTTTTATCCTCTTCACCCTTACCAACGTCCACATGCCTAATATATATAATAATTAATTAATTAATTATTTAATTAATTAATTATTTAATTAATTAATTAGAATATAATTGCTAAGGTCCAGTCCAACTGGGGTCGGTCCTACCGGCCTATCCGGTACCGAAAACGCTCCGGAGACCTTTCTTAGCAATATCGATGTCGCGATCTCATCGGGACATATCCCGATCTCATCGGGATCCATTTAATCCTTATGCTCTCCATAATTGAAACTCTGTCCAATCACTATTTTACAGATTCTCTGAATCACTCTTATGCTTGTGACCCTTTAGGTTCCCGGTTATGTTGGCCACTTAGATTAACAATTAATCTGAGCAAGTCATGAGCGGCGTCTAGCAACACATCATGACCCCCAATTGACCGGAAAGTAATCGGTTTGATGAATTCATCACGAACGGATCACGAACCCTTCCATGAGACAATTACAGTGCAATTCATCCTTTCACCATCCTATACCCCACTTGGTTATGAGTATGGTCAAAGTGTCAACTCTCACTAGGTGAGTCTAGCCCAGTGAAATTAGTTCTCGCCCAGGACTCATTACTCTATATGTCAATGAGGACACTCTTCATGACATATTTTTGGCCACCTTACAAGTAATGATCTGACAAGAGGCCATGGGTATCTCTTACGCTAATCCAAAATGGTGAATCCTTTATTGGCTACTCAATTACCTTGAATACCTCAAGCTGTACTCCAAGCACCACCCTATGAGCGACCTCGGAAGGCAACAAGGAATGGAGTCAAAGCACGAATCAAGTTATCCAAGATATCCTTAAGTACCTCAAGTCTAAGGATACTTGCACCATTCTATGATGAGATTATCACGACACTAGAAAAGATATCCATGTGATGATCTCATGGCGGGTCATCAATGTACTTACTACCGCTAGTAAGCATCCACATGTCAACTCTAAATATCTCATATTTACGGTTTCGAGATCCACCGCTTGATCCAATCAAGGAATATGACATGTGTTAGTCTAACCGGATTAATGATGTCGGTCTCATTAATCCTATGACTAGGAAAATTTGAATCTTGACATAATTGCACATGATAGGAATCTCGGTAGTATGATCACATCATAATTTCCTTCATGCTATGTCATATATCATGGACTTCATTAATTAGATTAAAGATCCAATCAATTAATAAACACATTCATGAATATCAAATTAATGAAATATGCCTTTCTTTATTTATTCATAAAGTCTGCATACGACTTTGAATAAAAGCGCTAAAGGGATTGCCTTTAGGCACTACTCTAACAATCTAGCATGATGGACATCCATAAGTCGACTTACCTTTGGTGAACAAGGCGACTTATCAGGACCGAGCAAGCATAAGTCGACTTACACATGGTATAAGTCGACTTACACTTACAAATCTCCCACTTGACCTAAAGCCAATCGCCTTGGTATCTAATACCATAAGTGCGTCCATGAGAATCACAATTCTTCTGTGACTATGGCTTTGTCAATAGATTAGCAACACTTTCCTCTGTGGGAATTCTCTCTATTAGGACATCACCTCGATCGATGATCTACCGAATCAGATGGAATCGGCGGAGTACGTGTTCGGATCGTTGATGAGACCTTGGTTCCTTTGCTGCAAGACTAGCCCCATTGTACCACAATACAACCTATGGGCCCATCACACTAGGAACCGGATCAAGTTCGAAATGAACTTCGATCCAAGCTGCTTCCTTTCTTTGCATCGATGCGGCAATGTACTCTACCTCGGTTGTTGAATCGGCATTCCTCTCTTGATTAGAACTCTTTCCAACCGACCGCCAGCCGTTCGGTGTGAATGTATATAACCCGATCGTGATTCGAATCATCCTTATCAGTTAAAGCGGCATTTGTATGCTCGCTCACTTGGAGATTTTCATCTCCATATGTCGAAAACATCCTTAGTGCTTCGCAAGTACTTGAGGATATTCTTGTGACCACCGATGACCCTCACCAAGATCCGATTGGTATCGCCGTAACACTTAGAGCATATGATACATCGGGTCTCGTCACATAGCATTGTTCCATGCTAAACCTCTTTAGCATCTTATCTATGTACGTTGATTGTGAAAGACCAAGCAATCTCTTTGATCTATCTCTATAAATCTTTATCCCAAGGATATAAGTTGCCACAAAGGTCTTTCATGGCAAAATGTTTGGACAACCAAATCTTAGCGATTGTAGCATAGAGACATCGTTTTCCTAGTATTAATATGTCATCTACTTATAACACAAGGAATACGATTGCGGTCCCATGAACCTTCTTATACACACAATGTACATCCGAATTTTGTGAGAAACCAAACTCTTTGAGTACCTCATCAAAGCGGATATTCCAACTCTGAATGATTGCTTCAATCCATACATGGATTTACGAAGCTTGCATACCATTTCGCCATCATAGGAGGTGAAGTCCTCGGTTGTGTCATATACACATCCTGGGAAGATTTCCATTCAGAAAGTCTGTCTTCACATCCATTGCCATATCTCATAATTATAATGGCGGCAATGGCTAGGAGTATCGAATGGATTTAAGCATTGCTACGGGATGAAGGTCTCGTCATAGTCAACTCCTTGTCTCGACAAAATCCTTTGTCCCTGACCTTGCTTTATAGGTAATCACATTACCATCCATGTCGGTTTTCTTCTTGAAAACCCATGTGCACCCTATGGGCTTTATTCCTTGGTGCAACAACCAAAGTCAAACTTGGTTTTCTTACATGGAATCCATTGATTTCTTGGCACAAAGCCATTTTCAGACTCGAACTTTTAGAACCTCTTCATAGGTAGTAGGCTCATCATCTCGTATGAGCAATACGTCATTCTGCTCCCCAGAAATCCATATCTCTCGAGGGCAGGCGTATCCTACATGACCTCTGAAATTCTTGTGTAATAGAAGGTTGAAGCTGTTACCTCATCTATATGAGTTCTGTTGTAGGTTCGAGCGATTGATCTGCGTTTGTTCGAGCATCTTGAACTTCCTCAAGTTCAACTTTGCTCCCCTTGTCCTCTTGTAAAAGAAACTCTTTCTCTAAGAAAACAAAGATGCTTTAAAACAAACAACTTTTGTTCCTCGGAAGGTAGAATTGATATCCCACGATATCCTACGAACAAACACTTATCGACTTTGCATCAAGCTAATCGATCGTGTCCGCTTCACATAAGCAGTGACAACCCCAAACTTTCAGCTAAGAAAGATAGGGCTTTATGTTAGTCCACATCTCATATGAAGTAACATCAACTGTCTTTAATGGAACTCTGTTTAACAAGTAAACAGCTGTCTCGAGTGCATACCCCAAAAACTGTGCAAAACCTATCATTAATCGCACCATGTCTAACAAGGTTCGATATCTCCTTTCAACCACACCATTGTCTTTGCGGCGTGCAAGGTGGAGTGTCTTGAGATAAAATCCCATTATCTACGAGATAATCCAAAGCTGTTGGTCTAAGCATTTTCCACCACGATCGGATCGTAATGTATTCATACTTTTACCAAGTTAGTTTTCTACTTCATTTCGAATTATTTGAACTTTTCAAATGCTTGATTTGTATCTCATCGACATCTGGTACCCATATCGTGAATAATCATCGATAAAAGTAATGAAGTAAAGATAACCACTTCTGGCATGGATGGACATCGGACCACATACATCCAAATGTATCAGGTCTAATATTCCATTCACTCGTTTTCCCTTTCCCTTAAAGGATAACTTGGTCATCTTGCCTAATAAACAAGATTTGCATGTGTCATATGATTCATAATCAAATGACCCTAAACTGCCACTCTTATGGAGCTTAGCGATGCGTGTCTCATTTATATGGCCAAGCCGACAATGCCATAAGTAAGTCATGACATTCAGAACTGGATATGACATATCTAATATGTCAATTCCATTGCATAATGTACCAGTAGCATAGAGCATTCCATTCGAACTAATAGAACAACCATTGCTACTAAAAGTCCAATGGAAATCAGCTCTATTGAAACAAGAAACAGACAATATGTTCTTTGTTAAAACAGGTACAAAATGACAATCATCCAATTTGAATACAAGCCCACTAGGGAGTGACAAGACATAAGTGTCTACGGCTAATGTAGCAACTCTTGCTGCATTACCTACACGAAGGTCTAGTTCTCCTTTTATGAGTCGCTCATCGTGTCACGAGGCCTGCATATCATTTTATATGTATGAGCCACAACTGGTATCAAACACCCATATGTTTTGATCAGAAACAGTATTAACCTCAATGAAAAACATATTTGAAGGAGTAGAGGCATCGATGCCTTCTTACGCTTCGAGAACTCGAATAGACTTTCTGGTTTAAGCCTCTGGTGGCGATCTTGCCACAATGAAAGCAAAATCCTTTTAGGCGATTACTTTGGTTTTCCTTGATAGCACTTCTATTTGGTTTCTTGGCCTTTTCTTCTTTGGACCGAAGAAGAAGCATCCACCACTACACTCGCCTATCCTTCTTGATACCGTTTCATGTGTCATGAGTAGATTGATCACTCGAGAATTGTTGTGGATATTTGGTTCATCGATAGTTTAACACGAAGCGTGAATAAGCGTCGCCGACAATCCAACGTAATTAAGTCTATACTTAACTCATAATCCATTACAAATCCTAAGACAGCCAATCTCTCTATATAGCCATTCATCTTCAGGGCATCCTGGACAGCAGATGTCCCTGGAGCCATCTTTGTGGTGAAGAGAAGCCTTGAGGTCTCGAACCTTTCAGACCGAGCTTACTCATCAAACAGCTCCCTAAGATGAAATACTATAGTGTGAGCATCCATAGACTCGTGCTGCTTCTGCAGCTCTGGTGACATCGAGGCAAGCATAATGCAAGTATCCATATCACTTTCCTTTAGATGCTTACGATATGCTTTCTGAACCTCATCAGAAGCATCGACAGCAGGTGCATCTGGAAGTGGAATATCTAGGACGTATCCCAGTTCCTCAGATCTGAGAACAATTCTCAGATTCCTCAGCCAATCAAGAAAATTCGGTCTAGAATAGGGAGCGAAAATTCACACTGAAAGATATCTTCAATCAACCTAAGCACGATAGAGCGAAGTAATGTTAGAATAGAAATGCTTGCATGATCACAAGGACTTGCATGACATGCATATGGCTCCCACTAGTTTCCTAGAATCCATAACCCTCTTACTGAATCCAAAGAAACAAAGTGACAAAATGTCTAGTGGGTCGATATCAGACATTGCTAAGAATGACCTTGGGTTTGCCAACAAGCCACTTCTTAGGTCAATCGGTAGGTATCATCATACCAATTGCATCATTGATAGCAGAGCATTAAGAATGACCTTGAGGTTAGCTCAACAAGCCACCTTATGTCTCGGGAGGTATCAGACATACCAATTACATCTTAGACACAACTATTGTCCAGTGCTATCAACTTGTTGATGTGCGCACTTACATTGGGTTATCAACTCTTTGATGCGCGTACATCCGATGTACACTACCCAACTTCACCTCTGTCCACGTTGACCTTGAGGTTAGCTCAACAAATCAACGCTTCTAGGAAAACCGACCCATTAATCCGAAAATCTCATTTTCATGGTTCGAACATATTCGTATAGAGTGAGCTTGAGGTTAGCTCAACAACCCAACCCTAGAAGAACTCTGGTTCTTACCATATTAATGGAAGGCGTTAGTTTTCATATTCCGGGGAGGGATTTTGAACTCTAGACTCCAAGCTGAAGGATTATAGTCGCCAGGACTATATGGAATGATTTAGGTTTCATCAATCACATTGAATCCATCCTTATAATCATCCATCATCCAACTTGAGCATATCATAAGTCGCCTTACATCAGAATGCAAGTCGCCTTATGCCCCTGCCCATACATAAGTCGATTTATACGATACAAGTCGCCTTATGGCAATACCTAGAACAAGTCGACGTATGTACAATACAAGTCGACTTATCCAGCAAGAATTGCTATACTTTCTAATCGGCTAATTCCTCAATCCATGTAATCCCAATTTACAATACCAACATACCTAAGGTAATATCTGTTAATATGATGTATCAATGAACACTTCATTGCACCATGATTGCCATATATGGTCAAACCATATAAGAAAAGTTTGAAACCGAGTCAAAACTCAAAGATATCCAAACAATTTAGGAACACCAAATTATCACCCTAAGAATCTCTAGCTAGTCCATACGTTATCAAATTACTCCGGAACAAGTCACAAAAATTATGACGGCCAAAACAAACAAGATAATGAAATACACTAACGAGACGCTAATGTGACCTATTCGGCATCCGAAAATTCTTGGAAAACCAATTTCAAGCAATTCAGTTTGGAAAGCATAAAAAATCAAGATAACACATTTTCAATCACATTAAAAATGGTCCAAGGCATTGGAACTGAAAAATACACATTCAATTATGCCAAGCAAAACAGTCCCAGCAATTTTCACAAAAACTGCCAAGTTCTACCTTCTGCTCAAAATAATCATTGAAACAATTTCAATAAATTCTGAGAAAATTACATAGGTTACTAAATGTTCAGAAAATGCTTCATGAATTTTTTCAGGATTTATAGCCATCAAAAACTCAGTCAACCTAAGCAACAAAACCGATTCAAAATCTGTGTTCATCAACACAGCTATTCCCAACAGCATAGAATAAATTCGTCAATAAATAGCAAATCACCTTGAAAACACTTTTCCATCCACATAGACATTAAGAAACATCTTAGGGACATGTTGGTGAAGGCAAAGCCGAAAAAAATTGTTTCTAGAATTTATTATCGAATTTATACACATGCCTGTTCACAGAATGTGTCACAAAACAGCATCTAGAACCTTAGGGAATAAAATAGCAAAACTATATCAAATCAAATTGATAAATTCTCATCTTTCACAGACATATTCTATAACATGTTATGAACAATTCTGAGCAGAAAAATTTCGAAAAACATATCCCTATACAGAATCGAAATTGGGACAGCACACATGCATCAACGTCAAATTCACATAGGGCTTCCGATCTAGCTAGGGTTTTAGCTTCATACACGACACAAGTGGCTCTGATACCACTGTAGGAAAATCCTGAGATGTACATCACATGTACAAGGTGCGAAAAACAAAAATTTTTGTCGCCGAGACCTTCCCGAAGGCCAGGATCTATGTGTCGGTATGAAGACTCAAACCTAAATAGCCAATAGAGGCTATCTCTAAAGGTATCCACGCAGAGATCAGAAAACCTAACCGGGACAAACCCCTTTGACCCGGGAATAGCTAGAACAAATTAAAGGCTGCTAGACCTTACCTTTTTCCTCTAGAGAGCTTGGATTGACGCTGAACACTTGCTTGGAGGAAGAGAGAAATCGATGGTTGCTAAAGAGAGAAGAGACTATGAAACATTTTTCATAACCTAACTTAACCTTTTAAGTTCTTTCTTCTTCTCCTTCAAAAACCGTCGTTCACCTTCTTAAGCAAGCCATCTTATAGTTATTTAATCACTTAAAATAACTTACCATAAGATGTCAACATGTGGAAGCTTAATGGCCATTAACTAATTAATGGATTAAATAATCAAGGTTGAAAAGTCAAACTTTTATCCTCTTCACCCTTACCAACGTCCACATGCCTAATATATATAATAATTAATTAATTAATTACTTAATTAATTAATTAGAATATAATTGCTAAGGTCCAGTCCAACTGGAATTGGGTCCACGGCCTCCACCGGCCCCGATCAAAGCGCCGGAGACCTTTCTTAGCAATATCGATGTCGCGATCTCATCGGGACATATCCTGATCTCATCGGGATCCATTTAATCCTTATGCTCTTCATAATTGGAACTCTGTCTAATCACTATTTTCTGATTCTCGAATCACTCTTATCGTGTGACCCTTTAGGTTCCCGGTTATGTTGGCCTCTTAGATTAACAATTAATCTGAGCAAGTCATGAACGGCGTCTAGCAACACATCATAACCCCCAATTGACCGGAAAGTAATCGGTTTGATGAATTCATCACGAACCGGATCACGAACCCTTCCATGACAATTCTGGTGCAATTAGTCCTTTCACCATCCTATACCCCACACGGTTATGAGTATGGTCAAAGTGTCAACTCTCACTAGACCGAGTCTAGCCCAGTGAAATTAGTTCTCGCCTAGGACTCATTACTCTATATGTCAATGAGGAAACTCTTCATGACATATTTGCTGGCCAGCCTTACAAGTAATGATCCCGACAAGAGGCCATGGGTATCTCTTCTGCTAATCCAAAAGTGGTGAATCCTTTATTGGCTACTCAATTACCTTGAATACCTCAGTCGTACCCAAGCACCACCCTATGGCGACCTACGAAGGCAACAAGGAATGGAGTCAAAGCACAGAATCAGTATCCAAGATATCCTTGAGTACCTCAAGTCTAAGGATACTTGCACCATTGCTATGATAAGATTATCACTGACACTAGAAAAAGATATCCATGTGATGATCTCATGGCAGGTCATCCAATGTACTTACTACCGCTAGTAAGCATCCACATGTCAACTCTAAATATCTCATATTTACAGTTTCTGAGATCCACTACTTGATCCAATCAAGGAATATGACATGTGCTAGTCTAACCGGATTAATGATGTCCAGTCTCATTAATCCTATGACTAGGAAAATTTGAATCTTGACATAATTGCACATGATAGGAATCTCGGTAGTATGATCTCATCATAATTTCCTTCATGCTATGTCATATATCATGGACTTCATTAATTCGATTAAAGATCAATCAATTCATAAACACTGTTCATGAATATCAAATTAATGAAATATGCCTTTCTTTATTTATTCATAAAGTGCATACGACTTTGAATAAAACAGCTAAAGGGATTGCCTTTAGGGCACTACTTCAACAATCTAACGATGCTTTGGACATCCATAAGTCGACTTACACTGGTGAACAAGGCGACTTATCAGTACCGAGCAAGCATAAGTCGACTTACACATGGTATAAGTCGACTTACACTTACATTATCTCCATGCCAAGAATTTTCTTTGCTGCTCCCAAATCTTTCATCTCAAATTCACCATGCAATAAGGCCTTCAAATGGTGAATATCTGTGACATTCTTGGCAACAATGAGCATATCATCAACATATAACAATAAATAGATAAATGAGCCATCATCTAACTTCCAGAAGTAAACACAACTATCATACATGCTCTTAGAGAAATAATGACCCAACATACATGAACCAAACCTCTTGTACAACTGTCTTAGGGACTGCTTCAATCCGTACAAGGATTTCTTCAACAAACACACATGGTCTTCCTTTCTTGCAACTTCCAAACCTTCAGGTTGTTTTATATAAATATGTTCATCTAATTCTCCATGCAGGAATGCTGTCTTGATGTCAAGTTATTCTAATTTCAAATCAAACATGGCAACTAATGCAAGTAATACACGAATAGAGCTATGCTTCACCACTGGTGAGAAAACATCATTAAAATCAACACCTTGTACCTGACTGTAGCCCTTTGCAACAAAACGTGCCTTATACCTTGCATTTTCAATACATGAAGTATCTTCTTTTCTTTTGAAGACCCATTTGTAGCCTACAATTTTTTTACCCTTTGGCGGCTTCACTAGAACCCAAGTATCATTCTTGTGCAAATATTTCATTTCTTTATTCATGGCCACAACCCACTTATCAGCATCAAGATTTGAAACTACCTCTGTATATGTGGACGATTCATTGTCTCCATCTGTTTCCTGTGCCACTGATAAAGCATATGCAACTAAATTTGCATACCTTTTTGGTGGGCGAATCTCTCGTCTTATTCTATCTCTAGCTATGGAATGTTCTTCTTCTACTAGTTCACTTTGAACATGATCAGGATCTGGTTCATCAACTTGATCTGTCTGATGTGTAGAAGACATTTGTGAAGGACCTGAATTACCAATCTCTAACTCCACCTATTTCTGTGTACTATCCTCTTTTTCTAAATTACAAGGATTACAAGACTCTTTTTTAGGATACAACATGGAGGACTCAACAAATGTAACATCCCTACTAATTACAAATTTAGGTGACTTGGGATCAGGACACCATAAACGATATCCTTTCACCCTGAAGCATAACCAAGGAAAATACATTTCTTTGCCCTAGGCTCTAACTTTCCCTCATTTACATGCATATATGTTGGACACCCAAATATTCTTAAAGTAGAGTAATCAGCAGGAGTACCTGACTAAACTTCCTCTGGAGTCTTGAAATTAAGAAGAGCACAAGAAGAGCGGTTGACAATGTAGCAAGCTATCGCAATGGCTTCTGCCCAAAAATCAAGTGTCAACCCTGTATTAGAGATCATACACCAAGCTCTTTCCAAAAGAGTCCAGTTCATGTGCTCGGAAAATCCATTTTGTTGCGGAGTCATTCTGACAATGTGATGCCGAGCAATTCCTTCATTCTTACAAAATTCATTGAATTCAACTCCAAAAAATTCCAAACCATTATCTGTTCGTTGTCGTTTAACATGTTTTCCTATATACTTTTCAATCAAAAGTTTCCATTGCTTAAAGGATAAAAAAACATCATTTTTGTGTTTCAAGAAATACACCCAAACCTTCCTTGAATAATCATCAATAAAAGTTAACATATATCGGGCACCACCTATAGATGGAACACGAGACGGCCCCCAAAGATCAGAATGAATATAATCCAAAATACCTTTAGTTTTGTGAACAATTGGAGAATTGAAACTGACTCGTTTTTATTTTCCAAAGATACAATGCTCACAAAAGTCCATCTTACCAGTACTTTGACCACAAAGTAGGCCTCTCTTGCTTAACAATTTTAAACCTTTCTCACCTATATGTCCCAAATGCATATGCCACAATTTGGCAATGTCACCATCAGTAGAGAATGCCGCAGCACCTATTACTGTAGATCCCTGCAAAACATACAAACTAGTAGACCTGCAAGCTTTCATCAATGCAAGAGCACCTTTAGAAATTTTCAAAACTCCACCTTTAGTTGAGAACTTGCACCCTTGAGAATTGAGAGTGCCCAAAGAGATGGGAATTTTCTTCAAATCAGGAACATGTCTAACGTTAGTGAGTGTTCTAATGATACCATCATACATTTTGATCCAGACTGTACCTTTACGAATAACTTTACAGGCATCATTATTACCCATCAAAACAATTCCACCATTTAATAACTCATAAGTGGAAAAACACTCCTTGTCGGGACTCATGAGATAAGAACAACCCGAATCTAAAATCCACTCCTTGTTAGACCTAAGTTTATCTTCTGTGGCTACAAAGATAATTCCTTCATTCTCATCTGTTGTTACACTAGCCTCGACGGTGTTGTTGTTATTCTTCTTAACTTTATTTTTCTCCTTATGTTTGAATTTATAGTAGTCAGCCTTTATATGCCCCTTTTTCTTACAATAATTACAAGTTTTATTTCTATGTCTGGATTTTGACCTGTCTTTGGATCTACTTCTTTCAAAATCTTTATTTTCAAATCTACCCCATACGAATAGTCCCTCTGCCTGACTTCCACTAATCTCCCTAGTGATGTCCCTATCAATTTGCTCTTTTGACTTTAATGCAGACTTAATACTATTATATGAGACTGACTCTTTCCCATAAATCACAGTATCACGAAAATATTTAAAGGACTGAGGAAGGGAACATAACAACAATATGGTTTGATCTTCATCCTCAATTTTTACATTTACATTCTTCAAATCCAAAATAAGAGAATCAAATTTAACCAGATGTGAAAGAATAGATGTACCTTCTATCATCCTCAACATGTACAACTTTTGTTTCAAATAAAGCCGATTCTCCAATGTCTTCTTCATGTACATAGCTTTCAATTTGTCTCACATACCTTTCGCTGTGTTTTCACCAAAGAACCTCCCCGCAAAACCTCATGAAGAGATTGATATGATGGTGATCTAGCCTTTTTATCTAGATCCGTGAATATATCTGACGCCATATCTGCTGGTTTTTTCTCCACTCCATCAAGTGCAATCTCACATCCATCTTGTATTAAAATGGCTTGCATCTTGAGCTGCCACATACCAAAGTTAATGCTCTGGTCAAACTTTTCAATAGAGGTCTTCGATATCGTCATGATGGCCAAAAATTGATATTCGGACTATTTTTCTAAAAGTGGGCCCCACACAAGAAACTGAAATAGTGGACCCCACAAAAGCCAGAATGCGGCCTCACAGGCAAAGTCGAGACTCCGTTTACAAAACCGAGGCTATGAGCCCTGCAAGATAAATCTGAAATAGACGGCCCCACAAGATAAAATCAAGGCAGTGGACCCCGTTTAGACTTACAAAATAAATCTAAGTTACTTTTTGATATGGAGGGTCCACGTTAGTGACAACTACAGAGCATACGACAAGTTAGATAAAAAAACAGAAGCTCTGATACCAGTTTGTTAAGATAAAATGTTATTAAATCGGATACCGATTGAATTTAATAGCCCAAAAAATAATAACGAAAATAAAGATAGACAAAAAATAAATGGGACAGAACACAAAGATTTACATGGTTCGGTTAATGTGACCTACATCCACGGCCGGAGGGTGAGAAATTTTACTAATATGTGGAGAATGTATACAAGTACAAATGGCTGGAATAAAAGGCTTTCAACACTCATAAGTATACAGAAGAGAGGATGAGAAGATTTCAAAAAGGAAAGAATGGTGTATTCCTCTATAAGTCTGCAACCATATTTATAGCTGAAGTCTCTACAATATTTCGTCCAAATCCGTCTAACCTGCAGCCATAAATTGTTGAATGAATGAAGAAATCATGAACTATATTTGACATACTTGCATGCCGCCAGCCAAGTTCATATTTGATGAATACATGCCACCAATCACAACCTTCTTTCTTTGACATTTGAAGACTGTAGGCAACCAACCACCGATAGCCAAGTTTGAAATGTGGAGGGGCCAAGTCATCATATTCGCATGCAACACCTTCTCTGGTGCAAAACGTTGCTCCCTGGAGCATATATGTTGCTGCTTCTTCCATTGATCGTATATTTCCAACTAAGTTAATCCTGATCAGTAACTCCACTGTCATGGTATGGAAGTAGTTAAGAGTACATAAGGAAGTTCCTCATAGTTTTTTTTTCTTAAATCCTGTAATTTTTGTTTGCCCAGCCAGCACTCAGTCCATTATCCTAAAATAATGAAGCTTCTGAAGTCTCATAGGGAAATTCTATCACACCACTTGATCAAGAACATAAAATCATTGTAAAGCATATTCACATTACTACAATAAGGTGTACCCTTCCTTATTGCATGCTTTTGATTTTTGTTTTCTGATTCTTTTTAATTTCCTTTTTAGTGGGACGGATGCAATGTGTGTATGTTATGACCTTAGCGATAAAGTCAGTACATTGAAATCACCGGTCAAGCATCTTTGGTAACTTCAACATTAGATCTTTGCACTCTTGATCATGAAAATTTTGAAGCTTCATGGCTCCGGAACATGCATATACGATAAAAATTGCTGCAAATACCTATTCGATTGCTTTAAAGACAAATTTACAAGCCTCAGCTTCCTTATTAATTAGCTAGTGTTCTTCACGCCCATCATCACTATAAATTCAAGCCAATTCAAGCGTTAGATGTGGACCTTAATTGTACCTAACCCTCATGTCACTATAGACGTTATTTATATTTTCCCGATCTTTATCATCAGATCAATATTATCGACTATTACATTATTTGTCCCAATTCCATATTTAAAAAGATTGTGTTGCTCAATGAAGAAAGCAAAACATTCTCTCGTTACTTGATAGCTGAATTAAAAAAGCAGATAACAAAGGTATTGAGGCATTTTGATAGGGCAAAGGTAGCAGTTCTAGAATCGATGCAAGCAGCAATAAATTGATACAACAAGAGCTATCTCACTCTAGAAATACAAGCACAAAGAATCAAGTTTGTCCTTGTCTTTGAGAACCAAGATGTTGAGGAGATCGTTATTTCTATTTAACTATTGTTCATTACTTGTAAACGTATGAAGACCCAGAAAGACAAAACTCGAGAATATGATCTGTGACAATAAAGAAATAACAAGAGTTTTAAGCATTGTCCTTAGCATACAAAAGGCTAAAAGAACGAAATGCATACATATACGTGTTAGACATTTTTTGCCCCAAAGGGCAATTTTGTCAATGTCTCTAAAGTTGGACTAACATCAATTACAATTTTGGTTTTTAAATAAATTACCGGTTAAGTTGCGCTATTTGATCCAGATAAAGATAATAAAGTGACCCAATAAATGATCTAAATTAATGGGTAGAAGTTCGGGTGAAAAATGGGTCTCGATCAGTGTGGACTGGGTCCATATCGGCCTTGTGATGGGGAAGCCCGATATGGAAGCTATATATATAGGTTGGGTCTCCTGCAGTAACTTATAAGCATAAAGAGAACGTTCATGAGCATAAGGTTCCTGACCCGTTAAGGAAGCTCGAAACGCTAAGAAAACTTTAGAAAGGCCTAGCCCGTGAGTCGGTAAGCGCTTTCGACTAAAGGACCCGGGAGATTCGGATACGTTTGGAGCTCGAAATCGGCATCGAAATCCGAGATGGAACCGAATCCAGGTATTCTGCATTACCTTCATTTTTTATCCTTTCACATGATCCTGGGGTACGTAATAAGGTCTCCTCTACGTACTAACACGTCGTATCAGAGCGGTTACTTGATCGGATTGCCAGAAACGAAGGTTTTTATCTCTTTTGGGTTTTTCGTTGTTTTTGATTCATTTTTCAGCTTTTTTGCGTGATTGATTGCGTAAAAGTATTATACATAAGGCTACCTACAAAAAACAGGTTGAAAACAGGCCGAACGGAGGGAAAAGGGCTCCCGGGATGCCAAAAATCGCTTCTGGTGTCGGAGGAGAAGGAGAACGTCAGGTGCGTGTGCCACACGCGCCCAGCGTCCATATGGCTACCGAGGCGTGCGGCTCTGAACGCGTGCGTCTTGACTCACGCGCGCGGCGCCGTATCGCGATTTTGCACCGCACACGCGATCCACGCCTGCGCATCGACTCGTGTGGGAACGACAGGCGCGTCGTGACACGAGCCCATCTGGGCCATCCACGCGGGGACGTACGTGGCCTGGCCGTTGCTCGCCACGTAGCGTGCGTGCAAGGTATGCGCCCACAGTGGCAAGCGCGTAAGGCTTCGCGTGTGTTGTACATCTGGCCAGACGCCCGTCCGACGCGCTAACGATGATGTCGACGGTGATGTCACCATACGGACTCAAGCATAGATTCCCAAAAAACCCCAAAATTCTAAATTTCTCGTAAATCTTCCCCGGGGTGTTTTGGGTCAGTTTCTGGGTTTGGGAAATTTATAAAGTAACCTTTTTCTATTTTTCTGGATTTATTACATTTGTAATAAATTAAAATTTAACTCCAGAAAAATGAATTAAGGTATTCTGAATCCCATTTTGATTGAATTTTCATATTTCGGACTTCGTATGAGTGAGATACATGAGGTTTCGTGCCTCGGGTCTCATTTTCAGTGTTCGGGATTGCATGATAATCAATCAAAAATAGGAATTGAGACATTTTGAAGCCATTTTTGAGTGAATTTTTGTGCCATGAACTTGCCATAAGGGAGATACGTGACATTGTCATATCTCAGGAGGTTGGTTCAGTATCCGGTGACGCACGATAGTCACTCTATTGAGATTTTTCATTTACGAAAGTCTCAAATCAAGTTTTCGAAGAATGTCTTCAGCACGTGTGTGTGACAATGAGATTGTACATTCAGAGTTTTGCATTTATTGAGGTTGCATTGTCACATACAATATGCCCATAAAGAATGTGAGGATGGCATAAAGATGTATCCCTTGTGTTTGCGGACCTTTGGATGCTGGTGAGAATGTAGTCACCAAAGTGGCCTTTCGAGTCAGTATTCTGAATTGTTTTGCTTACATGTTGGGGATGTCTCTGATTTTATGTTTGGCTATTCTGCCCAAAGGTGTTGGCCTTGCATAAAATTTTGAGATGTACATAAAGGCATTAGATAGAGGAAGTTTGTTGCTCAACTGATTTATTCACCCAAAGGTGGTAGTGTCAGGGGAGTTGATAGTCTATACTCCGATCGCTTTTATGTGTGAAAGTCTAATTGCATATATTATGTATTCAGCCCAAAGGTGTTGCATAATATGTGTGATCAGATTTTCAGGAAAGATACTATTAATGGCTTTAGTATCGTTGTTGTCCTACATTTGTGCTGAGTTAAAGATCATCATCATGAAGTCACCTTTTCAGTCAACTAAAATCAGTGTTGCCATTGAAACCCTTGTTGGTTTCAATATAAAGAATTAGATGAAGAATTGGACGAAGGATGTTTTGAAGGTTATGGAGATAGTTTCAGTTGAAATAGCCATATGGAAGGGTAAGCCATCTCCAATTACATCCATGAGCTCAATAGCCCTTAAAGTAGCCTATGAAGCCTAGGATCGGTCTAACAGATTACATCTGCTGACCATTAGAAAATCCATACCTAACCATCTGCAAAGTGAACTTCTGAACACAGACATAGAGGAGTAGTTTCTTGATAAAGTCTTCCAAAGGTATATAGTCTTATCCGGTATTGAGACATGTGCCTTAATGAAAGTATTATTCTCCATAAAGTATATAGAGGAAAAGGGGAGTAATGGAGTACTTGTTAAGAATAATTCATTTTCACAGTAGGTGAAAATGTTGAGACTTCAATACTTTGATATCCCATTGTGTTGCTGAGGTGGAGAAACTATAGTAGTTACTCCTACAGTCCTGGAAGCAGCTTAAGGGAAGACAAAGATGAAGTTCATTAAGTTCAAAGGTAGAAAGCTCAAATCTTCTCCACTTGCTGAAGCTGGTCAAAGCCAGTTCGATTACATGTCCTTGGACATGAAGACATGAAGAAACCAGTAGTATGAGGTTTAAAGGAAAGACTGTGACCATCAGTTACTCGTTGGTTTATCAATTATGAATTTAATTTGCAATAGTCGTATTAAGTATAAGTGACTATTTAGTGGAACATCTGATAAGGGTGGTTCCATAATGAAGTAATTCATATCCAGGATGAAGCCAAATAAAGGAAGGAGAAACTAATGGTGCATAGCAATAAAGATGTGGAAGTAATATCTATAGGGGTGTATATAGTGAACTTTATAGTAAGGTTCATTAGGATATGCACGACACATTTTATGTGTGATCAACAGATCAATTAAGGACACTGAAAATTGATGTTTTGGATTTAGTACTTCTGTTATACAGTTGTGGTTTAATGCAAAACATAAAGGTGCAACTTTCTTGTCATATAGTTTGTATAGAATGTGTCTTATTCCAGATTAGATATATACTTCTTCGTATCATGCTAAACAAAGTATGAAGGACCTGATGAATGAGAAGTCATACATGGTGTGACATAAAGTTTATGTCACATTTCCAGAACTAGGATTGAGAGAGTGATTAAGGAAAGCATTTTTCAATTCTAGATTAAGATGATCTGAAACATGTACTGACGGTCACAAGGGTAAGTTGGCTAATAAGGACACTGGGGCCAACTTATACTTCTAACTTGTTATGTCTGATACATAAAGATTTCAGTAGACCTCATACAATTGCATAGTGCAATTATAAAGTATTTTGACATGTCTTGGTGATTGTTTCCATCGAAGCCATGTGTTCTTGCTTAAAGTATGAAGGTTGAGAACTAGTTGGAAAAGATTCATCAAGATAGTCAGATTTGATGGTGGAGGAGAATATCATGGTAAACATGATGTTTCAAGACTTTAAAGTCCGTTTTCCAGATGTATAAAGTGAGTTGGAAAAGTGACTTAGTTCACAATGCTAAGTAGTTCTGAGCAAAATGGTGTGTTGTCGAAAGGCATAGCTCCACCCTAAAGGACTTAAGGAAGTCAATGCAGATCAGGACTAATCTACCTAATTAGAAACTCAGCCTTGCGTATACTCGTGTAAAAGGCTGCCCTAGCTTAGTAGGATCAATCGGATAATCTTTATAAAGAAAATTTGCATACTAGTTCCCTTCATTACTATTTAGTTAAAATATCTCAACCACTTTAGGGCTACAGAATTTATTGTAGATAAGAAGGGACCAGAATAGTGGAATCACGAACAGCCAAGTTTCTGGAACACCATGTCTATGAGGTGGGTCTTTTGACCTTTTGGACGATAGTAGGGTGGATATTACAGTTGTCAAGTATCTAGTATTCATACAATTAGATCTAGTGGATCTAGATTTTTGTACCGTACCTATATAGGAACAGAAACCCATACCTGCACACAGAGGAATTCCTGGGGGTACAAGATCTAATAAGGTTAAGTAAATCCACTGGAGTGAGACGACCTACTATCCCATCTGATAACATAGTCTGTCAGGAGTAATGGACTATGTTATTAGACATATTACGGATCCATTTACTGTTACAGAAGTTGTTTCTGGACCCAGTGCGGATGTGTGGTGGGATGCGATGAATGACGAGATGTAAGCCATGAAGCATAGTAAGGTCAGGGGAGCTAGTTGATTTGTATCAGGAACTAAAAGCTTGTCAGTTATAAAAAGTTTGAGACCTAAAGGATTTCAAGATAAAGTTCAATGGTTTAATGGCTTGCTCAATTGCATAAGGGGTCACTCAGGGAAAAGACTGACTTTGTGTTACCTTTTCTCTCGTATCCTCATAGGATACATTTTGAGTGATAAAGGCAATTGTAGCTTTTGATGATAAAGAACTCCATCAGAAGGTTGTCATAACCATCTTCCTGTGTAAAAACCTTTATAAAGTGGTCTATGAGGTACAATATGTACGGTCCCAAGATCCATACAGTATTGACTTGGGTTGTGAATAGTGCAGATCAATATATAGTTTACAGTAAATCTCCTGAAGGTGATACCTTACACTTGGTGAGGTTATGACCTCTTCCGGCTTCTTGGAAAATAAAGTTACAGAATGCTAGTACTATGAAGTTGAGGGGAGTTAAGGGGAGCAAGTTATCTTCCTATCACAGCATTAGGATGGTAAATTGCTCACATCAAATCACTTGATCATGTTGTTTGAGGTTAAGCAACTTTTGGTCAAGAACCTTGACAGAAAGACCATAGTATAGCATCTTCTATCCTAGGTATTCAGATTTACCAAGACATAGCTCAACACTCATCAAATCTCTCAAAGATTGCATACTTTGAGTATGTGTTACTAAGGTTTAATACGGTTAGCTGTAAACTTGTAGTAACACTTGTCTCTCACAGTGAGAGATAATCTTTGGTAAAACACCCAAAGAATAAAATGAAAAGAGAGATTATGAGGAATGTTCCGTATTCTAGTATGGCGGATAGTTGATGTATGCTTGGCTATGTACTAGATAGGACATTGCATTTACTGTTTGACTGTTTGGTCAATATCTGGTTAATCCAGTTATGGAATTTCGGAATACAGTCAAGTGAGTATTTAGATAGTTGAAGGAATCAAGGATTATATGTTGACATATTGTAAAGTCAACAGACTGAACCTCGTAAGGAGTTAAGATTTGAAGATAGCTATGTGTTACAGTTCAAGTTTGCAGATGGTACATTGTTGTAGAAGTGTGTCGTAGAGACATGTGTAACTTCCTCGATTAGGCATGCAGAGTGTATGCCAAGAGGCTACTTCGCAGACGATTTGACTCAGAAATTTAATTTCTGAGTGGTTTGTGGTCCATTCAGTGGCTAGACCCATCTGGTTTTGCTGTGACATTCTTCTTACAGTGTTGTTTAATGACAACGAAGAATATCACAGGGTCATAGCAGTTAAAGCTCAATTATTTGATCATAGAGGTGTTGACATGAAAAGTGACATTAAGGTTTGGAGCATATAAAGACTGAGGAATTATGAGTCGATCATTTAAATAAAGGGCTTCACCCACTTGTGTTTGTAACACAAGTATACAATATGGGTGTTTTGATTTCGTAAGACACTACCGGTTAGGGGATTGTGATGTTTGCTCCATGTACATTTGTACAATTTAAAGTATTATGATAGTATGATGGTTATGATAGAGATGATCATCATTTATCCTCAGTATTACGTGTCATCATACATCGTCATAGTACGTATAAAAGTCTTAAGATTTGTGTCAATCTTAAGCATTTGAAGGTCATTGGGCATATATACAGATTGACCTTGTGCCTATGTGATTTAGACGCATAAAGTTTAACATAGCTAGCTATAAAGTTTGACATGACATAGGGGGATATAAGTTTTTAATCCCATAAAGGGTTCTCTAATGCAGTTCAGCATTCAGTTGGAGAACATAAAGGATTTCTCTAATGCTGTTTAGCATAAAGCCAGAGAAATTGAGACCGACAAACGAAGATGATACAATTTAGATCATAAAGGTATCATCGCAGTTTGCCACACTCTATTTTCCCATTCATGTTAGTGGGGTATTAGGTATTTGTGATTGTATTGGATCTGTGTCACATATGACACATGCATTTGATACTTTTCGGTACCGAAAGCCCTGTGGGATAGAATGATGGACTTTCGTAATCTTTGGATCAAATGTTTTGTTTTCAAAACTTAGTCGACTATAGAGTTGCGTGGCTTAACCAGAGTTTTTAAATTGTTTTTAAACTAAAGTCTACTGCAATTAATGATAGTCCAAAGGGAAGCTTGTTAGACAATTTTTGCCCCAAAGGGCAATTTTGTCAATGTCTTTAAAGTTGGACTAACATTAATTGTAATTTTGGTTTTTAAATAAATTATCGGTTAAGTTATGCCATTTGATCCAGATAAAGATAATAAAGTGGCCCAATAAATTATCTAAATTAATGGGTCAAATTTCGGGTAAAAAATGGGTCCCGATCAATGTGAACCGGGTCCATATCGACCTTATGATGGGGAAGCCCGATATGAAAGTTATATATATAGGTTAGGTCTCCTGCAGTTACTTATAAGCATAAAGAGAACGTTCACGAGCATAAGGCTCCTGACCCGTTAAGGAAGCTCGAAATGCTGAGGAAACTATAGAAAGGCCTAGCCTGTGAGTCAGTGAGCGCTTTCTACTAAAGGACCCGGGAGATTTGGATACTTTTGGAGTTCGAAATCGGCATCGGAATCCGAGATGGAACCGAATCCAGGTATTCTGCATTACCTTCGTTTTTGATCCTTTCACGTGATCCTGGGGTATGTAATAAGGTCTCCTCTACGTACTAACAATACGTAGTTAAGCCATGAACTTTAACTGAAGAATAAATGAAGAAGTTAGCATAGACGCCTCATGAGAACAGAGACTTGTGAATCTCTCTCTCTCTCTCTCTTTGATTGCTTAATTTGTAGTAAAGCATCATCTAGAAAGTAAGAATAGAAAAAGGGAGAAAAGAGGATGTTACTGCTCCAGGAAAACATCTTAGTAGCTTGGCCAACCAAAACTCCTCCAACTTTGTTGCCTTTCGATGATTAATCTCTTAACTTGGAATTTTCAGTCAGAAACATCCATGTCTTGCCCTCACTTTGTAGGAGTAATCGCGCTAGTCAATCCAGTTATCTGCTTAAATTTGAAGCCAATCCTCACTCACACAAGTTACAGGCGTGATAAGTCACCCCCGTTAAAAATAATAATAATAATTTTGACAAAAATTCTTTTTTTGTTTTTTAATTATTTTAATTATAATTTTTTAGATAAAATTTATAAGATAAAAATGTAAATTTAAATTATATTATTATTAGTTAAATAAAACGAAATTGAATTTTAATTTTAATTTTAATTTTAATTATGGTAATATCAATTATATAAAAATTCAAATTAAAATAATTAAAAACAAAAATAATGAATTTGTCTCATAGGCGTGGCACTTAAGTCGGTGATAGAAATTCTTTTCTTTTGTTTTTAATTATTTTAATTTTAATTTTTAAATGAAATTTATAAGGTAAAAATTTAAATTTAAAATGTGATTAATTTATTAAAATTGTATAATTAATTTATAAATTATAGAAAATTTTAAATTAAAATTAAAAATTGATTAGTTTTTATTATTATTATATTAGCCCACATGCATATTAATGCAATATTAAACATCTTGTATGATAAAGTTTTATTTTACATAGAATGCTTGTGAAATGCAAATAAATTGTACAATATATTATTATGTGGAATAATTTTTTATTTTAACAACTTATTTTAATTGATTAATTTACTAAAATTGTTTAATTAATTTATAAATTATAGAGTTTTATACATAAATACTAAACAACTAATTTTATCAAGCATTTTAATAAACAATTGATTTACCAAACATCTTTAATAAATAACTGATGTTATCAACTAGTCAAATCAACTGATATAATCAGCTATCAACGGTTAGTTGATATAAGCAACTATTAGCTAATATAATCAGCTTATTGCCAAACATGCTCTGTTTAGGTTTTGTTTGGCAATCAACTTTAAGCATCTCATGTTTACAATTTCTGAGATCTACTGCTTAATAAAATCAAGGAGTTTGACATGTGTTAATCTATCTGGATTAATAATGTCTAGTCTCATTAATTTTATGACTAGGGATAATTTAGATAATGACATAATTGCACATCATAGGAATCTCAGTAGTATGATCATATCATGATTTCCTTCGTGCTATGTCTTATCATAGACTTCATTAATTTGCTTATAAATCAATATCAATTCATAAATAATGAACACCAAATTAATGAAATATGCCTTTCTTTATTATTGAAAATAAAGTTTGTACACAACTTTGTACAAAATGCGCTAAAGGTGATTGCCTTTATGACACTACTTTAACAAATATCCCACTTAACCTAAAGTCAGTCACCTTGGTATCTAATTTCATAAGCAAGTACATGAGAATCAAAGCTATTCTGTGACAATGGCTTCATCAATGGATTAACAATATTATGCTCGATAGGAATTCTCTCTATCTGTACCTCACCTCGACAAATGATGTCCTTAATCAAATGATATCTGCGGAGTATGTGCTTGAACCATTGATGAGACCTTGGTTCCTTCGCTTGTGCAATAGCCCCATTATTGTCACAATACAACTGTATGGGCCCATCACTGCTAGGAACCACCCCAAGTTCAATAATGAACTTCTTGATCAAAACTTCTTCCTTTACTGCATTTGAAGTCGCAATGTACTCTACCTCGGTTGTTGAATCAGCAATCGTTTCTTGTTTAGAACTTTTCCAACTGACCGTCTGTTGGAGTTATGTAAATATAGTGCCCTGGAAAGCAAGTGTATTTACATGTAACTTTATCTGCTTCAGTTACAGTTTTGTAATGAAAATATTTATTATTAATAAAACAAAAGAGTTTGGTTTTATCTATATGAGCATTATATATCTGGTCATAAGGTACCAAGATTCATTTGTAAGTAATATACATATACATAGAGATGTATGGGAAACATGTATATTATTAGAATCAATTAATTGATTCACAGTTGAATAATCAAGTTGGTCGTTTGATTATGGTTTAGATCAGTAGTGTTGCGATTTATCTCCATTTAAGTAAAGGAGTTTACTTAAAGGGAATGATGAGTTTCATATCATGATAGTAGTAGACTATCGATAATGGAACTATTAAATGAATTGAATCAAGTATGTTTTCAAGAATAAAGTGGGCGTTACTTTAATCTTAAAACATACAACTTAAGCATTCGCTTATTATGAACCACAATCTTGATGAGTGGTGAACTCATATGTGTTTCATTATAATTTTGATATGATCGGAATGGATTTTTACAGGTATTAATCCAAAGGTTCGCATGTTGGAATTATTAATTGAAACATGTATCGTGGAACATTCACTCAAATAAAGAGTTTATAGTGTTATCATCTCTTCTAGATATTTTAAGGAGATTTGGTGATTAAACTGGCGCCAGTAGTTTGATGGACTAGCTACCCATCAAGTCTTAACACTAAGATGAGATTTTATGTGTTAATCACCATATAAAGTAAAATGAGAGATCTAGAAGGAAAAACCAACATAAGGGCAAAACGGTAATTTTATCCTTTATTGTGCGGATGGCTATAATAAGGTTCTAAATAGGGTTTGCAATTGGACATATTCTCATAATATTTAATAATTCAAGATTTCAACTAATTGTCTTTAGTGGAATGACATTTAGTTAATAAGCTAGAATTAATTCCAATGAGATTGAATTATTTATGGGCTTATTGGAGCTTGAATTATCAAAGTCCAATAAGATTCCCCACTTGGCTTTAAGGAAGGTTATCAAGCTAAGTAAGAAGTAGTTTGGAGGCTTTAGAAGTCCATAATTGAATGATGGGCTTATACTAATTAATGGTTAATTGGAAGCCCATATGTTCATTTAGAAATGGGCTTGTTTTGGTTTAATGTAATTGATTAGATTAATTATATTAAAACAATTTTTTTAAATGGAGAATAAGCAATTTCGAAATTGTGTTAGGTTAGATGTGTAACCACACATTTGACATTAAAATACTAAATAAAGATGGTCTTTATTATGGTTCATCATTATTAAATGGAGTTATGAACTTACCATTAAATGGTTTAATGGTTGGTTTTTAATGTTGGCATGTAACCTATTTGCATTCATTAGATTAAAGTTGAAAGATGTGCATTAGATGGACCATCTTCCTTCTTTCTTCTTGCCAAAACCGAAATGGGTATTCAATTATAGGTTATGGTCTTTTCAAATAACCATTTTAAAGATAAATGAAGTAAGTCTCATTTATTGGCTATTTGATGAGTGATTAATGTAAGAATTGGTATCAGAGCCGGTTTTTCATGCATGATTTTGGCTCCTATATGGTGGATGCATGGGTTGGCAATCTTTTTATGTATACTGCATATTTTTATGTGATAGAAATATATATGGTGTATGTTGCTCTTTTGGTTGTCCATAGAAGTTAAATTTTATCTTGTAAGATTTCTTCATTTGGTCAGAATAAGGAGGTGGTCTATCATCACCATGTTTCCTCCTTGGTTTCTTTTTTCTATTTTATTTGATTTTTTAATGTTCAAAATTGATGTAATGATGAAGAAGGAGCAGCCATGGATTGAAGAAATGGAAAGGTAAAATTTTCGGTGCATCCTTTTGTGTTTTGGCATAAGTTTTGTGAAAACTAAGTTGCTGGAATTTTTGTTTCAATGAATCATATTTCTGTTATGATTGGAAAACAAGTGCTGGTTTTTTGTTTCAAAGAATTCAATTTCGGTTTTGCTAAAATACTAAGTGCTGTGTTTAATTTTCATGAAATGAGTTTCGGTTTTAATAAAACAAATGCTGGAATTTTTTGTCAAAACAAAGATTTGGTTTTCTAAAAATCTATTGCTGGAATTTTATTTTTCAAAATGACAAAATTCTAATTTCATAAATGCCATTACATTTTGTTTACCGAATGGGCCAGATCATGTTAGCGAAGAGTTCGAAGCGGAAGATCCAAGATGAAGAAGCATATTTTGGGCCTAAAAGGCTTGTAATTATTTTATGTTTCTAGGATGGACAATCAAAAGTGACTTTATTAGTTCATGTGATGAATGGAGAAATGAATGCTTGTAATATGTGATATTATGTGATTGCATGTCATTTAGAAAATTGCCAATCCTAGGCCTTGCCATGCATTCATTATGTATGAGATATATAATGAAAAATATAGGATGGATAATAAATTGCATCTAGACAAGATGGTATTTAAAACTTAAAGCCCAAAAAGATTGAGTGGGAGAGGATGCTCCTGTGAGAGTCCACGGTCTCCAAATGATGGCCCGTTTGCATGTGGTGAAGTGTTACTCCCCATCGGAGGGCATGGATCCTAGATCTTGCATGGTTTGGGTCTCCTTAAGGATAAGTCCACTTAATGATAGCAAATGTGACCTCCCACCGAGGCATGATTTGTAGGTATCTTTAGTGAATGAATCAAATGGTTATACACTCAACATTTTTATCAATAAACCGCCCACCGTAGCTCTGTTGGTAAAAGTATGGACCAAATTAAGATGCTTTTAAAAATTGAGCATGAGATGCTTGGTAGTTTTTGAGTGGGAGGGTCCCGTTTTTCTTTTAATAGATAAGATGGCCCACCGTCACTTAGTCTGTTATAGATAAGAAAATAACCGTCAGATAATGTTTTAATTTTAAGTTTTGTTAAATCTATCATCATGCATACATGCATCATGATTTTATACAAAGTTCCATAAATTGTTGACTAGTATGCTCATGTTTTAATAATTTATATTTTCGGACATAATCAACCACAAAATGAATCCACTCACCCCGCTCTCGACTAATAACAAATTGGAAAATGGAGACAAGTTTAATGAATGGAGACGTAACCTTGACATTGTTCTTCAATATGAACGTATTTCATGGGTGTTAACGAAAATGAGCCTACACCTCTAAGTGGAGATGCAACTCCGAGCAAGTCCAACAACACGAGGCGTTGGCGTAGAATCGACAAGACTACTAAGTGTTATATTCGCTTCATCGTGCATCTCAAAAAAGCAAATTGCTTGTATGAAAACTGCTAGTGTAATGGTCCATCACCTACATGAGATGTTTGGTGTGAGGACTAGGTCTGCAAGAGTGAAAGTTATCCAAACCTTTCATAATCTCGCATGAAACACAGGTGAACCGGTGCGGGATTACATGATGAAGGTAATCTCGTGGTCACCGAGGTTGAGATGCTTAGGCGGATATGGATGCGGACACGCAGATGATTATGATCATCAATAGCTTAAACTCTTCTTTTCAGCAGGTTTAAGTTGGACTATAAGCTCAACAAAGCAAGGATTACACCTTGAGTGAGTTGATGAATACCCTCCAGAGCACGGAGGAAATATTGAATATTAAGGCTCATGGGGAGAAGTTAATGTAGCTTCTTCTTCTAAGCCCAAGGGTAAGGGCAAGGAAAGAAGAAGGGTCTAATGAAAAGAAGGCCCAAATAGGGGTCAAGGCCAAACCCATGAAAAAGAAGGCCAAACAGAACATCAAAGGAAAGTGTTTCCACTTTGTGATGAGATGGGCCATTGGAAAAGAAACCGCCCGATCTACCTAGAGTCCCTCAAAAGCAAACAAGGTATGGGCTTCCTAAGTTTGTTAGGAACTAGAAATGTGGCGATTTATCTACTTCTTGGATATTAGATTCAGGAGCCACTAACCATGTTTGTAATTCTTTGTAGGGTTCCAAAGAAAGGAAAAGACTTCCTAAAGGCCGTTTCAAGTTAAGATAGCAAATGGTTCCTATGTTTCAGCAGAATCGGTGGGAGAAGTTATCTTGGACTTTCCTAGTGGTCATAGGTTATATTTGGAAGATGTTTATTACATGCCAATGATTGTAAGGAACATGATTTTTTTTGTCTAATAAAATCTGGCTATTCCTTATATTTTGAAAAGGTTGTTTCAATATATGAGAATAAGGATTTTATTTATGAAGCGATAATTAAACAGGATTGTTTTTATAGAACCTATGAAAGGCTCACTAAACACCACGTAATTGATAAAACCAAGACAATCCAATATCTCTAGCATTAATTCAAAGTATCTGTGGCATCTAAGGATGGGTCATATCAATCGAAAAGACTTGACAGGCTAGTAAAGGATGGGATCCTTATGGGCTTGGATAGTGATCCATTACCCACCGTGAATCTTGTATTGAAGGAAAATGACAAAAGCCTCATTTCTTTCTAAAGGAAGCAGATTTGAATCCACATTGGACATGGTACATCTTGATGTGTGTGGGCCCATGAATGTACAAGCTAGAGAAGGTTATGAATATTTCATAACTTTTATAGATGATTACTCAAGACATGGCTATTTGTATTTGATGCATAAAAGAGTGAATCTTTTGAAAAGTTCAAAGAATTCAAAGTCAAGTCGAGAAGCAACTTGGCAAGCCATTAAAACAGACTTCGATCGGATCGAGGTGGTGAGTATTTATCTGAGAGTTCCAGCAATATTTAATTGACAATGGAATTGTTTCCAATTTGTCAACTCCTCGTACACCTCAATGTAATGGTGTAGCGAGAGGAGAAATAGAACTCTATTGGAAATGGTAAGATCAATGATGTCCTATGCTAGCCTTCCAGAATCGTTACGGGATATGCCATACAAACGGCAACATATCTTCTTAACTTTGCTCCATCCAAATCGGTGCCTAAAACACCTAGGGAGTTGTGGACTGGCCGAGTGCCTTCATTGAGGCACTTGGGGACTTGGGGCTGTCCAGCCCATGTTCTAAAGCCTGAATCCACAAAGATGGAACCAAGGTCAGAAGTATGTTTATTTGTAGGATATCCTACGGGAACTCGAGGGTACTATTTTTACAGTCCTCATGATAGGAAGGTATTTGTGTCGATAAATGCAAACTTTTTAGAGGAAGAGTTTGTGAGAAATCACAAAGGAAGAAGTGAAGTAGTACTAAAGGAGTTAGCAATTTCATCCAAACCAAGAGTTGTTTTGGATATGATGAACAAGATGTCGAAATGGATTCAAGAGTTGAATCGAAGTGCAACCCGAACATCAAGATGTGCCTAGACGTAGTGGGAGGGTTGTGAGACAACCAGATAGGTATCTCGGGTTTAAGAGAAGGCTTAATTGCCATCTCGCATCAAGAAGAAACAGATCCCGTACGTATACACGTGCTATTAATGACGTTGATGCAGAAAATGGCTCAAGGCAATGGAATCGAAAATAGATTCTATGTATACTAATGAAGTTCAGGTCCTTGTAGATCTACCACCGTGTCTAAAACCATAGGGTGTAAATGGATCTACAAAAGGAAAAGGGATCGGATGGAAAGGTAGAGACCTTTAAAGCTAGATTGGTAGCTAAAGGCTATACTCAAAAGGAGGGTATAGACTACGAGGAGACTTTTCTCCGGTTGCCATGCTTAAGTCCATCAGATTCTTTTGGCCATAGCAGCCTATTTCGATTATGAAATATGGCAAATGGATGTCAAGACCGCATTTCGAATGGAGATCTTGAGGAGACCATTTATATGGCCCAACCGTAGGATTCATTGAGCTAGGTAATAAGCATAAGGTTTGTAAGTTGCAAAGGTCCATTTATGGACTTAAGCAAGCATCTAGGTCTTGGAACATTAGGTTTCATACGGCTATCAAAACCTATGGGTTCATAAAAAACCTAGATGAGCCTTGTGTTTACAAAAGAATACAAGAAGGTAAGGTTACTTTCCTAATCCTCGTATGTTGATGACATTACGCTCATTGGGAATGATGTGGGAATGTTATCTGCGGTTAAGGATGGCTGAATGAACAGATTTTCAATGAAGGATTTGGGAGAGGCTACCTATGTTCTAGGGATCAAACTTATAAGGGATCGTAAGAACAAGAAGATAGTTTTGTCTCAACTAACCTACATTGAGAATATGCTCAATAAGTTCGCCATGCGAGATTCCAAGAGGGTTTCACTCCTACTAGACATGGAATCAAACTTTCAAAGGAACAAGCACCTAAAACCCAAGAGGAGGTTGAACGCATGCGTAACATTCCATATGCTTGGCAGTTGGTAGTTTGATGTATGCAATGTCGTGCACTAGACCGGATATACATTACGCAGATGGGACCGGTAGCGATTTCACCAATCCAGAATGGAACATTGATCGGTTAAGTGTATATTTAAGTATCTTCGTAGACGAAGAACTTAATGCTTGTTTACTCTCGAAGTAATCTTATTCCGACGGGATATACGGATTCGATTTCCAATCGATGTTGATTCAAGGAAATCAACTTCTGGTTCTATATTTACTTTAGGAGGTGGAGCCATAGTTTGGAGGAGTGTCAAGCAATCTTGTATTGCTGATTCGACTATGGAGGATGAGTATGTTGCTGCTTGTGAAGCAAAGAAAGGAAGCGATCTGCTCGGAAGTTCCTAAATGATTTGGAGGTAGTTCCAGAGGCAGAAAAAGCCATTTCACTTTATTGTGATAATAGTGGGGCAGTGGCTAATTCTAAAGAACCTCGGAACCACAAAGCTGCCAAACACATTGATCGAAAGTATCATCTCATAAGGGAGATAATATAACGTGGAGAAGTGGATGTGGTAAAGATTCCTACAGAGCAAAACCTTGCTGATCCGTTCACAAAGTCATTGACTCAAAAGAGCTTTAAGGGTCACCTAGAAGGGATGGGAATGAAGGATATGTCAAACTTGCTTTAGGGCAAGTGGAAGATTGTTGGAGTTATGTAAATATAGTGCCCTGGAAAGCAAGTGTATTTACATGTAACTTTATCTTCTTCAATTACAGTTTTGTAATGAAAATATTTATTATTAATAAAACAAAAGAGTTTGGTTTTATCTGTATGAGCATTATATATCTGGTCATAAGGTACCAAGATTCATTTGTAAGTAATATACATATACATAGAGATGTATGGGAAACATGTATATTATTAGAATCAATTAATTGATTCACAGTTGAATAATCAAGTTGGTCGCTTGATTATGGTTTAGATCAGTAGTGTTGCGATTTATTCCATTTAAGTAAAGGAGTTTACTTAAAGGGAATGATGAGTTTCATATCATGATAGTAGTAGACTATCGATAATGGTACTATTAAATGAATTGAATCAAGTATGTTTTCAAGAATAAAGTGGGCCGTTACTTTAATCTTAAAACATACAACTTAAGCATTCGCTTATTATGAACCACAATCTTGATGAGTGGTGAACTCATATGTGTTTCATTATAATTTTGATATGATCGAATGGATTTTTACAGGATATTAATCCAAAGGTTCTGCATGTTGGAATGATTAATTGAAACATGTATCGTGGAACATTCACTCAAATAAAGAGTTTATAGTGTTATCATCTCTTCTAGATATTTTAAGGAGATTTGGTGATTAAAGCTGGCGCCAAGAGTTTGATGGACTAGCTACCCATCAAGTCTTAACACTAAGATGAGATTTTATGTGTTAATCACCATATAAAGTAAAATGAGAGATCTAGAAGGAAAACCAACATAAGGGCAAAACGGTAATTTTATCCTTTGTTGTGCGGATGGCTATAATAAGGTTCTAAATAGGGTTTGCAATTGGACATATTCTCATAATATTTAATAATTCAAGAGTTCAACTAATTGTCTTTAGTGGAATGACATTTAGTTAATAAGCTAGAATTAATTCCAATGAGATTGAATTATTTATGGGCTTATTAGAGCTTGAATTATCAAAGTCCAATAAGATTCCCCACTTGGCTTTAAGGAAGGTTATCAAGCTAAGTAAGAAGTAGTTTGGAGGCTTTAGAAGTCTATAATTGAATGATGGGCTTATACTAATTAATGGTTAATTGAAGCCCATATGTTCATTTAGAAATGGGCATTTTGGTTTAATGTAATTGATTAGATTAATTATATTAAAAAATTTAATGGAGAAGAAGCAATTTCGAAATTGTGTTAGTTTAGATGTGTAACCACATTTGACATTAAAATACTAAATAAAATGGTCTTTATTATGGTTCATCATTATTAAATGGAGTTATGAACTTACCATTAAATGGTTTAATGGTTGGCTTTTAATGTTGGCATGTAACCTATTTGCATTCATTAGATTAAAGATGAAAGATGTGCATTAGATGGACCATCTTCCTTCTTTCTTCTTGCCAAAATCGAAATGGGTATTCAATTATAGGTTATGGTCTTTTCAAATAGCCATTTTAAAGATAAATGAAGTAAGTCTCATTTATTGGCTATTTGATGAGTGATTAATGTAAGAAGTGATGCATTGGATGCCTCTCACTCTTTCCATTCATGCATATTTCGAAATTGAGATGTAAGAAAGGGTTCTTGCATGGTTTTAGACATTCTCTCCTTTCATGCAAGGTAGAACCGAAATTCTAAGTGAAAGAATTGAAAGAGTTTCAATTTTGGTTCTTCTTCTTCTAAGAAAATCTCCTCCAAATATTTCTTCTCCTTTCCCACCAAAGGATTTTGTTAACCTAGTTGTCTTTGAAGAACAAGTGGTAAATCTAATTGGTTGAGGATGCTACAACAAGGAAGAAGATAGATTGCTAAAGGAAAAGACTCAAAGGCAAAGGATTTGGATTTAAGAAGGAGAGGATAGCAAAGAAGGATTTAAAGTCAGAGCGAAGAAGTCGGTAATTCCTTTTATCTTGTTCTTGGTTTTATTATCCTTATACCATATCATGTATGGATTAGCATGTTGATTTGGATATATTGCTTCCGCTGCAAGATGATTTCTTAAAAAGTTTTGAAATCTATCGTTTCTCCATACTAAGCATGCTTTCTTTTTCCGATCCAACACCGTCCTGCCATTATAACCTGATTGGGATTTGAAATAATCTTTATTAGATGTGAAAACTGGCATCTATATGCTTGCTCACTTTTAGATTTTCATCTCCATATATGAAGAAAACATCCTTAGTCATTTGCAAGTACTTGAGGATGTTCTTGATAGCCACCCAATGACCCTTACTAGTATACAATTAGTATCTACTCGTAACATTTATAGCTTATTATGTAGATGTATATGAGATCATAGTCATACGCGTCCTCTCATCTTGTGTTTTAGGACACATAGATTTTGAGAATGTTATCCTATGAGTCATGGGAAGTTACCATCTCTTGGACCGCTCAATGTTAAACCTCTTTAACATCTTGTCTTTGTACGTTAATTGTGAAAGATCAAGAAACCTTTTCGATCTATCTCTATAGATCTTTATCTTGAGGATATAAGTTGCTTCATCGAGATCTTATATGGAAAATTATTTGGACAACCAAATCTTGACAGATTGTAGCATAGAGACATCGTTTCCTAGTAATAATATGTCATCTACATATAGCATAGGGCATACAATTGCACTTCCACTAACCTTCTTATATACACAGGGTTCATCCGGATTTACTCTTTGATTATCTCATCAAAGAGGATATTCCAACTCTTAGATGCTTGTTTCAATCCATTGATAGGGTTTCTGAAGCTTGCATACATTTTCACCATCATAAGAGATGAAGCCCTCTGGTTGTGTCATATACACATCCTCGACTAGATTTCCATTTAGGAAAGTTTTCTTCACATCCATTTACCATATCTCATAATCATAATGAGCGACAAAGGCTAAGAGTATCCTAATAGATTTAAGCATTGCTACTGGGCTGAAGGTCTCGTCGTAATCTATACCTTGGCTTTGACGGAACCTTTGGCCACAAGCCTTGCTTTATAGGTAATTACATCATCTATGTCGATTTTCCTTTTGAAAACCCATTTACACCATATGGGTTTTATACCTTCAGGTGTCTTAACCAAAGTCTATACTTAGTTTTCATTCATTAATCCATTTCTACTTTCATGGCACTAAGCCATTTCTCAGACTCTTAACTCTTCAGAACCTCTTAATAGGTAGTAGGCTCATTATATTCTATGAGCAATACGTCATTATGTTCAATCACGAGAAATCCATATCTCTCAAGAATAGAGCATATCGTATGTGACCTACGAACTTCCTGTGTTGAAGAAGATTGAACTGTTACTTCATCTATTTGAGTAACAATCTTAGGTTCAGGCAGTTGATCCGTAATTGTTTGAGCATCTTGAACTCCTTCAAGTTAAATTTTGCTCCTATTGTCTTCTTTTAAAAGAAACTATTTCTTTAAAAAGACATCATGCTTTGAAACAAACACTTTTTGTTCCTTAGCAAGATAAAATTGATATCCCTTTGTTTCTTTAGGATATCCTAGGAACAAATATTGTCAGATTTCGCATCAAGCTTATTTAACTGTATTCACTTCACATAAGTCGAACAACCCCAAAATTTCAAATAAAAAGGTAAGGTTTTTTGTTAGTCCCCATCTCTTATGGAGTAACATCAACTGTCTTTGATGAAACTTTTTTTAACAACTAAATAGTTGTCTCGAGTGCATACCGCAAAACTTTTGGTAAATTTGTAAAGCCCTTCATCTACCGTACTATGTCAACAAGGTTTAGTTTCTTCTTTCGACCACACCATTGTGTTCTGGTGTGTAAGGTGGAGTCCATTAAGATAAAATCTCATTATCTCTTAGATAATCTAAAAATTTTTGGTTTAAGTATTCCGCACCTCGATCGGATTGTAGTGTCTTGATACCTTTATTAAGTTGGTTTTCGAGAATAGTCATCGATAATGGTAATGAAGGAAAGAAAATCACTTTTGGCATGGATGGACATTAGACCACATACATCTGAATGTATTATGTCTAACACTCCAATCGCTCGTTCACCCTTTCCCTTAAAGGGTAACATAGTCATCTTGCCTAATAACCAAGATTCACACATATCATATGATTCATAATCAAATGACCATAAACGGCCACTCTTGTAGAGCTTAGCTATGCGTCTAATTTATATATCAAGGAGATAATGCCGTAATGCGTCTCATTTCTATATCAGGAAGATAATGCCATAAGTAAGTTGATTTTAGATTATCTCGTTTATGTCTTTTCGTGTCATCGAAATTCATAATTGGATGCTACATATCTAATATGTAAATTCCATTGTATAATGTGCTAGTACCATAAAACATTCTATTTAAACTAACAGAACAACCATAGTTATTGAAATTCAAATGGAAACTAGCTTTATTTAAATAAGAAACAAACAATATGTTCTTTGTTAAAATAAGTACAAGATAACAATCATCCGGTTTAATTACAAGCCCAATGAGGAGTGACAAAAAATAATTGCCTACAGCTAATGCAACAACTCTTACTCTATGGCCCACGCGCAAGTCCAGTTCTCCCTTCATGAGCTATCTACTATCCTTGAAGCCCTGCATATCATTACATATGCGTGAGCCACAACCACTATCTAATACCTATATATTATGATCAGAAACAGTATTAACCTCAATAACTAACGTACCTGAAGGAGTCAGGGCATCTGATGACTGCTTCTTCTTCAAGAACTCCAGATAGACCTTACAGTTTTGCTTCTAGTAGCTAATCATGCCACAATGGAAGTAAGTTCCTTTCGGCGTAGTTTCTTTGAGTTTCTTTTTGGCTGCATTTCCTTTTGGTTTCTTGTACCTTTTCTTCATTAGGTTCTTTTTTCTTGAACCAAAAGCAGAAGAGTCTACCATTAGCACTAGCTTGCTATCCTTCTTGGTAGCTTGCTCGACTATCTTGAATAGATTGATCAACTCAGGGACTGTCGTGGAGATTTTGTTCATTCGATAGTTTAACACAAACTGTGAATAACTATCAGACAATCTAATCAGAAGTAGGTCAACATTTAATTCATAGTCCATAAAAAACTTAAGGTGGCCATCCTCTTAATAGAAACATTCATCTTCAGTGCATATTGCACTACAGATGTCCTCAGAGTCATCTTAGTCATGAAGAGCAGCCTCAGGGTCTCGAACCTTTCAGACCGAGCTTGCTCTTCGAAAATCTCTCTAAGATGAAACACTATGGTATTAGAATCAATAGAATCATATGCTTCTGCAGCTCTGGTGACATAGAGGCTAGCATAATGCAGGTAGTCAAGTCACTATTTTTTAGATGCTTACGATATGCTCTCTGATTCTCATCAGAAGCATCAGCAGTTGGGGATTAGGAAATGGAACATCTAAGACATTGCCTAACTTCTCAGATCTGAAAATAATTCTCAAATTTCTCAGCTAATCAAGAAAATTGGGTCCAGTCAATTTATTAGAATCCATAAGTGAGCATAAATTCATACTGGAAGACATATTCAATCAACCAAAATGTGAAGAGAGAAAGAATGCTAGAATATAAATACATGCCTGATCATAAGGACCTACATGACATGCATATAAATCCTACTAGTTTTAAATAATCCATAGCCCTCATAACAAATCCAAGAAAAATTATGACAAAGTATCCTAGTGGGTCGACATCTGGCATTACTAAGAATGACCCAATAAGCCATCTTAGGTTAATCGGTAGGTATCAGTCATATCAATTGCATCATAGATGCAACTATCTTCTTGTGTTATCAACTAGTGATGTATGCACACACATTGGATGTACGCTACCCAATTGCACCTCAATCTACGTTGACCTTGAGTTTTCTCAACAAATCAACGCTTCTAGTAAAAACCGACTCATTAATCCAAAAATCTTATTTCCATGGTTAAAACATGTCTATATAAAGTGGGCATGGGTTTACGTAACAACCCTAACTAGAACAGTAGGGAATTAATTACCAAAAACATATCAAATCACATTGATAAATTTTTGCCTTCCACAAACATATTCAACAACATCTCATGAGCACATCTGGGCAAGAAAATTTTGAAAACAATATCTCTATATTGATTTTGAATTCAACACAATGAGAATGCGCAATTGTCATAACCAATCGGCAACATCACACATGTTATGGTTTCTCCTTTATACGGGGCACAATTGGCTCTGATACCATTGTATGAAAATATCGGTATATGCATCATATATAAGCATTATGAAAAACTAGAAAAATTTATTCTGGGACTTTCCCAAAGTCCAGGATCTATGTGCCTATATATAAATAAATATATATATATATATATATTTATATATAGGCACATATATATATAGGAATTCATGGAATTTACAAAAATCAATCATTCATATAATAACCATACACCTTATGTGTAGTCTCCTTCGATCTTCGATCTTCTACTCGTCGGGTTGTTGCAAACCACAATGACTAAAACAAATCGTCTACAACGGTATCCACGCAGAGATGAGAAAAACAAACCAAATCAAACTCTTTGATTTGGAAATAGTTAGAACAAAGACAAGAAATCTAGCTCTCTTCTTTGTTCTATAAAGAGCAAAACCGTGAAAGAGAATGAAGAGGAAGAAGATGAGTAAGATGAGAAGAATAGGGTGAGAATCATGAAGATTGCTTACTTAACCATTTTCATGATTATCATCATCTTACTTACTTTTTGTTTTTATCTTTTTTTGTTTTGTCTTTTATCATTTAAAGACAATAAATTCGTAACTTTAAAAAAGCCTCTCTCATCTTCCACATTGCATACACACACACACACACATGCACACACGCACACACATATGTGTGTGTGTGTGTGTGTGTGTGTGTCCTTATAAATGCTAAGATGGTCCAATCACACTAGGGTCGGTCCTATCGAGTCCCGGGTATGAAAAAACACACACACACACACATATGTGTGTGTGTGTGTGTGTGTGTGTGTGTGTCCTTATAAATGCTAAGATGGTCCAATCACACTAGGGTCGGTCCTATCGAGTCCTGGGTATGAAAAAACACTGGACACCTATTTCAGTAATATCAATATCACGATCTCATCAGGACATATTCTAATCTCATTGCGATCCATTTGGTTCTATTGCTCTCCATATAATGGATCTTTATCCAAAACTATTTTACGAATCCTCTGAGTCACTCTTATACGTGTGACCTATTATATTATTGGTTATGTTGGCCATTTGGATTAACATTTAATTCAAGCAAGTCATAAGCGGCTTCTAGCAATACATCATGACCCCCAATTGACTGGAAAGTAAGTGATTTGACAAATGAACCCATGCTCTTCACAAACCATCTCACGAACCCTCCCATAGACAATTGTTGTGTAATTCATCCTTTCACCATGCTATTCCCCATTTGGTTAAGAGTATGGGCAAAGTGTCAACTCTCACTAGACTGACTATGTCAAATCTAACCCAAGTGATATCAGTTCTCATCTTGGGACTCATTACTCTATATGTCAATGAAGACATTCTTTATGACACATATACTCCGACCAGAGATTTTTAAGTAATGATGCCGACAAAAAGGTATGGGTATCATCTTCTACTATCACAGAAGTGGTGAATCCTCTATTGGCTATTCAATTGCCTTCGAACACCTCAAGTTGTACCCAATCACCACCCTATGAGTGACCTCTACAAGCAACAAGGAATGGAGTCAAAGCAAAGAATTAGTATCCAAGATATCCTTGAGTACCTCATGTCTAAGGAAACTTACACCATTGCTATGATGAGATTATCACTGACATTAGAATAGGACATCCATGTGATGATCTTATGGTAAATCATTCAATGCACATACTACCTCTAGTAAGCATCCACATCTCAACTCTAAATATCTCATGTTTTCAGTTTCTGAGATTTATTGCTTGGTCAAATCATAGAGTTTGGCATGTGTTATTCTATATAGATTAACGATGTCTAGTCTCATTAATCCTATGAATAGGGATAGTTTATATACTAATATAATTGCACATGATAGTAATCTCAATAGTATGATCACATAATGATTTGTTTCATGCTATGTCATATATCATGGTCTTCATTAATTTGCTTATAGATCAATATCAATTCATAAATAATGAGCACCAAATTAATGAAATATGCTTTTCTTTATTATTGAAAATAAATTATGTACATAACTTTGTACAAAACGCGCTAAAAGCAATTGTCTTCAGGGCACTACTCTAACTGTTGGAACCCCTCCCTGGCGAGACACGTGTTCGACGTCTTACGTGACATTTGGGCGCACAACCCACTAGGGAGGGATTCCTCACCACGAAAAATAACTCAATCGAACTTATTTTGATGTCATCCGAACACATCTTGAGCAATTCACCCTAATTTTCCTCCAACAAAAATTGATCTGCTTAGGGCCCATAATTAAATCCGATTCCTAAGTTAAAATGACATTCCATGTCTTTAGGTCAAATAGAATCAAAAATCTCCTCAATCGGATCTCTATAGATCGCAAAATCGCACAAAAACGGAATTATATTCAATACCGTCACATAATCGACTCTCTTTGATATTATCTGTAAATCCCCACTCAAACTCGAAGCTCTAATTTTACCAAAAAGTGGTAGAAATTTTTTTTATAGAGAACTAACGCTTCGAAAACCGAATAAATCCGAGGTCAAATGAAAAAGTTACAAATTAAATAGTGAGAGGAGGTATTTCTTGGAAATTAGGAAAGAATAAAAAATTAAAAAAAATTAAAATTGCGTCGCACTCTGCTGAGTGCGACGCTCTCGCACTCAGCAGAATGCGACACAATTATAATTATAATTTTATTTTCTATTTTCTATTTTCTATTCTTTCCTAATTTCCAAGAAATACCTCCTCTCACTCAGCAGAGTGCGAGACTGAGTGCAAGGGTAGTTCCTCGCACTCTAACATTTCATAAATTTTTTTTTTACAAAAAACGAAATAAACCTTCTAACTTTGAAAATTAATAACTCTTCACCCCGAAATCCAAAATTTTCAAATTTAGTATCAATAAAAAGTTAAAAGGAAGCTCTACAACCTCCAAGAAGGATTGAATAACTAGTTTGGCCTTTTAGGGGGTCAAAAATTGCTTCAAAGTTTATGCCCAAACCCAAATTTTCCTACATAATGCCAAAAGTTTGAAAATTCATCTCTTTTAGCACTCAAGTCTAAAAATGTCACATTTTACCTCATTGAAAATATAAAGAGATGATATACAACTTTTATGAAGGGTGAAAGTAAATTCAGTCATTTAAAGAGGTAAAAACACCCTCAAAGTTTCTGCCTATAAAAAGACCAATGGAACAGTAAAATTGTCTACATAAACAGTAACTGTAATCTTCCCAACCTCATAACTTTTTATTCCTAACTTCAATAATTGCAAATTATACATCAATGGAAAGGTAAAAAGATAATCTACATCTTCTATGAAGGATGCAAAAATCAAATCAGTCTCTAAGGGGGTGAAAAACCCTTCCAAAGGTACTACACAATTATAACACTTAACAACAGTAACTGAAATCTTTAAACCCTTATAACTTCTTCATCCTAAGCTCAAATGTGACAAATTATATATCATTGGAAAGCTCTAAACCTGTAATACAATCTTCAAGAGGACCTCCTAATCTAGTTCAAGCTCTAAGAGGGTCTAAAACCTCAGCAAAGTTTCTGTCCATTTTAAGAAAAATTGGATAGCACCTCCCCTAATATGTAAATAGCCAAAATCTTCAATCCAATTCCATTACCTGCATAAAAACTCAATCTACGCAATCCTTTTCCCGAAGCAAAAATCAATCCAATACTCCCATAATATCTACTTCAATGGTAGCCACCACACGCTTAAGATTCTAATCATTTTCAAAACATATCAAGCAACACAATCTCATTCTTTCTTTGATTTTTAGCAAACATATACAAGATACATTTAAAGTTCAAAACTACTACATTTACATGGAAAAAAGTGAATACAAAGCTTTAGAGGGCATTTTCGCCCGAATACATCAAAGTATCAAAAGACCAAAAGTACAAAGAACAAAGATGCTATCTAAAGCCTTGTTTTCTCAAATACAACTTCAAAAGCAAAAAGCATCGGAGTAATGCCTCAATCCCGATGCGATAACTCGGTTTCTCGCTCATCATCTGTGGAGGAAAAATGGGGGGTGAGCTCGACGGCTCAGTGGGTAACAACTTAATAATTAAGAATAAGCAAAACAGTATTTATTCATTCATTTCAAAATCAACAATCACATGATAAAAACATTTTCAATTTCTCAAATCTCTTTACAAAATTCATCACATCAAACATTTTACAAATCACATATCATATAATCATAGCAAAAGTAGTTCGGGTAGATCCGAAACAGAACGTACTACACATGCACATTCCCGCGAAGCGGTCATGTGTAGCCGTGAACTTATGGGATTCCGTGAGGAGCTCCAATGCCACTAGCGGGCAGGCGGGAGAAGCCTATAGTTAGACAAGTGCACCTGACTCTTATGGGACCACTACAAACCCAAAGAAAGTATGCATATCACATAATTCACACAATTCATAAGCATTAGCCACAAATGGCCTTTTCAAAACTCACTTTCGCATAATCGTCAAAATTGCATATTCAAATCTTTTCACTTAACAAACCATTTTTCAAATTTTCCCAACATGAATTTACATTCAAAAGACATCTCATACAAGTTAAAAACATCACAAAGAGTAATTCATACAAAAATCGCAAGTCATTGGAAAACATTTATTATAAAAAGTTCATTAAGCCTATAACTCAATTATTAAGAAATCACCCACCTTAATTCCTTAGCTTTGCGATTGGTCAATTGGCCTTGCCTCTTCCTCTAATTGCCTCACTTCACCTTCATCAAACACAATAATCCCAATTTAACATGAGATATCCAAAATTAGCCATTCCTAGGAGAGGAAAACATGGAATTAAACCTATCTAACCTTACCCATACCTTACCTAAGCTATTAGCATCAAAACCCATCTATAAAACCATAAAGAACTTCTTAAAGAACTTCTTAAATCTCTTTTCTCAAGCAAGAATCAACAAAGCCCTAACTCTTCTTCTTCTTCTTCTTCTTTTTCTCTCTTAGCCGAAACCTCCTTCTTGCTTTTTCCTTTGTGAATTTCGTAAGTCTTCTATCCTAAAAGACTTAAGGAACTTTGCTTTTAACTTATAACCTAGGCCCTCAAAACTACGTAGTTTCATTTCCTCTTCTTTTTCCTTGTAAAATTTCGTGAGTTTTCTCATTTCATACGGCTACTTCACTATTTGCTTCATTTCTTATTGTTTTACTTAAGCTAAAAAGACCAATTAAGCCCTTCTTCTTAGTCTTTAACCTTAAAAACATATGCAAACTTCCTAAATTGCCCTTACACCCTCTTAATCTTTTTAAATTCTAACAACTTGTTAAAATTCCAATTTTAACTAAATACCTCCAATTAAATTCTATTAACTAAGTACTAAAAATCCCAAATTATTCTAATTAAAAGAAATTATCAATCTAAACCTAAAAATAAACAAAACATGTTTAATGCGAATCGGGGCCTAATATTTCTCCCCCTTAAGAGAATTTCGTGTAACATCCCACCCCCGACGGGAAGGGTGGACTAGTAATTTAGCAAAGGATGAGAGTGATTGGGACTAATTAGGATTGTTCATGCATACTGGTAGTTATGAACAGTGAATTTATGCACATGAAAAATACCTGTACATGCATTCATGACATTCCCGGTATTTGTGCCTAATGACATTGTCTTGTGAATAATGGGGAAATTGTGTTTGAAAAATTTATTGGAGTGAGTTTCTGTGTGTTTTATATTTTCAGGAAATTTTAGGAATTTTTCTGGACTTTTTTGGAGAAAATTTTTGGACCGGACAAATCGCCAAGTGGCGAACCGGTTGATTTTCAGTATTGAAAATTGCTGTCCAATGGCACTACAGCATTGGGTATATTATTTTGGGATTGAAATTAGGGCCATTGGACTTGGGTGGGTCAAATTTCACATTAGGGTTCTTAATAATCCTATTACATGTTTTGTCCTTTTCTTGTTTTGTCTTTTCTTACAAATGCCAAGTGTCCTAAAGAGCTTTAATGCTTTTTTCTTGTTCCTAGCTATTGAATTCGGCAACTTCATTAATGAAAGATCAAGTTTCTTGCTTATTTCTTGATCCCATCCGAAAACCTTCTTTTCTTTTTACCTCTCCATCGATTTTCTCCTTTTTAAAGTGTCACTTCCTCCAACCTTAAGAGCCTTCCTTCATGCATCCAAGCTACCTTCTTATCATGGTAATTGTGTATGTGGAGTGAAGTAAGAAAGTGAGGTGGAGAAGTTGTTGGTAGTTGAAGCCTTTAAGAGGAAGCTTTAATTAGGTAAGCTTTATTTTAAGCTTTAATTATGCATGTCATGGTTGTTAGATGCATTCAATGGGAGTTATGGTGCCTTTTTGTGATTATTTCTGCATTAATTTCATGAAGATAGGGGTAGGATTGTTTGGTATAAGAGTAAGTTTGTGTGAGGGTGAATGATGAATATGTTGTGGATTGGTTTTTGATTGATTTTGATGTTTGAATGAGGTTAGATAAATGGGAATTTAGTAAGAAAATGTGTATCTTAAGTGCTGCCAACTTGTGGCTATTGGTCTAAGTGAAAGTAGTGATGATCAAGTGGCTGATGTCTTGTCCATTTGGTATGCTTATTGAAGTAGAATTGGACTTGACATGATATGAAGTGAATGGAGTATTAAAGCTGGAAAATTGATTTTGTACCTATTGCAATGTTTTGCTCATAAATAATTGTTTGGTTAAGAAAATGAGGTGAGGTTTAAACCAAATGAAACTTTAGTTGATTGGCTAAGATTTATTGTGAAATAGGTGTTGTCTAATTGTAGCCTTAGGACGTTGAATTTTGGCTTTGAAAGTTCTTGTTGTGGGCTGTGTGAACAGTACCCGAATTAAGTGACCTAAACTTTTGATGATTTTTTTTCTAAATTGATTTAGGAGAAATTGGTGAAAATGGTCTTCATGAAAGTTGAAGCCTATCTTTTTAGCTTTCCATTTCCACTGATTTTGCAATTTTTCGATGTGTATGTTGGGAGTTATGAATTGTTGACTATTGACTGGTTATGTGCATTTTGGTGAAACCTAGTCATAAGTGTAGGTTTTGTGAGTATTGTGATTGGAAGCAAATTTAGAGATTTCTGTGATTTGAATTGGCTTAAGTGATCTTCTGAAAAGTTGTAGAGGAAGCAATTATCTTGAAAATGAGATATACTATACTATTTTTGATATTATAATTGCGAGTTATGAATTTTCAAAGATTGGACCTTAGTTAGGTCATTGACTAGTAATCAGAGCAGTCACTTGCATGACAGTTTTGAGTTTCTTAGAGATGGAATTGGCTGTTAAGCCCTTCATAAGAAGTTTAATATGTTGTTTGATCTTTTCATGGGTATAAATTATGCAATTTTTTGACATTTTTGCAAGGAGTTATGATTTTTATAAAATTGGTGTTCTGTCAGGTCAAATGTAGAGGTAACATCATTCAATGAATTGTTTTGACCTACTTAGCAATTGAATTTGATTTCATGTTGTTCATGAAAGCTGTAGGTCACATTCTGATATTTCATTTGGCATAAATCTTGTAATTTTTAGCAAAGGGAGTGAGAGATTATGGATTTTACAAAATATTGCACTGTTTTGACAAAATGTTGCACTGTTTTGAGAGGCATTGTGAAGGCAGTAACTTTGATTACATTTTTGACACCCTTAGAGGTGAAATTGGCTTTTGTGTCCTTCATAAAACTTCTAGAGCTCTCTTTTCTCTATGAAATAAACACCAATTTTGTCCAAATTGGAGTTTGGAGTAGGGAGTTATGACCTAGACAAGTTGGCATGTCGGAGGCAATTGTTTCAGATCTGTCATTTTAATAGGGCTAGGCGACTAGGATTCTTAGACCAGTCGACTAGGAAATTATAGTAGGGCTAGTTGACTAAGATTCTCAGACCAGTCAACGAGGACATGCATTTCTCCACTATTTTGCCTATATCTTTGCCATCCGACCTCCGATTGACCTGATTCTTGAGGCATCGGATTCGTAGAATATTGAATTTCATTTTATGAGAAATTGGGAATTTTTGGACGGAAAATTGACGTGTGTCCGAGTAATGGTTCTTTGGTCACTGTTTTATTTATTTTTGGACCTATAGAGGTTCGAATTGAGTAATTTCAGTACCGTTCGATTTCTAATATTTAGACGGAATTTTATGAAGGAAAATTTTGGATTTGGGCCGGGAATATCATAAACATGCATTGCGCACCTTCTAATTGTTACATGTGCATTCTTAAATATTTCTGAGTGGACAATTGGTAATGTTTGCATACTATAACTGTTATAGAGGCACATTTACGACGTCGATCCACCGATGTCACTGAAACTTCCAAGTATTAGCTCGGAAGTACAGGTGAGTAACCTAGTTGGTTTCTGAACCTTTATGTGTTAAATATTATGCACTTATACCATGTGGAGATGAATGGAGGGTTATGTGTGTTTGTTTATGATTGATTTCGGACCACAGATGTCCGAAGTATTGGGCACTTGATATCGAAGTGTCATTTGTGTGTGAATTGTAAGTACTTGGTTTTAATGCAATTTGAGACATATGCATTCATGAATAAAGGCATGTTCAAACAATGACAGTTGTGACCGGAGCAGCCACCGTATTTCAGACCTTAAAGCTCAACACAAAAGGGCCTCGAGCCCAATGTAATTCAGAGCCATAGGCTCACCGTATCAGGGCTTCAAGCCCACCGTAATTCAGAGCTACAGGCTCACCGTTAATGAGCCCATTTTTGGGACAGATCAGGCACACGGTCACAACACCGTAATAAAATGGAAAGTGTCACATGTGCATTGCATATACTAATGATTAAATGTGGACTGTGTGAAAGGCGAAACGTCTTATATTTGTGAAATGATAACGCATGTGATATTTCCGAATGTGTTACTATGTGATATTCTAGGAATTGGTTGTATATGCCTGAGTTGAGTGAACCATCGATGATGGTTTCTCGCTGAGTTCGCAAACTCACCCAACATTGCAAATATTTTTCAGGACTCAGAAGAATACCCCGTTAGGCAACGGGCGTATGACACCTACTGGTTAATGAAATAGAGAAGTGGTCGGGATCAGTTCGTGTCTGCATTAGTTTGTTTTTATTTTCAGAAATTTTTGTACTAATAATTAGGTTAATTTGTAAAGTTAACAGACTGAAATAACTGGTATTTATAAAAGGGCCCCCGTGGCTAATGTAGTTACTAACGATTGTGTATGTTCATTATTTCCGCATTTTGCATGTTTGTGTTTCAAAAAAAATTGATATTGAGTTTTGACTTAGTGATGTAGCACGCCACCCTCATAGGGCACGGACTCTGATATCACTGTCGATGTCAGGTTCGGGTCACGCGGGAGTGGGGTGTTACATGTAGGTGGTATCAGAGTATGGTTTGGCATCTGTTGGGACTAGTCAAATATTTAGGCTTGAATTATTGTGAGAAATGCATAAACTAATCGAGATTATTGTTTTATTATAGGTCATCCATTCTTGGTGATCAGATTGATCAACCAGCTGACCAAGGATCAATCGGGGCTAGTAGGGAGTCATCGGTGCCTCGTTCTGAGGAGCTACCTCCTAGAGTTCCCGTGAGACGGGAGAGGAGGTATGATAGACTGTGCAAGCAAGGGGCTGTGAATTTCTATGGCAGCACAGACCCTGCTGATGCTGAGGGATGGTTGGAGAGGACCGAGAGAGTAGACTCCAAGCTCCAAAAAGACTTTTCCTGCCGTGTAGATCGCGTTGGAAAGAGAAGTCATGACACACAGGTCGGTCAGCTGGGATCTTTTAGGGATGACCTAGTTAGGCTTCTGTACTAGATTTCTTTTGGAATATTGTACATACAATGAAAAACAGACAGATGTGTAATTACTGTTTTGATGATATGAAATGAGAAAGTTTATGGTTTCAAAAAAATAGTGATTTTCAGTATTTATGCTTTTTGATTCGATGCCATGTAAGGTATAGTAGTGATTGTTCATAGTTCACTCCTATCGTAGGATATGTATCGGAATGACCTACGGGCATCCCGGTGTATACCCTATGGTAAGGGGGTGTTACATTTCGTCCCCAAAATTCTTACCTGAATCACTGAAGAGATGAGGATACTTCGCCTTCATAGCTTCCAATGGCTCCCACGTGGCCTCTTCCACCGAATGGTTCCTCCACAAGACCTTGACTAGCTGCACTGTCTTGTTCCTAAGAACCTTTTCTTTTGTATCTAGAATCTGCACTGGAAGCTCCTCATAACTCAAGTCACTACTCAACTAAACTTCATCAGCTTGAATGACATGAGAAGGATCTTCTCGATATCTCCTCAACATAGAAGCATGGAAGACATCATGAATCCGTGATAACTCCGGAGGCAAAGCTAACTTGTAAGCCAACGGACCAATCCACTCCAGAATCTCATAAGGCCCCACGTACCTTGGACTCAGCTTACCCTTTCACCCAAATCTCAGGATCCCTTTCTAAGGAGAAGTCTTGAGAAAAACTTTCTCGCCGACCTCAAACTTCATTTCTTTCCTGTTAGCAACTTCATAACTTTTCATCCTATCCTGAGCTGCTTTTAGTCTATGCTTAATTAAGTTGACCTTATCAACAGTCATCTGAATCAACTATGGACCCAAAAGTTTCCTATCTCCCTCTTCATCCGAACATACCGGAGTCCAACATCTCCTCCCATACAGAGCCTCATACGACGCCATCTGAATGCTCGAATGATACGAATTATTGTAAACAAATTCGATCAATGGCAAGTGCTCATCCCATGCTCCTCTAAAATCCATCACACAAGCCCTAAGCATTCCCTCAAGGGTCCAAATGGTTCTCTCAGACAGACCATCGGTATGAGGATGGAAAGCAGTGCTAAAACTCAACTTCGTACCCAAAGCTTCCTGTAAACTGCCCCAAAATCTCGAAGTAAAACGAGGATCCCTATCAGACACAATCGAATCCGAGATTCCATGCAATCTCACAACTTCATCAATATACTTCTTGGCGAGCACATTCAGAGGATCAGTCTGTTTGATTGCCAGAAGATGGGCTGACTTCGTTAATCTATCCACGATCACCCATATGGCATTATGTCTCCTACTGGTTCTGGGCAATCCCATCAGAAAATCCATAGTCACTTTCTGCCACTTCCACTCCGGAATAGATAAGGGCCTCAATCGGCTCAAGGTGCTCGATGCTCACCTTGACTTACGACACACCGCATAATTTACTCATATACTCGACCACATCATTTTCATACCTCTCCGTAAATGCTCCTTGAGATCCCTGTACATCCTGGTGCTACCTAGGTGCATAGCATAAGGCGCATTGTGCGCCTCATCTAGAATCTCATCCCCCATCTCCTTGACATCTGGAATACATAGCCTATTCCCGACTGTCAGGAGTTCATCATCACTCACCACCATATCGGACTTCTTACCCTTCTGAATCTCTTCTCGCAGCTTACCCAGTTCTGCATCTTGAACCTGCAACTCTCTCATTTTTTATCTGAGGATTGGTCTCATCCTAAAAGTAGAAATCATACAATCAGACTCCTCCTGCTTTAAACTGATCCTGAGCTTAGCCATCTCTTCCAATAGCGACATATACACTGTCTGAACATGTGCTATGGAAGACTTCCTGCTCAAAGCATCTGCAACCACATTTACCTTACCTGGATGATACTCAATCAATAAGTCATAGTCTTTAAGTAGCTCAATCCACCTCCTCTGTCTCAAATTCAGTTCCTTCTGACTCAACAAGTATTTGAGACTTTTATGATCTGTGAAGATCCTAGTTTGAACTCCATACAAATAATGCCTCCAGATCTTCAAGGAAAAGATCACAGCTGCTAATTCCAGATCATGGGTCGGATAATTCACCTCATAAGGCTTTAGCTGCCTTGAGGCATAAGCTATTACCTTATCTCCCTGCATAAGCACACATCCCAATCTTTTTTTGGAAGCATCACTATACACGGTATAACTTACCTCTCCTGTAGGCAAAGCCACAACTGGTGCACTAGTCAATTTGTGCTTGAGCTCCTCAAAGCTCTATTGGCATTCATTACTCCAGACAAACTTCTAGTTCTTTCTTAATAAATTAGTCAAAGGAGTAGCAATCATTGAGAAACCCTCAACAAATCTCCCTGTAATAATACCGCTAAACCCGTAAAGCTCCTCACCTCTCATCTGCCATCATCGGGCATGCCAATTCACTACAGCTTCAATCTTCTTTAGGTCCACATGCACCCCACTCTCAGATATAATGTGACCCAAGAAGATCACTTCATGAAGCCAAAATTCACATTTAGTGAATTTGGCATAAAGCTCCCTCTCTCTCAACCTCTGCAATACAGTCCTTAAGTGTTCCTCATGCTCTCCCACACTCTTGGAATACACCAGAATGTCATCGATAAACACGATAACAAACCGATCCAAAAACTCCTTAAAGACCTTATTCATCAGATCCATGAAAGCAACAGGAGCATTGGTCAGTCCAAATGGCATAACCAAAAATTCATAATGCCCATACTGTGTTCTGAAGGCTGTCTTGCTCACATTAGAGTTTTTAATCCTAAGTTGATGGTAGCCAGACCTGAGATCGATCTTAGAGAAGACCGTTTCCCCCTACAGCTGATCAAACAAGTCATCTATCCGAGGCAGAGGGTATTTGTTTTTCACTGTCACCTTATTGATCCTTCTGTAATCAATGCACATTCTCCAGGTTCCATCTTTCTTTTTAACAAATAAGACCGGCGCTCCCCAAGGTAAGGTGCTCGGCCTAATAAACCCCTTCTCTAACAAATCCTCCAACTGCTCCTTCAGCTCAGCTGGAGCCATCTTGTAAGGCGGAATAGAGATAGGAGTCGTCCCGGGAGCCAAATCAATAGCAAACTCAATCTCCCTCTACGGTGGCAAACCGGGCAACTCCTCTGGAAACACATCAGGAAATTCCCTCACAATGGGATTATCCTCCACCCTGCTCTCCTGCACACTGGTATCCGCTACACACACACCAAGAAAGCCTCACAGCCTCTTCCCATCAGTTTATCAGCTAACAAAGCTGAAACAAGTCTTGGCGGTGTCACCTTTCAATCCCTTCTGAAAATTATTTTCTGACCATCCCCCAAGTCAAACTCCACTTCCTTTAGGCCACAGTCAAGCTTCGCCCGATACTTCTCCATCACATCCATGCCGAAAATAACATCCAACCCCTTCAGATCTAGAGGTAGCAGATCCACTACCAAACTAGATCCCTCGATAACCAGCTCACAATCTCTAAAGATCTGGCTTACAATGACATTCCTCCCTAACGGAGTGCTAACAAGAAGAAAATTATCTAAGAGAACTGACTGCATACCAGGCAATATCATACTTGTAGAGACATAGGAATATGTAGAACCAGAATCAAACAGTACATACACATCATAATGAAAGAGCTGAGCTATACCAGTAACAACTTCCGGTGTGGCTGCAGCTTCCTCCCGAGTCATAGCAAACACCCGGGCCTGTGCTTGCCCTCTCGGTCTCCCAAGAGGAACGGGCTTCCTAATTGACCCAGCACTGCCCAACCCAGTAGCTAGTCTGGTCCCTACTGTCTCTGCTCTCCTCTGAGCCTGTGGCTGAGATCCTTCTCCTCTGGCCATCTGAGGACAATCTTTTATCCTGTGTCCCTTCTCTCCACATTTGAAGCAGGCTCCCAAAAGCTTATAGCACTCTCCCTGATGTAGCTTCCCACAGTGTTCACACTGAGGGTTCAGTTCCGCTTCTCTCGCTTCTTTGTTTCTTCCCACCGAGGAAGCCCAGATCGACCTCGCCTCTGAATCGCCTACTCTGCTGAGGGGCACTACTGCCATCCTGACTCTGTGTATGTGCACTCTTCTCACCCCTGTCACTTGTCTGAACACTGCCTCCTCTCCTAGATGTCTGCTCTCTACTCTTTCTCTTCCTTCACACCTCCTATCTAATGTTCTCCAGCTTCTCAGCTTGGAGTGCAGCATCCACCAGCTGCTGATAATCACAGAAATTATGAATGATAACCTTCTATTTGATGCCCAGGTGGAGGCCTCCCTTAAACCTGTGGCACTTGTCTTCTTCACTGGCCACAATCTGAGGTGCATACCGAGATAACTGGGTGAATCTCAGTTCATACTCACTCACAGACATCTCCCTTTGAGTCAGATTCAAGAACTCTCTGGCCCTCTCCTGCATATAGACCCGGGAGAGGTATTTTTTTCTGAACAACTCTCTAAAATCCCTACATGTGAGTACTGGCGGCACTGCCTGACTCTGTGGCACTGACTCCCACCAGTGAAGAGCATCCCCCTGCAATAAACTCGCTGCATACTCTAACTTTTCCTCATCTGAGCACTTCATCTGCATAAGGACTCTCTCTATCCTCTTCATCCAAGCTTCAGCTTCCTCTGGGTTAGTGGTACCATGAAAGTCCACCACTCTAAACTTCCGCAGCTTATCATATTACCCGCCCCTAACCACTGGAGCTAGCACCGGAGCCTGAGATCCCTGGCCCATGGCAAAGGTGAAAGCCTGGGCAAAGGCCTGAAAGAACTGCGGATCCATCGCAGACATAGTAGGAGGAGGAGGAGAATGCGGTTCCTCGAGTTGCACACTAGGTGCATCTGAGCCAGGAGCTGAATGAGTCCCTGCATCTTGTGGGATATGGCACTCATCTGTGCTCCCCTAGTGAGAGCGAGAACGAAGCCGAGCTTCTCGAGTTCTACTCCGAGGTGGCATATTTATTCCTTTAAAATAAAACCAGTGAAAAACTTTAGTTCATGCAAAAACAATTTCCAAAGTGTATAGATCGATTAAATCATGCAAAATCATGCAAAACAATGTAAAACCATGTAAATAATGCAAATCATTTAATTTCAAAAGAATGCAAAATAGGTAACAAAAATCCTAAAATTTCTCCTTCAACCTAGACCTAAACCGAAATGCTTTGATACCATAAGTGTTGGAACCCCTCCCTGGTGAGACACGTGTCTGACGTCCTACGTGACATCTGGACACGTAACCCATTATGGAGGGATTTCTCACCACGAAAAATAACTCAATCGAACTTGTTTTAATGTCACTGAACACATCCTGAGCAATTCTCCCTAATTTTCCTCCAATAAAAATTGATCTACTTAGGGCCCACAATTAAATTCGATTCCTAAGCTAAAATGAAATTCCATGTCTCTAGGTCAAATAGAATCAGAAATCCCCTAAATCGGATCTCTGTAGATCGCAAAATCGCCCAAAAACGGAATTATATTCAATACTGTCACATAATCGACTCTCTTTGATATTATCCGTAAATCCCCACTAAAATTCGAAAGCTCTAATTTTACCAAAAAATGGTAGAATTTGTTTTTAGAGAATTAACGCTTCAAAAACTGAATAAATCGGAGGTCAAACGAAAAAATTACAAATTAAATAGTGAGAGGAGGTATTTCTTGGAAATTAGGAAAGAATAAAAAATTAAAATTAAAATTGCGTCGCACTCTGCTGAGTGCGAGGTAGTTCCTCATACTTTAACATTTCTTTTTTTTTTTTTTACAAAAATGAAATAAACCTTCTAACTTTGAAAATTAATAACTCTTCACCCCGAAATCCAAATTTTGCAAATTTGGTATTAATAAAAAAGTAAAAGGAAGCTCTACAACTTCCAAGCAGGATTGAATAACTAGTTTGGCCTTTAAGGGGGTCAAAAATTGCTTCAAAGTTTCTTCCCAAACTCAAATTTTCCTACACAATGCCAAAAGTTTGAAAATTCATATCTTTTAGCACTCAAGTCTAAAAATGTCACATTTTACCTCATTGAAAAGATAAAGAGATGATCTACAACTTTTATGAAGGGTGTAAAAATTAATTCAGTCATTTAAAGAGGTAAAAACACCCTCAAAGTTTCTGTCTAACAAAAGACCAATGGAACAGTAAAATTGTCTACATGAACATGTTAAGTCAAACCAGACTTCACGTATTAAATAATTTTGATGACAAACAAAGAGAAATATACAAATGAAAAGTAGATGGACGCATGAGAAGTAAAAAAAACAGTTGAAGGAGAAAAATCAGCCGAAATAAGAATCAGCTGAAGCGAAAAGCAGACGAAAGCTTTACAAGAGAAAAGTAGACGAAAGCTTTACAAGAGAAAAGCAGACAAAAGCTTTACAAGAGAAAAGCAGCCGATACAAAATATCAGACGGAAGAAAGAAACATCAGTTTGAGTTAGTTACGGAGTCAAACTGAATAACCGTTTCTTTCAAGATTCAAGAAGCAGATATTCAAGAAACAGTTGAAGAACCCGACTATAAATAAGAGTTCGAGATTGAAGAAGATATAACTTCATGAAATCTTGAATATTTAACTTTTGATTTTCAGATTATCTGAGAGAAAAATTGTGAACTATATTTCGAGTGAACAGTGTTAAGAGCATTTCTATTGTAACAAGCTCTTTACTATTCTTTCAATTAGAAAGTGTTACAGATAGCCTCAAGAGGCTAAGAGTAAAAGAATACTTGCTGTAAAGAGACCTGGAGAGGCTCAGTCGAAAGAATACTTGTAAACAGTTCAAAAATAATGAAATCTCATAAGGATATCTGAGGACTAGACGTAGCCCACGGTTTGGGGTGAACCAGATAAATTGTGTGTTTTTCTTTCTACTCATATTACTTATATCGTAGTTTTCAAAATTAACAAAGTTTTTTAAACTAGTTACGAATTGATTTCTGATAAGTTTTGAAAGAACAAGTAATTTCTAAAGGGATTAACGAAAAGTTTATCACAATTCAACCCCCCTCTTGTGTATCTTGATCATATTATTGTTCAATATATTAACGTGTGATTCACTTCAATTGGTATCAGAGCCTGGTGTTTAAGAATTACTTTAATAAAGTGTGAATTAAAGAAAATGGTGGAATCACACATGTATATTGCCGAAGGAGCTTCACTCACTAGACGTCCAGCATTCAATGGTGAAGACTACCACTATTGGAAGGACCGGATGAGATTGTTTATCGAATCTACTCACATTGACCTTTGGGACATCATCGAGAACGGACCATACACACCTGAAGATGATGATAAAAATCCAATTCCACGAGAAAGATGGACAGCTGAGCAGAAAGCAAGATTTCAACTAAACTCCAAGGCGAAATTTTTCTTGAGTTGTGCATTGAGCAGAAGCGAGTATGACAAAGTTCATGGATGCGACATTGCCAAAGAAATGTGGGATACATTATCAATTGCACATGAAGGAACAAATCAAGTCAAGGAGTCCAAGATAAGCATTCTGGTGCATCAGTACGAGTTGTTCAAAATGAAAGAAGAAGAGACCATTGATCAAATGTTTGGAAGATTTCAAACAATTGTTAATGGGCTAAAAGCTCTCGAAGAACGTATAATAGTCAAGACCATGTTCGAAAGATTTTGAGGAGTCGCCAAAAGATGGAGACCCAAAGTAATCGCAGATAAGAAGCCAAAGACTTAAGCGCATTAAAGCTTGATGAATTGCTTGGATCATTGAAGTTACATGAAGTAGAGCTTGATACGTAAGATAAGCCCAAGAAAGAGAAGTCCATAGCGCCAAAGCAGTCAAAAGAATCAAAAATCCGGAAGAAAAGACAAAGAGGAATACATCAAAGGCATTAAAGATTGAAGAATCAAAGGATGATGATTCCAAAGAAGTCGAATCAATCAAGTGATGAAGGCGATGAGCTATCTTTCATTTCAAGAAAGATAAGAAGAATGTGGAAAAAGAAGTCCAAAGGAAATTCAACATTCAGAAGGAACAGCGGCAAAGACGATGGAAAAATCAAGAAAGCATCTATTACATGTTATGAATGCAATAAGTTGGGACATTACAAGTCCGAGTGTCCAATGTTGAAAAGACAACCCAAAAAGAGTAGGGATAACAAGAAAAACATGATGGCAACGTGGGAGGATCTGGATTCATCAGAATCAGATACAAGCTCAGAAGCGTCAAAACATGCTAACATATGTCTGGTAGCTGAAGAAGAAAGTGATGAAGAGGTAACTTCTAGCTATAATAATATACAAGATGCATACTCATAATTGTTAGAGGATTCTCATGCTATTCTGAAATAGTACAAGCTGTTGAAGAAGAAATATGTAGAAAATGTCAAACATACTCATGAGATAGAGAGTGAGAATATAAGTCTGAGAAAGCAAGTTGAGGAACTGAATAACAACAAAGTTATAGATAGATCCGAAGAGATTAAACAGTTGAAACTGAGAATCAATAATCTCTCAATTGATCTAGCTAAATTTACAGATAGTACAAAAAAGATGAATGAAATGCTAAGAAAATGCGAAATCGAAAGTGATTAAACTGGATTAGGGTTTACTAAAATAAGTCCCAAAGATTACGTGAAATCAATTGTTCAAAAGATAAGAAAAGATATCAATCAGTTTTCAAAAGGTCATCAACGTTTTCATTCTACTTCTTATTATCATTCATTACACCATACTAACCCTAAAGGACCCAAGAGAATCTGGGTACCTAAAACAAGATAATATCTCCCTGTAAATCCTTCTTTGGAAGAGCCAGAAGCACCATTGGTATTTGGACAAGGATGCTCGCGTCACATGACGGGAAAAAGGTCTATGTTCCTAGATCTTGAAGACAAGAAAGGAGGTTCGTAACTTTGGAGACAACAAGGTGGCAAGATAATCGGATTGGTAAGATTGGTAAGAATTCTATGCATGCATTAACAACGCATCGCTAGTCGATGGTCTAAAGCATAACTTGATAAGTATTAGTCAATTATGTGATTACGGTTTTGAAGTTACATTCAACCAAAACTTTTGTGAAGTCGAAACAAAGATGGTTCTATCTTCTTTTCGCCAAAAGACTAAAACAATCTTTACAAAATTGATTTAGACGATTTTCGGCCTCAAAATATTTCATGTTTTTATCTATCAAGAAGAAAGACCGATCCGCATAAAAACTAGGTCATGTCAGTTTTAAACATATTTCAAAACTTTTGAAACATGATTTGGTAAAAGGTTTGCCACAAATTTGTTTTGACAAAGATTTCTTTTGTGAAAGTTGTCAGAAAGGGAAACAAGTTAAAACCTCTTTCTCTTCAAAACATTTCGTAACTTCATCTTGACCACTAGAGTTGTTACATATGGATTTATTTGGTCCAACAAGGACAATAAGTCTTGGTGGAAAGAAGTATGGACTTGTCATTGTTGATGATTTTACAAAGTTTTGTTGGATACTTTTTCTGGCACATAAAGATGAGTCTTTCAAGTGCTTTAAAAATCTTTCCATGAGGTTACAGAATGAAAAAGGAGTGTCTATAGCCAGTATAAGGAGTGATCATGGTGGAGAATTCGAGAATGAGAAATTTAGAGTATTCTGCGAAGAAAATGGAATTTTCCATAACTTCTCTCCGCCTCAAGGACTCCGCAGCAGAATGGAGTTGTTGAAAGGAAGAATAGGACGATTCAAGAGATGGCAAAACAATGTCATGTATGAGATGAATCTTCCTAAATATTTCAAGCGGAAGTCATCAATACAAAGATGATATATTGAGAATAGAGTGTTCTGCGACCAATATCAAGAAAACTCCCATGAGTTGTGGAATGGAAGGAAACCAAACATTTCTTATTTCCATCCTTTAGGTTGCAAGTGCACTATTCGAACACAAAGGAAGTTACGACAAGTTTGATGCAAAGACACTTTCGTGAATATTTCTAGGTTATTCTCTCACCTCAAAGGCATTTAGAGTCTACAACCTCACCTCAAAGACTGTTGAAGAAACTATTCATGTCAAGTTCGATGATAGCTCTCAACCCAATAAGGAAGAGGAATCGATAATGATGTCACATTGCCTTTGATTTGAGTACAAAGAAGTATCTTCATCGAAACACTATATGACTAAAAGAAAGACATTTCAAGAATTTGGAGTTAAAGAAAGATCGAGATACAAAAGTTCTCATCCTAAATAGTCAATTATTGGAGAAACCTCGAAGGTGTTCGAACAAGGTCCAAGTTCGTAAGAGAAGCCAACGTGGCATTTATATCTCAAGTAGAACCTAAGAAGATTGATGAAGCTCTAAAAGATGAAGCATGGATACTAGCTATGCAAGAGGAGTTGAATCAATTCAGAGAAATAAAGTCCGTCCTTAGTTCCTAAACCGAAAAGAAATCCATTATTGGTACTAGATGGGTATTCAAGAATAAAATAGACTAATCAGAAAAGTAAGTCGAATAAGGCAAGATTAGTAGACAAGGCTATAATCAGCAAGAAGGAATAGACTACAATGAGACATATGCTCCACTAGCAAGACTTGAAGCAATAAGGATCCGCTTGCATATGCGGTTTGCCATGACATAAAGCTTTTCAGATGGATGTAAAAAGTGCATTTCGAATGGTTTTATAGATGAAGAAGTCTATGTTAAGCAACCTCCGGATTTGAGGACATAAAGTATCCAGATCATGTCTATGACTTCATAAAGCCTTATATGGATCAAACAAGCCCCTAGAGCATGGTATGATCGTCTGAGTTCATTTCTTATAGAAAATGGATTTACTAGAGGTAAAGTAGACAAAACTCTTTTAGGAAGAACTTGAGTAATGATTTCATTATCAGGCAAATTTATGTTGATGATATTATTTTGGTGCAACTTCAAGAAGGTTATGCATGAGTTTTGAAAATCGATGAAAATGAATTTGAGATGAGCATGATGGGTGAGTTAAAATTCTTTCTTGGATTGCAAGTAAAGCAAACCGAGGATAAGATTTTATCCATCAACAAAAATATCTTAAAGAATTGTTGTCTAAGTTTGATATGTGCAGTGTTAAATATATGTCTACCCCGATGCATCCTTCAAACTTGTTGTCAAAAGACGAAAGTGGTAAGAAGGTGGATCAAACCCTATTTAGAAGGATGATTGGTTCTTTGCTTTATCTTACAGCAAGTAGACCTGACATTCTATTCAGTGTATGCTTGTGTGCAAGGTTTTAGGCCGATCCTAGAGAAACTCATTATATTGTCAGAAACGAATTTTGAGATATCTCGCAGTACTCCGATCTTTGCTTAATGTATGAGAAAGGTAAAATTTCAGGTTGAATGGATATTGCGATGCGGACTATGCCGTGATAGGATCAAAAGGAAGAGCACGAGTGGTGGCTGTCACTTTCGACCAAACCGTGTCATGGTCAAGCAAGAGACAAAGCTCGATTGCATTATCAACGCCAAGTTGAATATATGTCCGCCGCAAGTTGTTGTTCACAAATATTGTGGATCAAGTATCAATTAGAGGACTACTCAATACAAGAGGAAGAGATTCCAATATATCGCGACAACACCGGCGCCATCGACTTGTCAAAGAATCCAATTCAACATTCAAAGGTAAAGCACATAGAAGTCGGACATCATTTCTTGAGAGATTACGCTCGGAAGAAAGTCGTCTACCACAATTCAGAAACGAATATCGATGGCGGATATCTTCACAAAACCACTAAGTGAAGATCGCTTAAAGAAATCGACGCAACCTCAATATGGTGATGGTTACGACCATTCATCCGGTTTTCATAAAGACAAGATGCACAGACGGAGGAGTTAATGGACCATTCATCCGGTTTTTATAAAGACAAGACAAAGGAACGGTGGAGCTAATGGTGTTAGATGGTTTCAGATATAAAACTTCTTTCACAAGAAAAAGTTTTAGAGGGAAAAAGTGTCGATCATCGAGAAGTACAATAGTTCTAGAATTCGCTATAAATTCCTAAACCGACTTTTGGGATTTCTACGAATTCGAAATTGCTAGTTCTCTTAAATCTCTCTGAAATTTCTTCAAGCAAGTTCCTACCAATCGTAATCAAGAAGATGAATGTCAAGCCCATTTTATGAGTTGATCCAGATCGGGCCGGGAAGATTGGTAAACTTCGAAGAACTAAGAAAAGAACAGATGGATATAGAGCCGGAGATAATAGCGGCAGGTTGGAAAAACTTCTTTCAAGTACGAGATGAAATCTATCTCCAAGAAGTTTATGAGTTCTGGAAGAATACTAAGTCAGTAGACGATACAATCGTGTCGTATGTAGACACATACTCTGTTATAGTAACGAAGGAGTTACTGGAGAAAGTCACTGAATGTCCGATGGATGGAGTTCAACTCACTAATATGGCGAAATGGATGACTAAGCTGAAGATGAACGAAGATGAAGTTAGTCGTCAACTTTATGGACAAAATAACCTAATCGAAAGGACGACCTCTTGGCTGGTACCAAAGGCAAGGGTATTGTTCGCGGTTCTATGTGGATCGTGTTTTACCGAGAATAGGTTCACGACATCAAGTCACTACCCCGATGAACAATGTATTCTTCATCTTCGAATCATCACCCAATAGATTTACCGTATTTGATTTATCAAGATATGGTAAAATCAATAAAGGATACAAACACTTGTCCTTATGGGATGTTGTTGACAAGAGTGTTCGAGAGAATCGGCATCGATTGATCGGGGAATTAGATGTAAGATATCATTAAAAGCTATATAGATTCAACATCTATTGCTAAAATGGGTCCGAGATTTTCGTACGTAAAAGGAGCAGAATCGCCAAGGAAAACAACAATTGAGGGGAGCGATATCAAGAAGTCTTCTATGAAGGAAACAAGATCACATTCTTAGGAATCAAAGTCGAGAAGTGTTCAATTTTTGAATCGGTGACTTGAAGCGTAGTGGAACCACTCTTGAGTGACATTCCAAAGCAAGCAAGAAGGTCACCCAGAGCTAAAAATCTGCAATGTAAAGAAGCCACCAATCCAGAGAATCAAGTCAATCAAAGCATTACGAATCGCAAAGATCAAAAGCTACAAAGTCGTTGACATCAATCCTTGAAAAAGATTCAGAAACTCAGTCTCAAGGAAGTGGAGGAAAAAGGAAAGAAGAACCTGAAAAGAAAAAACGCAACCTAAAAAGTCACCAAGGGAAAGAAAATGAGTGCGATAAAAGAAGGAAGTCCAACAATGTAAACAAAGTCTAAGAAGGTAAAGCAAAGATCATTGTTAATACTACGTAAAAGTCTGTTGTTGATACGGTTGATATTGCTGAAGTAAATATGGAAGCTGTTACTGGTAACCTTAAGGATACTCACAATGTCCTTGATAATCCAATTTTTGAAGAAGTAGTTTCTACTACTTTTCAATCTTCACTTATTCGCAAGCAAATTGCTACACATGTTATGGGACAAAAGGTTACTCAAAAAGTCTTGAGTGTGATGACTAATGTTCCATCCAAATATTTAACTTTTCAAAGAGAAAGTTGGGAACACAAATTGGTTGTCACAGAGGAGAAGAAGACCAAATCACATCATCCGAGACAAACCAAAGAGATTTGTGAAAGCCTTCTTCAAATCAGTTGAATTTGATAACAACATTCGCATCCGTTGGATAGGGTTACAAAATTTTGATCAATCAAGAGAGTTGAAGAGAACCATATCCACCGAGCCATTTGGAGGCGCCTTACTTTTATCCAATATCGACAAGATAAAGAATCAAGGTGGTACCGATTTACAACCACCAAATTTTGTTGAACGCAAGTGTGAAGAGAAATCGTCGAAAGTTCAACCGTAACCGATTTTGGATGACATGACTTCGATCGATTGCGTAGAAGCGGTGCAATTGATTGATGAAGCATGTGAAGAGAAAAGAAGTGGAAGTTCTATCTGCGTTTATCAAGATCCAGGAACAAGCCAAACTAAGGCTACACGCAGATGATCCATGTGGAGGCACTATCGAAAGGGTCAAGATCGTCGCTTCGATTGGCAACTTAAAATGTTCTTATAGTATTTTACGTAACATTCGCAAAATCGACCTCGTGGAGATCAACTCGATTCAGAAGCTATGCCTTGGCTTGGAAGCACATTTCAACGTATACTTGATTCCTATGATCTTGATATTCCTGATCAAGCTGTATATGTTCCTCCGCCTCTCCTACAAATTATTGAACCACATGTCTCAAACGTGGAAGCTTATACAACAACAGTTGATGTTGTTGACAAACAAGTTGTTAAGACAGAATCCTCGACTGCAGTTGAATCATTGACTTTAAAGAAACAAGTTCAGAAACTTGATAAGGATATGAAGAAGATTAAGAAGATGCTGAAAAAGTTGGTGAAACAGTTTGGGAAATAATTTTTTTTTATTAATAACAAATAGGGGGAGAAGGAAGAATGAGAAGGGAGAATCAGCTGAAAGGAAGGGAGAATCAGCTAAAAGGAAAAGGCAGAAGAAATTTTGAAAGCAGAAGTTATTTTTGATTTATTCATACTTCTGTATATTTGATACCTTTCATATTTCTCTATTTCACAATATTTGTTATCATCAAAAGGGGAGAATGTTAAGTCAAACCAGACTTCACGATTAAATAATTTTGATGACAAACAAAGAGAAATATACAAATGAAAAGTAGATGGACGATGAGAAGTAAAAAAACAATGAAGGAGAAAAATCAGCAAGTAAGAATCAGTTGAAGTTTAAAAGGCATTTAAAGCTTTACAAGAGAAAAGGCATTTAAAGCTTTACAAGAGAAAAGTACCGATACAAAATATCGACGGAAGAAAGAAACATCAGTTTGAGTTAGTTACTGAGTCAAACTGAATAACCGCTTTTCAAGATTCAAGAAGCGATATTCAAGAAAGAGTCAAGAACCCGACTATAAATAAGAGTCGAGATTGAAGAAGATATAACTTCATGAAACCTTGAATATTCAACTTTTGATTTTCAGATTATCTAAGAGAAAAATTGTGAACGATATTTCGAGTGAACAGTGTTAAGAGCATTTCTATTGTAACAAGCTCTTTACTATTCTTTCAATTAGAAAGTGTTACAGATAACCTGAAGAGGCTAAGAATAAAAGAATACTTGCTGTAAAGAGACTTAGAGAGGCTCAGTCAAAAGAATACTTGTAAACAGTTCAGAAATAGTAAAATCTCATAAGGATATCTGAGGACTGGACGTAGCCCACGGTTTGGGGTGAACCAGGATAAATTGCTGTCTTTTTTCTTTCTACTCTCATATTACTTATATCGTAGTTATCAAAATTAACAAACTTTTTTTTAAACTAGTTACGAATTGATTTACGATAAGTTTTTGAAAGAACAAGTAATTTCTAAAGGGATTAATGAAAAGTTTATCACAATTCAACCCCCCCCCCTCTTGTGTATCTTGATCATATTATTGTTCAATATATTAACGTGTGATTCACTTCAGAACATTAACTGTAATCTTCCCAACCTCATAACTTTTTATTCCTAACTCCAATAATTGTAAATTATACATCAATGGAAAGGGAAAAAGATAATCTACATCTTCTTTGAAGGATGCAAAAATAGATCAGTCTCTAAGGGGGTGAAAAACCCTTCCAAAGGTACTGTAACAGTAACTAAAATCTTTCAACCCTTATAACTTCTTCATCCTAAGCCCAAATGTGAAAAATTATATATCATTGGAAAGCTCTAAACCTGTAATACAATCTTCAAGAAGACTCCTAATCTAGTTCAAGCTCTAAGAGGGACTAAAACCTAAGCGAAGTTTCTGTCCATTTTAAGAAAAATTAGACAGCACCTCGCCACCTCCCCTAATATGTAACTAGCAAAAATCTTCAATCCAATTCCATTACATGCATAAAAACTTAATCTACACAATCCTTTTCCCGAAGCACAAATCAATCCAATACTCCCATAATATCTACTCCAATGGCAGCCACCACATGTTTAAGATTCTAATCATTTTCAAAACATATCAAGCAACACAGTCTCATTCTTTCTTTGATTTTTAGCAAACATATAGAAGATACATTTAAAGTTCAAAACTCCTACATTTACATGGAAATAAGTTAATACAAAAGTTTTAGAGGGCATTTTCTCCAGAATACATCAAAGTATCAAAAGACCAAAAGTACAAAGAACAAAGATGCTATCTAAAGCCTTGTTTTCTCAAATACAACTTCAAAAGCAAAAAGCATCGGAGTAATGCCTCAATCCTGATGCGGTAACTTGATTTCTCGCTCATCATATATGGAGGGGAAATGGAGGGTGAACTAGACGGCTCAGTAGGTAACAATTTAATAATTAAGAATAAGCAAAACAGTATTTATTCATTCATTTCAAAATCAACAATCACATGATAAAAACATTTTCAATTTCTCAAATCTCTTTACAAAATTCATCACATCAAACAATTTACAAATCACATATCATATAATCACAGAAAAAGTGGTTCGGGTGGATCCGAAATGAAACATACTACACATTCCCACGAAGCGGTCATGTGTAGCCGTAAACTTATGGGAGTCCGTGAGGAGCTCTAATGCCACTAGCAGGCAAGCGGGAGAAGCCTATGGTTAGACAGGTGCAACTGACTCTTATGGGACCACCACAAATCCAAAGAAAACATGCATATCACATAATTCACACAATTCATAAGCATTAGCCACAAATGGCCTTTTTAAAACTTTCACTTTCACATAATCGCCAAAATTGCATATTCAAATCTTTTCGCTTAACAAATCATTTTTCAAATATTCCCAGCATGAATTTACATTCAAAAGACATCTCATACAAGTTAAAAACATCTCATACAAGTTAAAAACATCACAAAGAGTAATTCATACAAAAATCGTAAGTCATTGGAAATCATTTATTAGCCTTTATTATAAAAAGTTTATTAAGCCTATAACTCAATTATTAAGAAATCACCCACCTTAATTCTTTAGCTTTGAGATTGGTCAATTGGCCTTGCCTCTTCCTCTAATTGCCTCACTTCACCTTCATCAAACACAATAATCCCAATTTAACATGAGATATCCAAAATTAGCCATTCCTAGGAGAGGAAAACATGGAATTGAACCTATATAACCTTACCCATACCTCACCTAAGCTATTAGCATCAAAACCCATCTATAAAACCATAAATTTTGAAAATTTTCTTACCTTAGAGAGAGACCCACGAATTTTTGATTTTGCCTTTAACAGAGGATTAAACCTTCCTCTAACCTTATCCTTCTTAAAGAACTTCTTAAATCTCTTTTCTCAAGCAAGAATCAACAAAGCCCTAACTCTTATTCTTCTTCTTCTTCTTTTTCTCTCTTAGCTGAAACCTCCTTCTTGCTTTCTCCTTTGTGAATTTCGTAAGTCTTCTATCCTAAAAGACTTAAGGAACTTTGCTTTAACTTGTAACCTAAGCCCTAAAAACTACGTAGTTTTATTTCCTCTTCTTTTTCCTTGTAAAATTTTGTGGGTTTTCTCATTTCATACGGCTACTTCACTATTTTCTACATTTCTTATTGTTTTACTTAAGCTAAAAAGACCAATTAAGCCCTCTTTCTTAGTCTTTAACCTTAAAAACATATGCAAACTTCCTAAATTGCCCTTACACCCTTTTAATCTTTTTAAATTCTAACAACTTGTTAAAATTCCAATTTTAACTAAATACCTCCAATTAAATTCTATTAACTAAGTACTGAAAATCCCAAATTATTCTAATTAAAAGAAATTATCAATCTAAACCTTAAAATAAATAAAACATGTTTAATGCGAATTGGGGCCCAACACTAACGCTCGATTCACAGGTGTAAACAATGTCACGTACCATAGTGCTTGTTTAAAATCAAACTTTGGGAATGAACTTGTAGGTGATTAATTGAAATATAAAGACTTGAACTTCAATGTGATTAATTCAAACTTATTATTAACATAAGAAATTCACATAATTTAACTGACAATTCTTTGCATAATAAACTCCTAGGATGGTATATAGGCTAGATATCTGTGATCTAGCTCTCATAAGGATTGTCGGTGAAAATTTCCAAAAGCTTAGGAGTCATAGCGAGAATTTGCTTTCTTGATTCACAAGTGTAAACAATGTCATATACCATAGTGCTTGTTTAAAATCAAACTTTGGAAATGAACTTATAGGTGATTAATTGAAACATAAAGACTTGAACTTCAATGTGATTAATTCAAACTTAGTATCAACATAAGAAATTCATGTAATTGGCATGACCATTCTTTGCATAATAAACTAATAGGATGGTATATAGGCCGCGAACTCATGATAAAGCTCCCATGAAGCTTAGCTTTCCTCATAAATTCCTCTATGAAGTAGTAAGGTTCTTGTGACTTAAAATGTGGTGATTGTCCAATCACTACGGTTAAATTGGTTGTGATTAAATTTTCTAATTTTTAAATCATATGGTGGGATAGGTTGGTTTCAATTTGGAGGAGAAATAGTCAGAGACCTGTAAAAATAAGAAATGAAGGATCTAAAGATATGTAAAGTAAAGATTAAATGTTCTGTAGGATTAATATGTATACTATCATATTGATTATTATATCTAACTATGAAATAACTTTTTTAAATAAAATTGTTGCATAAATGAGTAATGTTGATAGATCTTGGATGTATAGACCATTAACATATGATGGTTTCATTAATCATAAGGTTGTTGAGGGAGTTAAAGCTTTTATTCACTATGATGTCCATGTAAAAAGTGCAAACATATTCTTTTTCTTCCTATTGATGAAGTGAATCTCCATTTGTTAAGAAAAAGGTTTGTTCCAATTATTTTGAGTGGACTCGACATAGGGAGCCATTAATTTGTAGCACTTCAAGGGTTAATGAAGTAAACTTGTCAACAAATGTGGATGGGTTTGAAGGGGGACTAGATTTATAAAAAATAATGTGGGTGCAACTGAAAATTCTTACACCCCAAATGTTGGGCCCCAAAATTTTTTTATATTTATTTTATTAAGCATGATCTGAATAAATTTTGTGGTCTTGCTAGATAAGACATTTTATTTGGAGTTTTGTTGTTATGTCAAAGTTAGGAGGATTTATTACATGTATTGATGGAATTAAAGTATTAATGTTATAAGAATGTATAAAGGACAAAATTGGTAAGTCACTTAAAGTTAAACACACTAAGGCATTAAAGGAAGGGCAAGGTGGACTTTTCCTATTCATTAAGGGTAAAATGGGAAAGAAGAAGTGTTGTCTTCTTCCTAAAGAAGAGAAAAAAAAGGAGAGAAAGAAGAAGTGAAATATGAAAACAAAAAGTGAGCCAGAGAGGTTTCGGTGAAGTAGAGAAAAGAATGGAGTTTTAAGCTAGGTTTCATCTTTTCTTAGTCTTAAAGAGAGAGTTTGAGGTTGCTCGAGAAGGGAAAAACAAAGAGAAAGGGAAGAGCTTTCTGTGAAGCCAATAATCTCATAAATTGGTGAAGATTCAAGGTAAGTTTGATTTTTATACTTTGGATATATAGAGGGGTTTTAGTTCATGAAGCTTACGAAATGTATGGGTTTAAGTATTCTAGGATCAATTTAGTGAATGTATTTTCTTAGGGTTCTCAAATTAGAATTCCTATTGAATTGGGATTTTGTTATTGTTAAACGAAATCAAAAAGGGGATCAAGAGAGGTAAGAGGCGCAAGAGGAAAGACGTCCTTAAACCAAATTTCATAAGTAAGGATTTCAAGGTGGGTTATAGTTTTATAATTAAGTAATAGGCCATTAATGTTTTTTTTTTCAAATGATGGAAATAAATGATTTCAACTATTTCATGAACGTACTTTATGACTCTTTGAATTCTTTGAGAAAGTGTTATGTGTTTGGTATGAGCATATTGTGTTGATGAATTATGAAAAGATTGTGCAAATGATTTTTGAAAAGATACTATGTTTGAAAATCAAGTTTTGAAAATGTGCCATTTTGGGCAACAAGTTTATAAGTTATGAAATACATATTATGTGAGTTTGGTTTAGTCCATTCTATATGTCAAGTGCACTTCGACTAAAAGCTTCTCTCGCCTACTCATTAATGGCATGGAGCTCCTTCATGGACTCCCTCATGTTTACGACTACACAAAACCACTATGTGAGATTGTGTTAGTTCGTTCTGTTCACGGTTACACAGGCCCATTTTATGAAAATGCTTTAGTTCGTTCTGTTTATGGTCCTTCCAAACTATTTTGATGTGTTTATGTGCTCATGATATGTTGACAAGATTGGTGCATACATGATTTACATGATGGAAAATCTGCTTAAGAATTTGAGAAATATGTGCTTTGTGATTCAATGTCAATTTTTAGTGCAATGGAAATAAGTATTTAAATAGTTTTTCTTGCTACTAGTTATAAAATTGTTGCTCATGAGCTTTAAGCTCACCCCATCCATTTTCGTCCCATCTTCAGGTGAAGAGCATGAGAACGAGTAACCAAGGGTCAAGGCATCACTCCGATTATGCATACTTTTGTATTTTAAGCTAGGTTTGTAATAAAAGGCTTTAGTTACATTTTGAGCAAATTATTGTTCATGTATCTCTTATATTTTGGAATTTTGAGATATTAATATATTGTGGTTTGAAATGCCCATTAAATTTTTGTAAAACCTTTATCTTTTGATGTTAATGACGTATGATTGTGTTTTGACATTTCCAAATTTTTCATTTCACTATCAAGTTTTTCGTAGGGGTATGAATGTGTATTCTGAATTCAGGGGAAATACTCTATTAATCTTGGATGAATTTTATAAAGTCTTCTCAGAATTTGTAGTTTATTTTTCTATCTTTCTAGCTTTCCAACACTATATAGTATGAAAATTTTGTACATTAGAGTTGAGAGATATGATCATTAGAAGTTTGTGATGTTGCATAGGATGAACATTCGGGACATCTGCATTGATTTGAAATTTTAACCCTTTTTGAGGTAAAATATCTTTTCATGATCTTTATAAAAGTTGTAAGTCTAGAAGTCCTCTTCGAAACGGTCTTTGAATGACCTTAATCCAATATTTCTAGTGAAGGTTATGCTTTTTATTCCCTCTCCTTCCCCTCGCCCCCCCCCAAAAAAAAAAATTTGAACATATTCTACTCTTTTAACCATAACTTTGTCGTTCGACCTCCAACTGACCTGATTTTGAACCAATGGATTCCTAACACATTTCTCCATCTTTCCATAAAATTTTATGGCTTTTGTTATCCAGTCGAAAAATATTGATCGAATCAAAGTAATGGTATCGGTTGGAAGAGTATGAATTGGGTATTTCACTAAACATACTTTGATATTTAGATGATATCTTGATCTATAGAGTTCCAAATGAGATTATTATTATTTATAAATAAACTAGAGTCATAGAGCTACAAATCCTATGAAGAAATTGAATTTTAATTAAGTCTTTAAGACTTTCAATTTCTAGATAGGATTTGAGTATAGTGTATTGTTTCAACTTAATAACAGTCCGAAAACGTTTGTGCTATAACTTTCAGATTTCTGAACTAAATTGAATGATTTTGATGTTATTAGAAACTTAAGACAATGGGGGACAAATTTTCTAAAGAAGTCAATTTGTAATTTTAGTTTGAGGTTTCCCAAAGTCTGTTATGAAATAAGAGAAATGAGATTTTTTTTGTTTGATTGGTGTGAGCACATCACCCTTGTGAGATGCGCATTCAGATGTCACTTAGGACGTCGGGCACGTGACTTGCGAGGGCGGGGTCCTAACACTTATGGTATTAGAGCAACTAGATTTAGGTCCATGTGTAGGACTAGGTCTAGGAGTAGCTTAGGCACTAGGTCTAGGAGTAGCTTAGGCATGAAATAGGTAGTTTAAGACATGAAATGAATATGCGTTGTTTTAAATGAATAACTTGCATTGTTTTAAATTGTTTCACATGATTTGAAATTGTTTTATACGATTTGAACTATTTTGCATACTTTGAAAATTGTTTTGCATGAACTAAAGGTTTTCAATAGTTTTATATTGAAGGAGTGAAAATGCCGCCTGGAAAGAGAACTTCAAGAGCTATGACTCGATCTCGCTCTCGCCAAGAGAGCACGGATGAATCCTATGTCCCTCAAGATGCAGGGACACATTTTGCTCTAGATTCTAAGGCACCTAGTATGCAACAAGAAGTGCCTGCACCGCCTCCACCGATGTCTCAAGCAAACCCTATGGATCTGTGATTCTTTCAGGCCTTTGCTCAGGCTTTCACTTATGCCATGAGTCAAGGGTCACAAGGGCCGATGCGCTCCGCAAGTACGGAGCTATAGATTTCAATGGTACGACAAATCCAAAAGAGGGTGAAGCATGGTTGAAGAGGATAGAGAGAGTCCTGCTTCAGATGAAGTGCTCTGATAAGGAGAAACCAGATTATGCAGTGAGCTTGCTGTAGGGGGAAGCACTACATTGGTGGGAATCAGTGCCCTACATTCTGGTTATACCTCCAGTGTTGTCATGGAGAGACTTTATGGAAGTATTCAGAAAAAAGTACATCTCCAGAGTTTATGTACAAGAGAAGGCCAGGGAGTTTCAGAATCTCACAAAGAGGGACAAGACTGTGAGTGAGTAAGTTCACCTAGCTTTCCTGATATGCAGCCAACATTGTGGCAAATAAGGAGGAAAAATGCCGCAAGTTTAAGGGAGGGCTTCATTTGGGGATCAAGGAGAAGGTGCTGATCCACAACTTCTGTGACTACCAACAGTTGGTAGACGCTGCACTCCAAGCTGAAAAGCTAGAGAATATCAAGTATGAAGTGAATAAGAAAAGGAAGAACAAGGAGCAGTCTTTTAAGAAGGGGATGAGTGCTCCAATTCCTGAGAGGGGTATGAAGAGCTTCCGCACAAAGAGTAAGGTGGGGAGTAGTGCCTCTGTCAAGAATAAGCAATCAAGGGCAGTTTCAGGGCAAGCCTCAACTGTGGGAGGAAATAGCAGGGTGGAGAGGAGCAAGTACACGAACCCCCAATGTGAGCATTTTAGGAAGTTTCACAAAGGAGAGTGTTTCAAGTTACTTAGAGCATGTTTTCGATGTGAAGACAAGGGACACATGATCAGAGACTGTCCGCAGGTATCGAGGTAAGAGGGGATACTATTGCACGCCTCGAGGAGAGTAGAAACAGTGGAAACCAGGTCAGTCACTGAGGTGGGTAGTTCTGGAGATGCAAGTGGTCAGGCACAGGCAAGGGTGATTGCTATGACCAGAGAAGAAGCTGCAGCTGCACTTGAGGTTGTCATAGGTATAGCTCTGTTATTTAATTCAACAATATATTTACTAATCGATTCTGGTTCCACACATTCTTTTGTTTCTACAAGCATGACATCACATGATGTGAATTTGATGCCTTTGGATAACTCTTTGATTGTTAGTACCCCTTTAGGGAGGAATGTGATAATAAGTCAAGTATATAGAAGTTGTGAGCTCTTCGTTGATGGTGTTAGACTGGTAGTGGACTTATTACCTCTATACCTAAAAGGTTTAGATGTTATACTTGGAATATATGTTATGGATAAATATCATGAGAAGTTGGATTATGGCCTTGAAGAGGTGAAATTTGATCTGGGCAACATTCAGAAGGTGATTTTCAGAGGGGATAGGAAAACATCATCACCAAGAATTATTTTGGCTTTACTAGCTGACAGGATGATGAAAAAAGGGTGTGAAGCCTTCTTGGCACATATTATGGAAACTTATGTGAATGAAGGGAGGTTAGAGGATTTTTCAGTTGTAAGGGAATTTCCTGATGTAGCACCCCACTCCCGCGAGACCCGAACCCGACATCGACGGTGATATCCAAGCCCGCGACCATGAGGTAGTATGCTTAAGCGATCCATGCGAGTGTTAAAACTCATTATGATTTTTTTTTTGAAAAACCAGTCGAGTGCGCGAAATTAAAAATAAACGATTCGGGCCCGTGATACAAAAACCCTTTTTAGTCATACACTTTATCAAAGATCATATGTCAAATAATATTTATCAATTAGGGCCCTCAATCAATTCAATACTTTTTTTTTTGCGGAATATAAATTTACACATAAGTCAAGATAACACGAATGCAGACGTGAACTGATCCCGACATCGGACACCGACTCTCTTGTAGTAACCATACACCCGGTTCACTAACGGGGTACTCTTCAATTCCTGAAAAATAGTTGCAATGTTGGGTGAGTTTGCGAACTCAGTGAGAAACCATCATCGATGGTTCACCCAACTCATGCATTCACTAATCATATTAGCACACAAGTAGCATTATGATAATATCACATATTATCACATTTCGGTTCCAATTTCATATACACATGCACATATTTGATTATTTACAATATATATATGCAATGCACATGTGACATTGTTCCAATTTCATTTCGTTGTTGTGACTGCTACTGAAATCGCCCCGAGAACGGGCACATTGCATTGAGCAGTGGCTCGAAAACATTGGGCTTGAAGCCTCGATACATTGAGCTCGAGGCTCAATACATTAGACACGAGGTCACGTGCGTTGGTGAAAGCTCTCATATCGTTAGGCGTGATATGCCTTACGACACGGTGGTCGCTTTGGTCACAACCGCCTTTATCGATCATGTCCTTATGCATGAATGCATATGTTCCAATTTCCATCTACAGTTATTTCTATCACTTACGTTCCATGCCATTTCCTATTTCTTCGGACCTTCGGTCCGGTACTTCAATCATATACTTTTCCAATTTATTGCATCATACCATATCGCATTTAAAAGTCACATCCGATGTATCAAATGCATAACTAACACTTCAATATCAATTTCCCATTTCCTCGGACCTTTGGTCCGAGATCTCCAATATAAACATTCACACACAGTTACACACAAGTAGCACTTCGTTCTCTCATTCTAAACACACATAAACCCTCCATTATCTCCACATGGCATAATTGCAAAATCTTAAACACATAAAGGTTGAGGAACCAACTAGGTTACTCACCTGGACTTCCGAGCTAACATCTGGAAGTCTCAGTAACGTCGGTAGATCGACGCTCCAAATGTGTCTCTATAACAAACAGAGAGGAATCCCATTACTAATTATCCAATCTGAACTTAATAAATGCACATGTAAGTGTAGAATGTATGTTCATGAGATTTCCGGCCCTAAATCCAAATTTTCCCAATATAAATTTCATCTAAAATTTAGAAACCTACTGGCGCTGACGGTGTGCAATTCGGACCTCTATAGGTCCCCAATTAAACAAAACAGCGCTTACCGAACAATTACCCGGGGCCACGTCAATTTCTCGTCCAAAAATTCCCAATTAATTAAGCACTACACCTACTTAAGCTCTAATCATGACACTAAAATAATTTCCTAATCCCCATTTATCCACTAATCTCATGCCATTAGGCAATCCTTTTCAGTACAAAAAGGCTCACTCAGTCAGTCAGTTAGAATTTTCCGGTCCGGGCACGAATCCCGAAAAATTCCAGAAAAATTCCCATAAATCCCTAAAAATGGGAAACAATTTATGACGCTCTCAGAATAATTTTCCAAATACAACTATCCCCTAAATTTCACAAAAGGTCTCGATTTGAAACCTGTAGGAAAATGTCATGAATGCATGTTATCATGTGTATATGCAAAACAACCATCAGTCATAGAGGCGATAAGTTGTATGTGCATGCCGAGATATAATTTAATACTCCTAACCCGTCCCAAATTACCAACATACCCTTCCCATCGGTGATGGGATGTTACACCTGATGTGTTCCCAGAAGACTTACCTGGTTTGCCATCGGTGAGGGAAATCGAGTTTGCCATTGATTTGATTCCCAGCACCGTGTTTATTTCAATACCACCATATAGAATGGCTCCAGCTAAGATGAAGGAGCTTAAGGAACAGTTGAAAGAACTGTTAGAGAAGGGGTACATAAGACCGAGTTCGTCACCTTAGGGATCACCATTTTTGTTATTAAGAAGAAGGATGGAATATGGTGGATGTGTATTGATTACCGGAGACTCAACAAGGTGACCATTAAAAACAAGTACCCTCTGCTCCGAATAGATAATCTATTTGACCAGCTGCAGGGAGCAAAGGTATTTTCAAAGATTAATCTCAGGTTAGGTTATCATCAACTCAAAATCAGGGAGTCTAATGTAAACAAGACAGCCTTCAGGACCCGGTATAGACATTATGAGTTTTTAGTCATGCCTTTTGGATTGACCAATGGTCCAACTACTTTTATGGATCTTATGAATAGGGTCTTCAAGGAGTATTTGGATCAGTTTATCATAGTGTTTATCGATGACATTTTGGATTATTCCAAGAGTGAATAGGAACATGAGGAACATCTTAGAATAGTATTACAAACATTAAGGGAGAAGGAGCTTTATGCTAAGTTCAGCAAGTGTGAGTTTTGGCTTCATGAGGTAGTATTCCTTGAACATGTAATTTCAAAGGATGGGGTACATATTGATTTCGAGGAAGGTTGAAGCAATAGTGAAGTGTCATACACCTAAGACAGTGACAGAAGTGAGGAGTTTTCTAGGTCTGGCAGGTTATTATAGGAGATTTGTGGAAGGATTCTCTATGATAGCTGCTCCGATGACCAAGTTATTGAGGAAGAATCAAAATTTTATCTGGAGTGAGGAATGTCAAAAAAGCTTTGAGGAGCTCAAGCGCAGATTAACAAGCGCTCCAATTTTGATTTTGCCTACTGGAGATGAGGGTTATACAGTGTATAGTGATGCTTCAAGAAAAGGGTTTGGGTTGTGTATTGATGCAAGGAGACAAGGTAATATCATATGCCTCGTGGCAGAAAAGCTTTGAGGAGCTCAAGCGCAGATTAACAAGCGCTCCAATTTTGATTTTGCCTACTGGAGATGAGGGTTATACAGTGTATAGTGATGCTTCAAGAAAAGGGTTTGGGTTGTGTATTGATGCAAGGAGACAAGGTAATATCATATGCCTCGTGGCAGCTAAAGCCTTATGAACTAAATTACCCGACCCATGATCTGGAATTAGCAACAGTAATCTTTGTTTTGAAAATTTGGAGACATTGTCTGTATGGGGTTCAGACAAGGATTTTTACTGATCATAAAAGTCTCAAATACTTATTGAGCTAGAAATAATTGAATTTGAGATAGAGAAGGTGGTTAGAGTTGCTAAAGGATTATAACCTACTGATTGAGTATCATCTAGGGAAGGCAAATGTAGTGGCGGATGCTTTGAGTAGGAAATCCTCAATAGCCCACATTCAAATAGTTTACCTACTGTTATTGGAAGAGATGGCTAAGCTTAGAATAAGTTTGAAACAGGAGGAACCTGAGTGTATTGTTGCTACTTTCAGAGTGAGATCGATACTTAGAGAGAAGGTTAGGTAGTTACAAGAACAGGATGCAGAATTAAGCACGCTTCGAGAAGAAATTCAGGATGGCAAGAAGTCTAAAGTGTTAGTGAGGGATGATGGACTCATGGTTATAGGAAGATGACTTTGTATTTCGAATGTCAAGGAGGTGAAGGATGAGATACTGGATGAGGCATACAATGTGCCTTATACCATGCACCCAGGTAGCACCAGGATGTACAGGGATTTGAGAGAACATTTCTGGTGGAAAGGTATGAAAAGGGATGTAGTAGAATATACAAGTAAGTGTCTAGTGTGTCAACAAGTCAAGGCTGAATACCAGGAACCTTTAGGCAAGGTAAGGCCGTTGTCCATTCCTGAGTGGAAGTGGCAAAGAGTAACCATGGATTTTCTGATGGGTTTGCCCAAGACCAGTAGGAAGCATAATGCCATATAGGTTATTGTTGATCGTTTGACAAAGTCAGCCTATTTTCTAGCATTTAAACAGACTGATCCTCTAAATGTGCTAGCAAAGAAGTATATTGATGAGATAGTGAGACTGCATGGAATTTCTGACTTTATAGTTTCTGACAGAGATCCTCGAATTACTTCGAGATTTTAAGGAGGCTTACAAGAGGCTCTAAGGTCTAAGTTAAATTTTAGCACTGCTTTTCACCCCCAGATAGATGGCCAATCTGAGAGGACCATTCGGTCCCTTGAAGGAATGCTTAGGGCATATGTAATGGATTTCAAAGAAGCTTAGGATGAGCATTTACCATTGGTTGAATTTGCTTACAATAATTCGTACCATTCGAGCATTTAGATGGCTCCTTATGAAGCATTGCATGGGAGGAGATGTAGAACTCCTATATGTTGGGATGAAGAAGGAGAAAGGAAACTAATAGGACTAGAACTGATTTAGATGACAGTCGACAAAGTCAAGTTAGTTAAGCAAAGGCTTAAAGCAGCTCATGATAGAATGAAAAGCTATACTGATGCACACCGAAAGGAAATGGAGTATGAAGTCGTTGAGAAAGTCTTCTTTAAGACATCTCCTTGGAAAGGAGTCATGAGATTTGGCAAGAAGGGCAAGATGAGCCCAAGATATATGGGTCTTTATGAAATTCTTGGGAGGATTGGACCACTAGCCTATAAGTTAATGCTGCCACCAAAATTATCACAGATTCATGATATCTTTCATGTTTCCATATTGAGGAGATATGGATCATATCCCTCTCACATCATTCAGACCACTGAGGTTCAGTTGAGAGATGATTTGACTTATGAGAAGATTTTTGTAACATCCCACCCCCTCCTGGAAGGGTAAAATAGTAAACTTGGCATAGGATGGGACTAATAGGGAATATTTAGAACTGTTCATGCATAATAGGATTGATACACAGTATCAATTGTGTACATGGAATTACGGTAAATGCATTCATGACATTCCCGGTAATTGGGCCTAACGGTATTTTATTGTGATAAACGTGGTTATGGGATTTGAAAATTATTCGAGTCTTGCCGTTAGCGTTTTCGATTTTAAGGATTTTCAGAATTTTCTGGAATTTTCGGAGAAAATTCCGGACCGCAAAATCGCCAGAATCGCCTAAACTTGTTTTGGGGTAGAAAAGGTGATTTTGTGATTAAAAATTATTTGGAGTGCATGTTACTCGTCAGATAATTTTAGGAATTTCATTAATTCTCAAAAAATAATTGGGAAAATTCTCGGACCGGATAAATCGCCAATTGGCGAACCGATCGATTCTCGGTAGCAAAAATTGCTACCCACTGGTACTGTACTTTTGGGTATTTTATTTTGGGACTGAAAGTAGGGCCATTGGAGTGAAATGGAGTAAAATTTTGGACTGGATTAAACAACTATATTTTGACTTTTCTTTAAATTTGTGGACCAATTATAATTTGCAATTTAAAAGGCATCATTTAATGCCTCTCTTCTTTTCTTTCGGACGTGTATGGTTATTAAACAAGGAAAGGAAATGGATTGTTTTAAAGGCTTGGTTATTAACTCATCCGAAACCCACACAAACTCAACCCTTCTTTGCAGCCATCGAATTTTTTCTCTTTTCTCATCTTTGCAAGCTACTCTCTATAATTCCCTCAAAGCTAGAAGATGAGTTTTGAGCATATTTGAGAAGGGAAGGAGGTTGGTACTTAGGTGTAGAAGTTGGAAAGTGATTGTTGAAGGTTTGAAGGAGGTTTTGATTTGGTAAGTTCTCCTTAAGTTTTGATCTTTAAATGTGTTTTTACATGGAAATAAATGTCATGATAGTATGGGGGTAGTTAATATAAGGATTTAAAGCATGTATAAGGTTCATGTAGACATTAAAGTGTTGATTATTATGATTTAAAGTAAGGGGCATAAAGCTAAGTGATGACTGAATTGAAAGTAATGATATGGTTTGATTTTGAATTGATTATGGATAATTAATTGAGTATCTGAATTGAGGAATTTAATGCTGTAAATTTTTCAGTGTTAGCCCTAATATATGTATGACTGTATAAAAATTTAATTTGTATTTATTTTGATGTCTAGTGATGTGAAAAAGGCATTGGAAGTGGTTGAACTAAGGTTAACCTTAAATCTGGAAAGTTGGACTTATAAGTGATGTTACTGTTTTATTCATAACTTATTGTGTAGAAATGCAAATGAGGTAAGGTTAGTGGCCACTGAAACTTTGGGATGTTGGCTTTAATTTAGTGTGAAATAGGTGTTGTTGAATTTCAATGATAGAAGGGTGAAAGTTTGTATGGAAAGTTACTGTTCCATTGCCTGTGAACAGTAACCGCAACCATGACATCTGAGTTTTGCTGATTTTTATGAATTAATTGAGATGGAATTAGGGAGAATGGTCTTCATGGAAGTTGTATTATATTTGATTATCTTTCCATTTATACTGATCTTGCTATTTTTGGAATTATGTATTGGGAGATATAAATTGATTACTAATGACTGGTTTTGAGCATTTTGGATGAAACCTAGTTTAAGTGTGATTTTGTGAGTTTACTGATTGGAGGCAATTTTAACATTTTATGTGGACTGAACTAGTGTGAGTGAGCTTCTTAAAAGTTGTAGAGGAAAAGATTACCTTGAAAATGACATATGGTTTGTAATTTTTAGAAGTCAGAATTGGGAGTTATGATTTTTTCAAAAGTGAACCCTACATTAGGTTATGAGTGGCTGATCATAACAGAAACTTCCATAACAGTATTGAAATTGTTAGAGATTGAATTGGAGGTTGAGTGCTTCATGGAAATTGAAGTTTGAGATGTTATCTTTTCAGGGATATAAAGTTCTGAATTTACTGACTTGTATATAGGGAGTTATGCTTGTTGTAAGGTTACTGCCCATATTGAAGGATTTCAGGGACAGTGACATTGAATGAATTAATTGACTGGTTTAGAAAGAGAATTTGATTTTGGGTTGTTCATGAAAGTTGTAGAGGACATTGTGAATTTATTGATCATATTTTTGTGGTAATTTATTACTAAGGAATCAGTGAGTTATGAAATTGCAAATGTACTGCCCTGTGTTGAGGGAAATTGTGAAGGCAGAAGGTTTGATGGCTTATTTGACACCCTTAGGGTTGGAATTGATTTTTATGGTCTTCTTGAGAATTGTAGAGCTTTTCATAAGCTTTCTAATGAGGTATAGTTTGTGTTTTTCTGGATTGTGTGCTAAGATTTATGGGTATTGGAAGTTGGAGTAAAAATCAGGAAAACAGGGGAAAAATTCAAGGAATGGAGCCTGGTCACTAGGGCGACGCCTCGCCCTAGTGACGAGGCGTTAAGGGCCCGCGTCGCTAGGGCGACGCCTCGCCTAGCGACGAGGCGGATCAACGGCCCGCTGGGCGACGTCTCGCCCAATGAGGCTGTTCCTTTTTTTTTATATATATTATTATTTATTTCTTTTCTTGTTTGTTAATTGGTAATTTAGAGGTTTTAGTTTCTTTTGTCAATTACTTTTCCGTCCGATGTCCGATTGACCTGATTCCAGAGGCATCGGATTCGTTGAATATTTAATTTCATATTATAAGAAAACGGGAATTTTTAGACGGGAATTTGACGTAGCCCCTATTGACGGAACATGTAAACACTGTTTTATTTAATTGGGGACCTATAGAGGTCCGAATTGCGCACCGTCAGCGCCTATGGATTTTTAATTTTTCATAGAATTTTTATTATGGGAAAATATTGAGTTAGGACCGGGAATTCATGAACATGCATATCTCATCAATATGAGCACAAATTTCATATTTAGTGACTCGTACTTTTTCTGATTCATATAGAGGCCCAATTGGAGCGTCGATTGACCGACGTCACAGAGACTTCCCGACATTAGCTCGGAAGTAATAGGTGAGTAACCTAGTTGGTTTCTCAAATTTCTGATTGCTTACATGCTCAACGTGAATTACGTGCAAAAGTGAATTGAATGATCACTGTATGAATACTGGCATGTAATGTATGGGATTGTATTGTATGATTTTACTGATACTGATACACTGGGCTTTATAGCCATCATACTGAACACTGACTGATACACTGGGCTTTATAGCCATATTGTGGATTTACTGATACACTGGGCTTTATAGCCAAATACTGCATATTTACTAAATACTGCACTGCATGCATAATTGCATGATCAGATAATGGACGTGCCCCAAGTTGCTATTTTTACTGATAAGAGCTTCGAGCTCTCATACTGTACTGACCGGGCCACGAGCCCGAGGGGAGAAATCCCTGACGCGTCCCCACTGAACACTGACTGAGCACTTGGGCACAATACTGAATAACTGGAAAGAGTCACATATGCATTGCATTCGCATAAATGACTGTTTTGTGATAAGTACTGCTTTCGTGATGGTATGTGTTACTGTGAATGGTTTACTGTTACTAGATATGGTTATTGACTGCTTATTGGTAATTGATGATTATCAGATCAGATCAGACGCCATGGGCGTAATGCATGATTTGAGTGAACCATCGATGATGGTTTCTCACTGAGTTCGCAAAACTCACCCAAAATTTGCATTTATTTTTCAGGTCCTGAAGAATACCCCGATTGACACGGGAGTATGTCTACTGTAGACGAGTAAAGGATAGAGGTCAGGATCAGTTCGTGTCTGCATTAGTGTATTAGTAAATTGTATTCCGCAATCACTGTATAACAAGGCTTTATATTTTTATTGAGCCATTGTGGTATAAATGTGTTACTGCATTGACTAATTGTAATTATTACTGGATGACTGTAATAACTGAAACTGGTTTTTATTGAACACGGATTTTAATTACTTACTGTGTTTGCCGTGTGAACGTGGAGTTAATGGCTCCTAAAGGAAAAAAAATGTATACTGGATTTTAAATCGACTGATGTAGTACGCCACTCTCGTGGGACACGGACCCGGATATCACCAACGATATCGGGTTCGGGTCTTACGGGTGTGGGGTGTTACAATTTTGGACACCAAGGAAAGGGTTCTCAGGAACAAGATGGTTCAGCTAGTAAAAATCCTGTAGAGAAACCATTCTGTGGAAGAGGCCATATGGGAGCCCTTGGAAGCAATGAAGGAGAAGTATCCACACCTCTTCTATGACTTAGGTAATAATTTTGAGGACAAATTTCTTTTAAGAGGGGGAGAAATGTTGGGCCTTGATTTTTTTATATTTATTTTATTAAGTATGATCTGAATAAATTTTGTGTTCTTGCTAAATAAAACATTTTATTTGGAGTTTAGTTATTATGTCAAAGTTAGGGATTTATTACATTTGTTGATGGAATTAAAGTATTAATATTATAAGAATGTATCGAGGGCAAAATTGACAAGTCACTTAAGGTTAAAAACACTAAGGCATTAAAGGAAGGACAAGGTATACTTTTCTCATTCATTAAGGTAAAATGGGAAGGAAGAAGTGTTGTCTTTTTCCTAAAGAAGAGAAAAAAAATAGGAGAGAAAGAAGAAGTAAAATATGAAAACAAAAATTGAGCAAGAGAGGTTTTGGTGAAGTGGAGAAAAGAATGGAGTTTTAAGCTATGTTTCATCTTTGCTTAGTCTTAAAGAGAGAGTTTGACGTTGCTCAAGAAAGGAAAAAGAAAGAGGAAGGGAAGAGCTTTCTTTAAAGCCAATAATCTCATAAATTGATGAAGATTCAAGGTAAGTTTGATTTTTATACTTTAGATATATGGAAGGGTTTTGGTTCATGAAGCTTAGGAAATGTATGGGTTTAAGTATTCTAGGATCAATTTAGTGAATGTATTTTCTTATGGTGGATCTCAAATTAGAATTCCTATTGAATTGGGATTTTGTTATTATTAAAGGAAATCAAGAAGGGGATCAAGAGAGGAAAGAGGAGCAAGAGGAAAGACAACTTTAAACTAAATTTTGTAAGCAAGGATTTCAAGGTGGGTTACAGTTTTATAATTAAGTAATAGGCCATTAATGTTTTCTTTCAAATGATAGAAATAAATGATTTCAACTATTTCATGAACGTACTTTATGACTCTTTGAATGCTTTGAGAAAGTGTTATATGTTTGGTATGAGCATATTGTGTTGATGAATTATGAAAAGATTGTGCAAATGATTTTTGAAAAGATACTATGTTTGAAAAATCAAGTTTCGAAATATGCCATTTTGGGCAACAAGTTTATAAGTTATGAAAAACATATTATGTGAGTTTGGTTTAGTCCATTCTATATGTCAAGTGTACTTCGACTAAAGGCTTCTCTCGCCTGCCCATTAGTGGCATGGAGCTCCTTCATGGACTCCCTCATGTTTACAACTACACAAAACCACTATGTGAGATTGTGTTAGTTCGTTTTGTTTCGTTCTGTTCACGGCTACACAAACCCATTTCATGAAAATGCGTTAGTTCATTCTGTTTATAGACCTTCCAAACTATTTTGATGTACTTACATGCTCATGATATGTTGACAAGATTGGTGCATACCTTATTTGCATTATGGAGAATTTTGTTTAGAATTTGAGAAATATATGCTTTGTGATTCAATGTGAATTTTATTGTAATGGAAATAACTATTTCAATCAATGTTATGAATACCGTACTGCACTTGCATGCGGATTGAGCTCAGAATGAATTGTACTGCATGCGGTTGATACCGGGTATCGTTTCAGAAAATTTTTTAAATTTATGAAATAGTCCCTAAAATTTTTAAAAATTACAAAATAGTCCATATTGATATATTATACAGTTGTACTGTATAATATCAACCATGCTTTCAAAAATCTTAATAATAAATAATAATGACAATTGATATGAAATAATAATAATTTTAAATATTTTACATATAAATAATAACCACAATTAATATAAATAAAGACAATTATCATCATACAATTATAAAATTAAGAATAATACAAAGTATTTAAAATATTACAATAATACAAAAATATTTTTAAAATTTATAAAATTGTCCTTGAATTTTTTAAAATTACAAAATAGTCCATTGTCATATTGTAAAGTTGTAAATTATTTAATTTAGTTTTTTGTTTATATCTTATTCATTTTAATTTATATATATCTTTATTATATTTTAATTATTTCTATATATAATAATTATCTATATATAATATATATCAATATATAATAATTATCTATATATAATAAGTAATTGTAAAATAATGAAAATAATTCAAAATTTTGAATTATTAATTATTTTCTATTTTATCAAAATTTTGAATTATTTTTTAGAATTGTTGTTTTTCACATTCCATTTCATTTTCATTTAATTAGACATAATCACAATTTCATTTAATATATAAAATTAATTTAATAATTATTAATAAATATAATTAATTTTAAAATATAATTTTAAAATATATAAATTTTGATTAAATAATTTAAAATATATAAATAAATATTAGTTTATAAATAATAATTTTAAAATTATTTAATATGAAATAAATAATTTTAAAATTATTATTTATAAACTAATTTATTAGTATTTATTAATAAATATTATATAAAATATTAAAATAAATTTAAATAAAATAATTTATTAGTAATAAAATAAAAATAATTTATTTTAAGTTTTATTTAATTTATAATTATTATTAGTAATAAAATATTTATTATTACTTTAAAACTTTGAAAAAAAAGGAGGGAATAAGAGGTGGAAGGGAGGGTGGGAAATTTTGAAAATGTTTAAAAATTTTGCAAAAAAGTCCTTTAATTTTTAAAAAATTCCAATATCGGCCGGTATTTGACTGGTATTTTGAATATTGGCTGGTACTTTTGAAAATTTTTAAAATTTTTGCAAAAAAGTCCTTTAATTTTTAAAAATTTTCGATACCGGCCGGTATTTGACCGATATTTTGAATATCGGCCGGTACCGACCGATACCGTCAAAATTGGCCGGTACCGACTGGTATTTTTTACCGATATTATTGTACCCGTACTGATACCGGTTTTTAGTCGGAACGGTACGAAATTCATAATATTGATTTCAATGGTTTTGCTTATTATTGGTTATAAAATTGTTACCCACGAGTTTTAAGCTCACTTCCCCCCCCCCCCTTCCCCCCTTTCCATCCCATCTTCAGGTGAAGAGCATGAGAACTAGTAACCAACGGTCAAGGCATCACTCCGATTATGCATACTTTTGTATTTTAAGCTAGTGTTGTAACAAAAGGCTTTAGTTGCATTTTAAGAAAATTATTGTTCATGTATCTCTTGTATTTTGAGATTTTGAGATGTTGATATATTGTGGCTTGAAATGCCTATTAAAACTTTGTAAAACCCTTATTTTTTCATGTTAATGAAGTATGATTGTGTTTTGCTGAAAAAATTTCCAAAGTGTTCATTCCACTTTCAAGTTTTCCATAGGGGTATGAATGTGTGCTTCGAATTCAGGGGAAATGCTATATTAATCTAGGCTGAATTGGATAAAGTTTCTTCTTGGAAGTTGTAGTTTATCTTTCTAACTTTCCAACACTATATAGTATGAAATTTTTGGACATTGGAGTTAAGAGATATGATCATTCGAAATTTGTGATGTTGCATAGGATGGACATTCAGGACATCTGCATTAATTTAAAATTTTAACCCTTTTGGAAGTAAAATATCTTTTTTAGATCTTTATGAAAGTTGTAGGTCTAGAAGTCCTCTTCGAAACAGTCTTTGAATGACCCTAATTTGATATTTCTAATGAAAGTTATGCTTTTTTAGCAATACAAGTCAGAAGAAGAAAAGCGGGAAGGGAGAAGTCGCGGTCGCTAGTCTGCATGTCGAACTTGAACATATTCCACTTTTTTGAACATAACTTTGCGTATAACCTTCAAATGACCTAATTTTTAAACCAATAAATTCCTAACACATTTATCCATCTCTCCATAAAATTTTATGGCTTTTGGTTTTGATTTGAAAAGGATTAATTGAATCAAAGTAAGGATTTCAGTTGGAAGAGTATGAATTGGGTATTTCACTGAACATACTTCAGTATTTAGATGATATCTTGATCTATAGAGTTCCAAATGAGATAATTATTATATCTTAATAATCTAGAGACATAGATCTACAAATCCTCTGAAGAAATTGAATTTTAATTCAGTCTCTAAGACTTCAAATTTCTAGATGAGATTTGAGTATAGTGTATTGTTTCAGCTTAATAACAGTCCGAAAACTTTTGCGTTATAACTTTCAGATTTCTGAACCAAATTGAATAATTTTGGTGTCATTAGAAACTTAAGACAATGGGAAAAATATTCTGAAGAAGTCAATTTGTAATTTCGTTTTGAGGTTTCCCAAAATATGTTCTGAAATAGGAGAAATGAGATTGTTTTTGATGTTTAACTAGTGTGGGCACGTCACCTTGTGAGATGCACGTTCAGATGTCACTTAGGACATCGGGAAAGTGACTCACAAGGATGGGGTCCCAAAACTAAATGGTTTATGATACTGTCAATTATACCTTTCAAGCTAATATAGAGAATTATGAAGAAGAGTCAAACCCACATTAATTTTTTTTAACTTACTAAAATTAGCTGACCAAGAATTATAGCCAAACTATAAGACCATAACTCAACTATCTTCATTTGCTTGAATATTGAACATAAAGTCTTAAGTGCATTTTTTTAAATCAAAGTTTGGATAAAATTCTTGCTTGGTGTAATGAATCATTGCCTCCTGATCATACAATAGTTGATGGTTTTTACAATATGAAAAAAATTATTAAAGGTCTTGGTTTTCCAGTTGAAAATTTTGATTGTTGCAAATTGGGATGTATGTTTTTTTGAAGAGATGATGTAGAATTACAAGAGTGTAAATTTTGTTATCAATCTAGGTTCAAACCTAGAAAGCATTCTATGAAATAAAAATTATTTCCCGCTAACTCCAAAACTTCAAAGATTATATACCTCTGATGTTACGTCATCTTCCATGAGATGACAAAATGAACATGAACAGAAAGATGGAATAATGAGTTACACATTGGATGCACTCGTATGGAAACATTTCAACAACACCCATTCTAAGTTTGCAGCTGAAAGTTGAAATGTTAGGTTAGGATTATCGACAGATGGATCCCAACATTTTAGTCAATCCGACCAATAATATTCATCATGGTCAATCATAATTACTCCTTATAATTTGCCTCTATGGATGTGTATGAATAAGGCATATATATTATTAATGGTGATTGTACCAAGGCCTACGAATCCAAAAAATAAAATTGATATATTTTTATAACCATTGGTATTTGAATTGCATAATCTTTGGGAATTTGGTGTGGAGACATATGATGTGTCTCTTAAACAAAACTTTTTATTGACAGTAACTTGGATGTGGATTATTAATGATTTCCTTATGTATGCTATATCTGGATGGAGCACAACAGATAAATTAGATTGTCCTTACTGTGACAATGATTCTAATGCATTTTATCTTCCTAACGGGGCCAAAACATCTTGGTTTGACAACCACAGGAAATTTTTTCCTCTAGATCTTCTATTTAGATGTAATAAACAAAAGTTTATTAAGAATACAATGGTATAAACTCCCCAAAGCTAGTGAAGAGATATTGCAGGAGATTGATGAATTAGGATTGCTAAAAATTATAGAACTTAAAGTCGAAGAAGTTAATAGAATCATTAGTAAAAGCTTTGGTAGAAGAAAACGAAGTATCTTTTGGGATTTTACATAATACGAAAAATTAATTTGATACATCATAATTTAGATGTGATGCATATTGAAAAAATATTTTTGACAATTTGTTCAATACCATAATGAGCATTTAAGGGAGGACGAAGGACAATGCAAAATCACGAGCTAATTTGAAACATTTTTGTAGAAGGAATGAATTAGATAAAGATCTTCGCACAAGTAAATATCTAAGAGAAAATTACAACTTGGATTAAAAAAATAAAAGGAAATTTTGTGTGAATGGTTAAGAAGTCTAAAGTTTCTCGATGATTATATTTTGAACTTGGCAAGGTGTGTGGACATGAGGAAGTATAAATTATTTTGAATGAAAAGTCATGATTGTCTTGTGTGTATGCAAAGGCTAATTCCAATTGCATTTCAAGAGTTGTTATCGAATAAGATTTGGGACGTTATAAAATAATTGAGTTTATTTTTCAAAAGCTTAAGATCATCTGAAATAAAGTTGGTTAAAATGGAAAAACTATAAAGGAAAATTCTAGTTATCTTATGCAAATTGGAAGGGATTTTCCCTCCAAGCTTTTTTGATTGTATGGAGCATCTACCCATACATTTCGTACACAAGGCTAAACTTACTAGTCCAGTTCAATATCAATGGATTTATCCATTTAAGAGCTAATTATATTTAATATTTTTTAAAAAAATTATATCATGCTTTAATTATATAATTGTAGTAACCCTATTCGCAATGTAGGTTTTTGCATCACTTGAAGAAAAATGTAAAAAATAAGGCTAGAGTTGAAGGTTCGATATGTAATGCTTATTTAGTGGAGGAAGCAAATACATTTTTTCACATAAGTTCCTTGTAATGACGATGAGGTTTGGTAACTTGTCTATTTTCACATATCCAGGACGAACATATAGACGTTCAATAAGAAGAATGTTAACAGAAGAAGAAATAAAAGCTGCCCATGGTTACATTTTATTGAATTTTCGAAAGGTTCAACCTTTCATGAAGTAATTTTAAGTTGAATTTGAAATTGATTATTTGATTTTTCGAAGTTAGTGTTGTTCACAACAAAATTACATAATAATGCTTTTAGATTATACGAGGAATGGTTACGTGAGCTAATGCTCGAAACAACACAGGATGATATCAATAAAGAAGTTAGAACACACTTTCCTCGGTGGTTGGAGAAATATGTAAGTAATCACATAATTGCAATAATTGAAATGATTGAATTATCATATCAAAGTGTTTAAATGACATTATACTATTCAATATGATTTTTTTGTGTAGGCCTCAAAATATCCAATAGATAACAAGTTCATATGTGATCTTACGAAAGGACCTCTGCAAACTTTTAAATCATATTCAGTGTATTTTGTTAATGGATACAAATTTCATACAGAATATTATGGTCATAGTATGGCAACAACAAATAGTGGAGTATGGATACAGAGAGAATTGACGGATTACTATGATAAAATTATTGAGATAGTTACTATGATAACATTATTGAGATACTTGAAATTGAGTACCCTGTATTGCCAATAAAACAGAGTGTGATATTTAAGTGTGATTGGTTTTATCCAACTCCTAATGTTGGAAAAAAAAGTGCATAATTAATACAATCTAGCTGAAATTAACTAACGAAGATGATCTAGACAAATTGAACCATTCGTGTTGGTGATGCAAGCGATCTAGATATATTATGTCTCTTTTTCCCAGCTTACAATAAGATAATTCAGCTTGGTTGATCGTTTCCAAAGTAAAAACTCAAGGTGTTTTTGAATTACATGGAAAAGGAGAAAATGAAAGAATTGAAAGTATAATAAATATGTTAAAATTTCATCTAGAAGGGATGAGGAGGGCGAGAAATCTAAAGAGGAGCCTAAGTTTTATTTTAATTCTTCAGAAAAAGAAGATGATGATGATTTTGATTTTGATTTATAATTAAATGATGATAGCTATTAATTTGTGTTTGTAATAGAATATTATATGAATAAATATATTATTACATCAACATTATAATGTTATTTATGTTTAATTTATATTGTGATATTATCGGAATATTCAATAAAATGTGAATTTTAAGTTAAAAATATGCCACAAAAAAGAAAACAGGATTTGTTTCGCCCATGGTTCAGGTTACCACAATTTCCAAGTAAAGCATCACATTCTGCAGATGCTACAAAATCAGGTGTTGTACGTCCATTTACTGCACATCCAAATGAGGCATCACTTTCCCAACTTATAGTCCCTGTATAGTCACCTTTTGTACCTGCTACTACATCATCCAATAGCCCTGCGACACCATCCACCACCCCTACATCAATGAAGATATCAGAGGTAAACATTGCGGATAACACCATAGGTTTATATTTAAGTTATATGATTCAACTTGAAAATGATCTAAAAATGCTTATATATTAGGTTGGTTATATATAGAACGTACTCTAGAAATATATCATCCAAATTTAAGGAGAGGATAATCTTGAGGGTTTTACATGGAAGAATGTCTCTTAGGCAACAAAAGATTTTTATTATCAAGAGTTTGAGGTACAAAAAAAATCTTTAATATTTTTTATTGTATCTAATTTTATACATTAATTAGATAAATATTGTCGTTTATAAGTACTTATAGTATGTTTTCTTTTCTAAATTTTTTTTTTGGATTCTCAATTTGATAATGTAATTTATAATGTATAGGAGAGGCAAGTTCGTACATGTTATAGAAACTTTCTTGGTTCGATATACAAGAATAGTGTATAAAAACCATATATATCTGAAGAAGTTTAGACTCGTTGGCAGCAGTATTGGACATCACCTGAGGTACTGTCCATTTTAAAGTGCAATTCTACCAACAAACGTGGAGGATTGGATGGAGAGAGTCTACCTGTACAAACCGGAGGATCTTTGATCGACCAGGAGCATGCACTTCAACTTGTAAGTATCAAAACTTTACATTTATATTCTAATTTTTGTACTTTGATGTATGAAATTTGATTTTAATGTAATTTGGTATATGGAATTTAGAATGAAAATATATGTGTATTATATAGAATAATAATGTTATCAATGTTTAGTGCCATTAATGGATGTGCTGTTGAGTTAATTTTTTTGTCCAATAGAAGGTAAATATCATAAAAATAAAGGAAACTCTACCGAAATTTTTGTAAATTGTAGTTCACTTATAACAATTTATTCTAATGCAGGAAAAGTCTTTAGACAGGAAGCCTACATCATGCCAGCTTTTTTTTCATACTCACACTAAGAGACATGATGTTGTGACCTTCGTCAACAACCGATGCAGACAACTTTATGTATGTAAGATCTATACATTAATATTAATTCTTAAAAATTATCACTTATTAATACAAACAATTATAATGATATGATAAAATACAAGAAAGTATTGAAAAACAATCTCAAAACTTTGAAATTGTTTATGAGGGTCAGGCATATCTTGATAATGGGTGGTAAAGACTGTTGTGGAAGGATATCCGGCTTAGGTTTATTTGTAAATCATTCTATTCGCAATCCTCTATATCTTCTACAACTTGATCTAGTAGGCGGTCTGCATCAAATGAGAGAGTTGTTTAGCTTGAGAACACAGTAAAGAGGTTGATGAAGTGCATAACCCAACTCTGTAATGAGGTGGATGGGTTGAAGGGGAGGGATAGGATTTTATCATAACAATTAGAGCATCTACCTTCACCACCTGCATAGCTTCTGGATAACTGAATGTATTTGATAGTTTGCTACTCTTAATTTTTTATATGAATTATTAATTTACAATTATTTTTAGGATACTTATTTGTATACATTATAATATTTTTATTATATTACCAATCATAATAATGTTTACTTTATATTTATCAATCAGTGTTATATTATTTACACAAAAAATCAAAACATATCAATAGAAAGTTTAGGTAGGAAGTGAGAAATAGTGGTTGAAATTTATCATAGCTATATTTTCTGACGAAATTACAATCATTAGTAAAAATTTTGCGACAGATGATGCTTTCCATTGGTAAATTTAGCGATGGAATATTATATGTTTATTAGTAAATTTAGCGACGAACATACAATTTATCATTGGTAAATTTACCGACGGAATATTAGAAATTTGTTGCAAATTTAACGACAGAATGTTGTAAATTCATCTGTAAATTTACCAAAATTTACCGACAGAAATACAAATTTTCGTCGCTAAATTTACTGATGGATATATAACATTCCGTCGTTAATTTTATTGACAAATTTTTTTATTTCCGTTGGTAAACTTTACCTATGGCCGTTTCTCCTATTAATTAAAGGATTTACGATATTTCATCGCTAAATTTCCTAACAGATTCCTTATTTCTATCGGTTAAATTTAACTATGACGATTTTTTCGATCACTCTTTCTATCGATAATTTTCATCGTCAAATTTATTTCCCGACAAAAAATCTTTATTCTTTGTTGGTAATTTTCGTCACTAAAACTTATTTTTCTTATAATGCATTCGCTCTTAATGCAACAAGGGAGACTCTTTAATGAAGCCATCCCAGAAGGAAGACCAGACATCAAAGCACATAGTTAGCTTGTATGGAGTGGATAGGTAATAAACGAGAAAACACAAGCTCATCAAGAAAAAAAAGGATGGCAAAGAGATGCAAAATAGGGAGTGAACATGAGGCTACTATGCATGAAGGACGTGGAACATAAGTATTACCCAGTTGTAAGGATTTGGAGAGATTACCTCATGTGAAATTGTAAATGGCATTACAATGGTGTCTAACATCATATATATTTAAGACTTTGAATATTTTGGAATATTCTATGGCAATGAATTATTATTTAAATTTTCAAAAAGAATATATGCAATATGCCTTAAGTTCAAATGACCATGTAAAGATTGAGTTTGTAATTCATTGAAATGACTAAGATTATAAGAAAGGATACAATGATTTGTTTAAATCTTAATATGCATAATTCCCTGCATTCACGGTTCTTCACTTGAATTCTCTTGAAACTTTGCATATGTTCTCCACTTTGCCCATTTTGTTCATTCTTTGATTGCTCAATTTATTCAATTGACTCATTTACTTATCCTATCCTTCTATTGAACTTCATCATTCACATATTATATGATTCCATTACAATAGAACCACCAATATCACCAAAAGTTAATTTATTATTAATAATACATTTTACTATTATCAAAATTATAGGTTGAACATACTTGGTCAATAATTTCCAGTTAGACAGCCATTTTCTTAATAGTTTTATTTACACATAGTAGATAACATGGAAAAATTTTATAATTGAACATGTGTTATTAATATATTGTTGTCTTTAACAACATTAATTCTAGTTAATTCTATCTTTAAATTTTATTTACGTATTTCAAATTATCTAGTTAATCAAACACATCTATGTTACTTTAGGGGACAATGTCTTTGATATTGTTTTACGTTTATTTGAATCAAATATATTGTCTTGGTTGTTTTAAGAAATTTCAAATAACTATGGTTTAATAAATTACATTCGTTTTTACTAATTCCTCAATTCATTCTTTTCTAATAGGTGGCAATTTGTCATACACGTCCAAGCCACATGCCCAAAAAAATAAAGAGGTCTATATGAGTTTGGCCCAATAGTCTGTCTTATGTTTGATAATATGTAATGTACCGTTTGTGTTTTTCCCAACTTCTTTTATATTTGGTCTTAGGTCCTTATAAAAAAAAATAAACTCAAACCTATTTAGACTCTTAGTTCTTAAGAATCTAGATCAAACGTGACATGCTCTTAAGTACTTATAAGCTCAAATTCATATAATAAAAATTAAAACGTATTTTCTTAACTTTTTTTGTTTTCGTTATGTTTATTTAAATATTTGACCCAAATATTTAACCCAATAATGTGGTATGAGAGGAGAGAGACTGAGAACCCAATAAATTATATAATTAAAATAATTTTTCAAAAGCTTAATTTCTCTTTTAAAGTCGGGTTTCATTTAAAATCAAAAGATAAGACTCATAAATTTAATTACACCTATAAACTTATTATAAATAAATTTGTCTCTTCTACTTTATTTGAATTTGGACTCTCATGCTTAGAAGGTTTCGTTTGGTAATCTGTAACGAAGAAATCAAAATAATAAAATAAAAATGAGAATAAAAAGTAAATCAAAATAGTAATGAAATTATTAGTTACATTAGATTAAACAAAGTTAATAGTTATATAATTTTTTACTCATATTTAGTTATTATACGATTTATTTTGTAAATAATTAATTAAAATATTTTATATTTTAGAAATAATTAATAAATTTTTATTGATTTATAAATTTTAATTTTAAATAATTATAAGTAAAAAGTCAACAAAATAATTGTTAAAAATTAATAGAAAAGATCCTAATATATATTTTTGATGGTAATATTTTGATAAAAATCCATATCCTGATAATATTATAATAGTATTTTGATCTTTTATCTATTATTCATAATATTTTATTTCAGCTTATGCCAGGATTAAAAGTTAAAGATTATTTAGAATTATATTTATTTTATCATTCTCTATTTTATCCATTTCCAACAACTAAACAAGTAAAAGTTAGAGAATAAATGTTAAATTCTCATTCCAACATCTTTATTATTGGTTACTATTTTGTCTTAAGTTATGGTCATTTAATCTATTAGGTATCCTTTGAATTTAATCTTCAAGTCCTTTTCAGATTTTTAGGACTATTTTATTCCACAGACTTTTATACCTAATTTTCTTTTTTAATAATTTAGAGTCCAAAATGTTTTTTTTCCAATAAGGCTAATTAAACTAAATCTCAATCTTTGTTTCAATAAAATTATTTTCATTAAATCTTTTTTAAAATTCATGCTTCCTTTAGAATTTTTATTATTTCGAATAAAAGTCTTTACATTATTTTACGAATAATTTTATTTTATTTCTTTTCATATCATTTTTGTTCAAATTTCATTTTACAGTTTATGAATTCTGATAATAAGCTGCTTAACCTGTTGATCTTGCTGCCTAAATATTGCCACACTGTTAAAATCCAACTTACAATCAAGGTCTTTCTGAACAATGGGATTTGGATTCCATCTTTATCTTGCTGAATGTAGCAACAGTACTGCTCATCTTTTAAAAAGAAGAAGCTACAGCGGCTATAACTGAAGCACCAAACTCTCCATAAACACCTACTTTGGTTTCATGCACTAACCTCAAAATTACTCAACTACAAAACAGATGGAAGTCTTTGAGTCTACTGAAGACAAAGGAAGAATAGCTGCAGTACATTGACAGCAAATATACCTTCTATTCTTGCTGCTAGACAATCAGATTGAGTTGCTGTAGATATATCCTACTTTTACAGCAGTTGGTATGCCTTTCCCCAACAAGCCCATGTTACTTGAACTAAATGGTATATATGTTAGCGCAAGAAGAAGCTTATTGCTTGCAGATGGTGGTCAGCAATAATAACCTTAACCTTGCCGTCTAGCCTAAGTATACGTAATAAAGCTAGATAGAAAGAGAGGGAGAGATGAAGGAAAATTAATCTCATAACACACCCATGTTAAAGGAAGAAAAAAAATCAACAGTCCCACATTCAACATACTATAAAAAGTTAATACTTTATACATTCGTTCAAATAATAGATGTGTATTTTCTCATCACACATGGACATGGTCATAATGGTTTGTCATTTCACAAAATTTATTTGGCTTTATCAATCTCTATGAAGCCACCAGAAGAGAGGAAGGGGCTAAAACATTGTACATTATGGGAATGCAAATATGCCACAAGCATGATCAAGTTAACGATTTTGGTGGGGTCCGTGGCTCTGGTGGACCTATGAACAATTGTGTCTCCACCTCCATGCTTTGACTTTGTTCCAATGCATGCCTTTTGCTTGACAGACACAGTGGTTGCATACCGCACTACATGATTTGGCCCAAACATGAACAGAGCGTCCTCATTCATTAAGTTTTTTAGTGCGTGGTTTCGATACTCTTTAAAACATATCAAGTTTTCAGTTCTGGTATGACAATAATAGCTAGAATAATATAGTGGAACAGTGATGGAATTACCTTATCCTGTAATTTTTTGTTCTCTTCCAGCAGTTTTCTCTCCTGAGTTTTAGAGCACAACAATGGTAATCACAAATTGGATAATACGAATAAAGTTGTGTTGGCGTACAAAACAAATACTATACCTCTTGCTTTAACTTCTCAATCTGGTCCCTGAACAATTGATACTGCACATACGTGAATAGTTCTTAACTATCAGAAAGTTTTCCTGAATTAGTTTATGCTGTATAGAAAATGTCAAGTGGCACTTGTAAAATTTTTTAGGAAAGGGAGCCTCTTATCCTTCCAAGTTCATTAATTCACCTTGAACTTAGGGAAATGGCTTTTATGTACCTTTCTCGCCCTTATTTTTGACAAACTTCGATCCAACTGATTCTCCAACTGTCTTAGCTCATCTATCGAACATGGCTCAAGCCCATCTCCCAAAAGTTTTCTGCAAATATATCCAAAATTTGATAATTTAGATCTTTTGTATCAGTTGTTTATCAATGAATAAAGCTCGAGAAAAGATAACAGCAAGTCTCAAGCTTGAACCGCTTAGAAATTTCAAGCAGCTCGATCTTCTTGGCCATGCTAGATGTGTCGCCCTTCATATGCTGCATGCAAAGACAAATACTTTTCAACATATGTATCATTTTATGCCAAAAATATACTTTCAAAAGCCCTTAATACCTTCGAATTCTTTTTATGCTCTCAGTGAGTTATAAGCTTTTCTGACATGATACATGCTGTTTTTCAAAAGAGTTATGGAAACTAATACAGAAGCTGATCTCAGTACTCTCAACTGTCTATTGTTATCTTCAAATATAGTATGTAAATATCAGTGCAACTCAAAGGATGTACAACATTAAATTGACACAACCTAATTCCACTGCACAACTATATCATGTCATCAATGAATAACAAATCTGTGGCTAAAATATGCAAATAATTAATGAAAAGAATTTGTATTTAAAAGTAATTGATCTAACTATAGACATGTATTCGAAGGTAATATATATATTTTTGCTAAGGATTATACTAAAATAACAAATTCTCAACCTTTAAATGACTGTGCCCTTTTGCTTACTCAAATTTTCTCTTTATGTGAAACATGAAAGTAGGTAGATCAGATCATTTTGTGGTGTTGAATTTCATTCACATCTTAAAGATAATTTCTATTCTAAGCTTCAATTATGTGTTTCTGTGTGAAAACTGTGCGCCTTTAAATAACTTCTTCTTATTTTCCTTTTACAAAATAATTAAGATGAAAACATTAATATCTTTTAGTATAAAGCACCTTTTTTAGTTTTGATTGATGTATTTGTGTTTGCTTACCTTGGTGTAATATCTGAATGTACAATATGTTTGCCTTTGTATTCAGTGAGATAAGAGGAGTTTATTTATTTTAGCTCATAACTATTAGAAGGCATGTAAAGCTCACTGATGGTATCTAAAATTCTATCTGTTTTTTATGATAACAGTCACATGGTGGGATTGCTTCTGGAGATATATGATCTCAATTCTAAGAGAACTGATATTTTAGTATCCGGTGTATCTAAAACTTCGCATGCCATCAAGCATGCATGAAACTGATTCCTCCATTACAGCAGGGAGTTAATGAAAACATGGCATTCAGTTGAGAGAAGCTCGAAGATCAGTAGGTGATAAATTTTTTTTACCAGAATAGTTTGTCTATAGGAGATTGCTCCACATGAAAAATACTTACTTCCTTTGGTCTATTTTTGAGTTACAGAAGATAGATGTTCATATTTATTATAGTAGCCTATCCACCAATTATGATTTGATCTCCTAGGAATTTACTGTAACAGTTTTGTATGTAGATTATAAAGTTGGTTTGGGTAGGATAGATTATATTTGTTATTGCTCAAACTATTTGCTACAGTGATTTTGTAAAAGAATTCAAATGTTAATCTATGTTGATTATCATGCTAAAGATTTGCACTATCTTATAGAAATCAAATGTTTTGCAGTGCTTAAAGGGGTAAACTTTTATTAGCTACAACTTCAAGATTGTAGTCATAGATCTATCAATTCTTATACATTGATATCATTTTGAGGCCGCAATAGTTCATTCTTTTGGATACTTCAGAGATGAGATTGATAAAACTTTCTGCTTCAAGTTCTCAAATAATTATGGCCATAAATATTACTAATATACTAAAATTATTAGCTTATTTACTTTTTAGTAAAATTAAGAAGATTCATAACCACAAAAAATGTAGTTAATGTTGCTAATTATTAACTATGCTATATTTAACCAAATCTTAAACCAGTAGCCACAATCTTTTCATATCTTTTAGTGTTTCATAACTTGCATTTATTATCCACTTCTATCTGTTTAATTAGCCAATCAAGTTGACAAAAAGGAATGAATTGAATATGATAGATATATCCTGCCTTAGGAGTTTCGATCATTCAATATTAATGACTTCATAGAGATAGTAACAACATCAACATGCGTGCAATTAATTGACAGCTGTGATATTTGTTTCAAATCCATAAGCTACTGCCAGTGGAAATATAATTACCTGCATGTCTTCTTTAACAACTTTGTTGCCAATTCCAAGATCCATGTTTTTCATCTGATACCGATCTATAGTTTTGTTCATACTGACAAAATGAGAGGGTAGTAATCAGTAACTGTTCACACTCCAGCATCGTACAAATAAACAACAAAGAAGGAGTATAACGTCGAGCTAAACTTTTCTCAGTTACAGGATGGCCATACAGAGTTGCAAGGAAGTTTCGGTTCTGTTGTCGAAGTCACACAAATGGAGAAGATTATCGTAAAACATACGATCAAATTCATGTATACATATGAGATTCACACAAGGCTCTTAGGAAGCTGGCATGGTTATGTGAAGTAAGAAAAGATGGCATAGGCTTTTGGGATGAAAATTAGGATCAGATCGCTAGGGAAATCCCCTAACCAGCAACAACAAATATGCCATTACACTACTTCCCCAACCTATAGTACAATATTATCTTTTAAATCACAATTTTAGATGTTATAGGTGACAATAAACTTGTGATGTATCCATATGATAATATCATGTTACAACATAGGGTTAGTTGTAAAAATTCAAATATACTTAACCTAATTTTAAATCCTTTAAATTTGTTATACTAAAATAGATTACTGTCTGCTTGTATAATTTAATGTTAGATATTCATAATTTCATCAAGATTTGAATGTACGAAAATTAATTAATTTTATTAATGAATACTCATCGAAGAAAAACGTAAATATAAAAGTAACACACCAAATTCTTTTAGTTATTTTAGTTCAATATAAATTAATAAATTAAGATAATTAATTTAAAACATTTTACTTTTTTTAAACTATTCATTTTGGGCTATTTTAATTCAAAAGACCAGCATAAAATATAAAAGTATGTTTGTTTTAATAAGATCAATAAGGATTAACTTAACAATTTAATAAAACCTAAATTAAAATATCTACAACATCATCACCAAACCAGCATCTTCTCTCTCTCTCTCTCTCTATCGTTGTTTCATTCTCCAATTTAAAGTACTGATTTGTTCTGATTGTAATAATTATTTGGTACATTACAATCAGAAATAATTACAATCACACAATAATCTTTTACCCTTTTTAAAATTCAAACTCAGATAAATGAAAAGGTACCCTTACTTTCCTGTAGTCACACCGAGCCCTGATAGTTAACTGAACATTTACCAGTATACGAAAATAGCATTCTAATATATCAAAACGCTTTTGACTCAACCACACATTTCCTCCTCTCCTAATAAGAGAAATTAGTTGTGCATCTCATTCCAATTAAAAGAAAGAAATAATTAGGTTAAGCTTCATGTGGTATCAATACTCCTTTTCCCTACATCCCTTGTGTCATTGTAGTTTGATAATTAGCAACAAGGAATATATCTACTATATATTATTTATCAACTAAAATTGATTGTCTCCATGTAATATCTTTTTGAAATATTGATATTATGTTAACAATTTTGTACAATTACCCTTTACAATGTTGACAAAACAGTCCAATTTTATTAGTTGTCAAAACTTTAGGTTAGTTAATTTCAACTAATATAAGATTTTTAAAACATTGGTACTGTAGATGGCTATGAATCTTGGGACGTAGTTAACCAGAAAAGGTAATAATAATGGTATATTGCATCCAAAAAGAAGAACGTCATACTTAAAATACTCATAACAATTAACATATGCTAATGATTCTGATACCCAGTTTAAATGAGTCTTATCATCTTTGTTTAAATATACATATATATCTATCGAAAATCTAAGCCTTGATGAATTAATGACAACAGCACGCCTACCTATTTATCACATAGATAATGTTTTTGGTGGTCTGCAATCATAACATTTGAGTTCCCCTCGTAATCCAAGGACCTCAACATTAATGGTAGCCATTGATTAACGAGATAAAAGTGATTAGTCTTAGGAGTACTAGTGCTAGTTCAATGAAAACAATCTATACTTGGAAGCCATTACTTCATTTTTGGTCTAAAAAGGATAGTGAATAGATTAAACAGAAAATATTTCTCTCTATGCCCTAACTATGTTTCATTCTAAACCTGATATTCGGTTATCCTGTCATCTTCTGGAAATCAAGATTCTGGAAATCAATAATTTTATTAATTTTCCTCTAAAAAACGTATAATTTCTTTGTAATTTAACTAATTTGTTTAAAAATGACATAATCTTTAAAGTTGTTGAAAATTTTCCTTGTAATTGTTAACTTTCAAAGACAAAAGGAACTCTTATCAAAATTCTATTAAAAATAGCGACGAAATACATATAATATAAATAATACATATAAATTAATCAAACATTGTTAATACAATAACCTAACTTATTTCTTATCCTCGAATCCAACTATTAATTTAAGATAACTACAATAATATTTTAGTTTGAATTAATTTTAATTCATTTAGTTTGAGTTTAAAAGTAAAATTGAGTTAACATAATAGCTATGTGTATTATTTTTATGACATATGTTCTCACATTATTTTCTTAATAGAAATCTACAATAATTTTTTTGTGAAAGATTAGAAACTATAGTTTTTCTTTTAATTAATTAAACCATTGGAGAATCATGTGTCTTTTATCCTTAGTTTTCTAGTAATATCCAATCCATTAAGTGGTGAATATAAGTAATGCTTTAAAAATGGACCGAAAATTAAACTAGTAAGATATGAGATTTCAAGGTTAAAAATTCAACATATTAAAGCGACATAATATCGACTAAAGATTGAATAAAATTTAAAATTTTAAAAATAATCAAAGAAGATTATCCTTACCCTTCAAAACTTTAAAGCTTAACTAAAAATAAAATGTTAAATAAAATTAATAGGTTTATTTTGATTTATAAAACTTATTAGTTTACAAAAATTGACATATTAATTAATAAATTGGTCAATTTTAACATCAATAATTATTAAACTAAATCGAACGGAAATGTTGAAAACCAAACTACAAAGTTAATCGGTTTAAAGTTTTTACTATTAAATAGACCGAACTTGTTTGGTTTTTAAAACATTGAATATAACTAGGAAATGATTTTATGCAATAACCACCTTGTATTTACTTGGTATTCTTTATTCAAAACATCACTTTTCTAATTTAAACAAGAATGAAACCCTTACTTGATTTAACTTTAGGATTTTATTTTGAGTTGAATCACAATTAGACGTAGAATCAATATGTGAAATTCCATGAACTCACAGAATCGACAACAAAAAGCCAATGAGAACGTCTTGTACCGTAATATGATCCACCCAGCATTCTAGTGGCATATAATTATTAATTCAAGGACTATATTTCAATGTTCTATGAACTAGGCAGAACATAATCTAAAGGTCTTAATCTTAGTAATGCAAACTACACTAATTTACAACCTCGTGTTTCACATTGGTAATCCAACCTTAAATTAGTTCCATTTATATGTTAATTAGTTAGGCATATTTTGTGGCCTCGTCCTAAAACTGTAGGGAAATTATATTTTTTTGTATTTGGAAATTTAATTTAAACCCATATCCGTTTTCCTACTCTTCAACCCAAATCTAGGAAAACTATATATATATGAAGCATCTAGGTCTCAAGCAATCCTAAGACCTCATCGATTTCAATATAATTATATACAGATACATGATTCTCTTAAGTGCATTCACAAGTTAAAAATTATGTGATTCATTTTACATCTATGTGATCTTGGCTTGATCAAAATTTGCCCATAGATCTCCTAGTTAGAGTAGGATGTTAACCCAAACCAACAGTAACTAGCATGCAGATCAAACTTAGTTAGTTTTACCTAGCATGCAATAAAAGATTACAAGCTATAGCATGTCACAATAAGCTTAAATAGCGATTGCAATGATCTAAAAATCGTAATACTATAGTTGTACGTCGTAATTAATTAGGCCCTTGAGTCAGCTATATCGCATGTTGTTGTGTTGAGACTAGAAGTTTTGTTAGTCAAAATAAAGTTTCAGTTCCAAACTAAGAACTCCACACACAGACTAAGACACGAACAAACTTATATATCATTAGTCAACTTTAGCATCCTATATTATAGCTAGTTAAGAAGATGATGAATAAATGTAACTCTGTAATTTAATTAATCGAATTTGTTTAACTAGTTGTTTGATTCCTGATATTTAATGGGGAGACTTTAATAACTCTTTCACTAAATGTCCATTATCAAGTGTAGTTTTCAATGTCAATTTGTTTTTTTTTTTCTTTAGGAAGTTTTCATCAGGTACAAGTCTAACCAACATAGGAGTATTGAGTATCCATAATGTTGTTTAATATTTCCGATCAAGCTGACTCAAATACAAGAAGAGAGCATACTTTTAAAACAGCAACCTTTCATCTAGAACTTGCCTATGCATGGGACCAATTTCACTCATAAATCCTCAAATGTCCCCGTTTTGAAAGTTTCAGAAAATACTGTAAAGCCAGCATCCTAAGAACAGGTTAATGGTTGAATCAACGGATGTGCTAACTATAAGCATACGTGTGAGTTTGTCCAAATTGTTGGGAACTAAGCCTCATTTGAGTTCATATAATAATCATGTATTACTCTACTTCGTTTCAGTAAATCATGTGATTATCTCTAGGAAATAACCCCACTTAACACCAACATCAAGAACAAGAAATCTCTTTTGACCAATATATATTTATGAGTCTGATTATCTTGGGGAACGCATTGCATTTCCTTTTCAGAACTACTATGCAATTTAAATGTATAAAAAGGGCAGGAAACTGTATAAGATAAGGAACACAAATACGTAGCATCTGTGCACAAGTTCTCAGAGTACCCCACCCCCAAGCAGTCAGCTAGATTCCATGTTTTCATTTGTTTTTTTTTCCTTTACTTTTTTTTTTTTAATTTTGTGAATTCTATGCTAAACTCAGTTCGTTAATAATCCATGACAGCTTATACGAAGCTTGCTGTATCTTTCAGTAAGTCCCATGTTTTTAATTTTGTGTCTATTTAATGTTAATTCTCACATGAAATTCCACTCTCTACATGTATTTAAAACCATGGGACTTACTGAAAGATATAGCAATCTTCTTATAAGCTATCATGGATTATTAACAAATTGAGTTTCGCATAGAATTCTAACTCTTGACGAAAACTCGGTGTTCAATTTTCTTATCTGGTTTACCAGTGGGGAAAAAGAAGAATGTTCAAGGAGGCTAAGTAGCCGTATATTATTTTATGACAAGTCTAGTTGCTGCCATCAAGATTGTTCTTTTGCTGTTAATCCTGGATGTGAAGTATTCAATAGATCTAACGGATTGAGTTGAACCCTAAATCATGTTAGCTGTCAATCTCTTTTGGAGAAGCGACTGACATCTTTGGACCCAGAAAGTACACTCACAGTAGATAAAGGGAAAAACATGAAGAAACAAAATAAAAACAAAAGGATTTTGACCAAGACCTAAGATTTGATTTCAAAACGACGATCTTAATTATGACAAACAAAGACTGATAGATCGTACTATTTTGATTCTTAAGAACTTCAGTAGCTAGCTAGCTAGCTGCCAAAGCTTTCATGAATTGGATTTTTAGCTCAATCAAGAACACTGATATTCCCATATATAGAATCTAAAGAGGTTACAAAAACAACGAGTTATGGGTTAGTCAAATCAGTGCGTTGAATACATCAAAAAATAGCAAGAACAAAAATATATATATATAAAGACCGAAAAGAATTGAATCAGAAAAGCTAATGCCTTTGGACTTCATAATAAAAGGATATAGCAAAAGGATTGTACCTAGAACTGGAAAACTCACAAAGCTTCCCTCTTGGAGAAAAAATGATAAGTGCAACTTCAGCATCGCAGAGAACTGATAACTCAAAGGCCTTCTTAAGCAATCCATTTCTTCTCTTTGAAAAGGTCACTTGCCTGCTTGTTGCATTCTCTATTCTTTTCATCTGAGTCTTTCCTCTCACCATTGCTGTAGAGAACCTGGACAAAGAAACGAATCAGAAATTGGAGGGACGTAAAACGCAAGAAAATGAGTCAAAACAGGAAGACCCAGAAAATAAAAATGGCAGATTTTTCAGTTCCTGTGAAGTGAAAGCAGACTGATTTCTGATAGACAACCTAGTTCAAACATCAAAGGTTGAAAATAGGCGGACAAAACGCAGATAATTAAGGCTCCCAAAAAGAGAAAGAGGGGTAACCAAATCTGACCAATTAGGAAACAGCTGACAACAAACCTTTTGTGTTATATTAATAATGGAGGCGGGCAAGGAAAAGAAGAAAATAAAGGAAAATAAGATGAATAGGGAAGTTGGAAATCTGCAAAGAGATGGAAGACGGAAACAAGGAAGACGATACAAACCCTAGAGGGAAGATATTATCCTAGAGGAAATGGTGAAGGACAAAGTTCGAATTTAGTGATGACACACCTAGCAAGTAGCAGTAGGAGGGGTAGTTATAAACCTATAAAAAGAGAACCTATTCCCTTTCTTCTTTTGGAAAATCGAGCAGAAAAAACAGAACCTCCCAAAAAAAGAAAAGAGGGAATAATGTATATACATAAGGTAATAATAGTATATATGAATGAAAGAGACGCAAAATTACATGTGATTCCCATTATTACTCCACCCAATGAAAGCCACATCTAGAGGCGCCAAAAGTTTGATGCCCATCGTGTTCCTTGGTGACACCTGTTCGGAGAAACTGACAACGCCCGCTTCCGGTATCCGACGGAGAGGCAACTTAGCGTGTGAAGTGAAAGACAGCGAACATTCCTGTCGATTGCCAATTTCTCTCAGACATGAGACATGTTCCAAAAGGTTGCATGAATAACTCAGGCACTCAGTGGACAGTGGACACCGTGGATGTGAAGCAGAGCAAAGTAAAAAAGCACCCAAACTCCTCTAAACCATGTTGTGTCCGTACAACGATTTTATAGGAACACGTCAGTGTTGTGTTCCGTACGATGATGTCAAAGGATGTTCCAATGGAGTGGTGCCAGCACGTTCCATCACGTGGCTGGCTCCGTCTCTCCTCGTTCGTTGTGAGTTGATTGCCTTTTTTTTTTTTTTTTCTCTTCTTTCCTTCCTCTTTAATAGTTTTCACTTTTGTTTTAATTTCAAGCTCTTTGTTAATGTGGGGTTCTCCAATCTCCACTGTGCCGATTGGTGCTTTGACTTTTGAGTCAGTCAGTGGTGGTGGAAGGCATAGATAAGTGTTTTTTTCTTCAGGTAAGTCCTTTTCCAATTGAGGGCTTTCAAAAAAAGCACCACAAGTGGCGTTGTGGGTTGGTGATGGAAACATGACAGTTTAGGGCGGGCTTGCCTTTTTATAATTATGGTGAACCTTCATTATATATATATATATATATATATAAAGCATGGGATGATTAGTATTAATTGCTTAAAAACATAAAAGATAATCACTCTCACGTTACTTCAAAGCATGCTGAAATATCCCTCCGTCTCTGCCCCCTAATCCCTAAGGTGCAATCAGGATTATCTTGACTTTAATAAAGTTGACATACATTCCTCTTTTTCTACTTTTTCGGTGCACTAATCAAGCTAAGGAACTAATCAATGCACCTTCCTATCATTTGCATTTGCATTCTCGTTGTTTTCCAGACTGGAGTTTGATATTAAGACTTTGCGGTACAATTTTTTTTTTCCTGTTGAGAGTAAAATCTAATATAGAAGATATGAAAGGAGTTGATTGAAATAAATAAACAACTAATTAATATTCATAGTTGAGAAAGGAATAAAATTTGAAGAACAAGGATTTTCTTCAAGTTATTTATTGAAATATTGTAATTACAATAATAAAATAAATACGCATATATTCTTTTGGTCAGGGAAAGATATACAAACTTGTGTATTTATTCTTTAAAATAATTCTTTTAAATAGATCCAATTGACTTAATAATCTCATGCCACTTTTTTTTCTTCTTAAAATGTTGTCTTAATGAAAGTGAATTAGATTATTTAAAGTTTCTTTATTGATTTATTTAATAGGATATTGATATTTTATTCCATTCTTATTATTATTTTAATTGAGTTATTCATGTTAGAGGTTTTTTAATACAAAACATTTTGTAGTTACAATAAATGTAAAAGTGGCGTGCAACATTAATATTATCATATAAGAGATTCTAGATACGTGAGCACAATAATATACATACCATTATGGGTTCGCAATATCACCTGGACATATCATGTTACTCTGATATTGACGTGTCATCCATATAGATGTCATGTTAGAATTTTAAGTCAATATACCATTGTTACATATGTCATTGTAGGTCAATGTCTCTTTGTAGGAGCTTTTTTGTCCTATCTGATTTAATTTTATATCTATTTTCTGTTTATAAAATTAGCAAAAAATATTAATAAAAGCATTTTAATTGTTGATTTCATATATTTAGTGATTTTCATTAATTTAATTTTAAAGTTACTTTATTTTTGTTTTAAAAGTTTTCTCATTTTTAAATTAATTGGCATTTGTTTTGTTTTTATCATAAAATAGTCTAATTTCTTAGACATTGATTGCGTTTTATTAAATTTTAGTCAATTTGAATAAAATTTGGGCTCAATTTAGAGGTCAAAGAAATATTGAGTTAAAAGATAGAAGAAAGCTATAATAAAAACCTAATTGTAAACTATATGAGGATCAAAATACAAAAATAAAAGAATAGAGCGGTTGTTTTGATAGAGCAAAAAGTTAAAATGTTGAAAAGCCACATTTGAAACGATGTCGTAAACTTAAAATGACAACAAAAACTAATTAACAACAATAACACGACACTGAATAATTGATCAAACCTTCCAAAAATAAAATACATCATCTAAAGTTATATTTTTGAAGATATTAGAATAATAATCAACAAAAAATAATAATCTTTAATTAGAAAAGCTACACATTAAGCGAGGCATCGATTGCCACTTGTGAATTGAAGATGTTTGCACGACAATCCAATGGTCTAAGAAAAATGTGTTCTCTCTTATACACGACTTTTTTTTCCATCTCCCCTCCAACGTGTCACTTCACTATCGATATATGATTGTAAGACATGCGTCATTTAGTATATATACTAAGAGCGAATGGGATGGACGACCATGCAATCCATCCCATTCGTTCATTTAATCTGACTACTATATTCATCGGACCGTCATCCATTTAATCCAATGATTTACATTTTCGCTTTTTCATGTGATCTGACGGCCTATATTCAGTCAGATCTCCTTCTTCGTCCATTTATTTAATCCAGACTGTTTATTGAATGTTGTTTCTTCGCGCGCGATATACACGCAATCTTCCGACACAATCTTCAATCTTCGACGCAATCTTCATTGTAATATTTTGTCAGCGACCGCTGCAGACGATCGCCAATGCGTGCCCTTGTCACGCTTATATGTGTTCATATGTCTTCATTCATGTTGTGTCCTTTCTCTCTTTGTTTTTCCTCACCCTTGCGTTCCTCGCTTTCTCAATTTGTTGTTGTCGAAAGAGTATCGATGGTTTCCTCCGCTCGTGTTGTCGTAAATTGTTGTTGTCGAAAGAGTATCAGTGGTTTCCTCTGTTCCTGTTGTCCTAGCTGTTGTCGCTGTTGATTGGTGAACACTGATACTCTTTCGCAGAGATAAGAGAAGATGAGAACTGCGTAAAGAAGATTTACAAGTTACGGTTTCCAGTTGGTCTTAGGTTTCGCTTCGTGTTAGTTGTAAATCTTCTTAACGTTTTTCTTATCCTCTCTTATCTCTGTGTCGGTTATCGTGTTGTGGACTGTTGTTGCTGTCGAAAGAGTTGCTTCATGTTGCTTTTTGTCCTTTGTTACTTGTAAATCTTCTTTTAGGAATTTTTTTTGTACAGTAGTTTCCGTATTTGGCTATTTTTGCTGTAGTGCAGACTTGGATATGAGGATATTTATCAGATATTGTAGCTTCATAAATTGCAAAGCTGCTACTTCACCAGCAGAAGGCGTAGTGCAGAAGCATAAGGTTTTTTTTTGTTTGTCTGAGAGTTTCGTATTTGGCTATTTTTCTTTGTAGTGCGACTTGGATATGAGGATATTTATCGATATTGTAGCTTCATAAATTGCAAAGTCGCTACTTCACCAAATGAAGGCGTAGTCTGAAGCATAAGGTTGTTTAAGGTTTTCACCAACCGCACGTCGGAGTTTATGGTGTGTGAGATGTTTTCGAGGGCTACAACAGACTTGGATATGAGGAGATTTTTCATGTTGCCATCTGTAACACAGATGGCTCGAATAAAGAATGCGTAGTCGAGACTTCTGAAAAACAGTGCCCCCAAACGCAGAAGGCGTAGTCCAGACTTGGCTATGAGGAGATTTATCATAAATTGCAAAGCTGTTACTTCACCACCATCATCCTCTTTCCTTGTACATATATTTTTCTCATGTCAGAAACGAACTCCTCTGTGAAAACAGAAGTTTTACGATTATCACGAGGAATCATCTGCTTTAATCTGAAAATGGATGCGTTCAACAAAGAAGCTGTAGTGCAGACTTGGATATGAGCAGATACATCGTCAGTCTTTGTCCATATAACTACGAAGGCTGCAGCTTTGAAAAGTTTTATTACGTATATATATTAAGAGCGAATGGGATGGACGAGCATGCAATCTATCCCATTAAGTTTTATGTCTTAGTTTTGTTCTTTGCAACTTTTTCGCTTTATGTCTTACTTGATGTGCTTTTCACTTTTCAATATCTCACTTTGATCGTTTCACCAGATCGTCTCGCTTCGAATTGGAGGTTATTTGCTTTGCTTTCCATCGCCCGCTTTTCTCACCTCTAATGTACGAAGTGTAAAATATAACCGGAGTTGAAAAAGTAGACGAAGTTTTTAATATAACCGAGTTGAAAAAGTAGACGAAGTTTAAAATATAACCGAGTTGAAAAAGTTGACGGTTAACAATCCAGACGGAGAATACAAAAGTGAGGCGAAGACATAAAGATGATTTAAAAGGCGATATACGAAGAAAAAGACGAAGCAAAAAAGGCATTTAATCAAAAAAGCGGACGGGTTTTAACTTTTCAAGATCTTGCTTTCATCGCTTTCTTCTATGGTCTCGCTTCTTAATTGAGAGGTGATTTGCTTCTTCTATCGTCCGCTTCTTAATTCGGAGGTGATTTGCTTTGCTTTGCTTTCAATCGTCCGCTTTTCTCACCTCTAACAGACGAAGAAGGAAAAACGCGAAGTTAAAATCGCCGCGATTTAAAAAGTTGACGAAGTTTAAAATATAAACGGAGTTCAAAAAGTAGACGGTTAACAATACTGATTTGAGTATACAAAAGTGAGACGAAGACATAAAGATGCATTTAAAAGCGAACGACTACGCGAACAAAAGCAGACGATGTAATCTGTTTTCATTAACTCATGCATTTGTACATCTAGATATACAACTCTCATGAAGACTGAAAAATGAGATTCGCCTCTAACTATGCCCAAAACACTTGAGTAACGCTCCACTTATTATGATCGATGAAAATCACCAAGGAAAATCAGTGAACGAAAATCACCGAAAGAAAATCATTGAAGCGAAAATCAGTGAAAAAATTCAGTGAAGGAAAATCAGTTGAAACTAAAATCAGTGAACGAAAATCAGTGAACCGAAAATCACTGAAACAAAATCAGCTGAACCGAAAATCAGTGAAACAAAAATCAGTGAAGCGAAAACCAGTGAAGCAAAAATCACCAAGGAAAATCAATGAAACAAAAAGCAAGTGAAGCGAAAATCATTTGAAGCAAAAATCACCAAGCAAAAATCAGTGAAGGAAAATCATTGAAGCGAAAACCAATTGAAGCGAAAATCGGTGAAATAAAATCAATGAAAGAAAACGGTCAAGTGGATAGATCAAGTGTTTTCAGGATAACTTGAGCTATAGAGCTCAAATGACCCGATTCTTCAAGCATTGGATTCTAACATATTTCTTTATCTTCTAAACCTCTCAAGTCATCCACTCCACTCTCAACATGCTATAATCTCACTTAAACTTACATCATCCATCTACCCACATGAATTCCAAAATAATGCTAACTTAACTTACTTAATCAATCTAATCATGCTTAATTTTAAAAAATATTTTGGGCCCGACATATCCAAGTCGCACTACTGAGATGTGGGTAGATGGATATCGGTGAAGCGAAAATGAGCCGAAAAAATTCAGTGAAGGAAAATCATTGAAACAAAATCATTGAACAGAAAATCATTGAACCGAAAATCAGTGAAACAAAAATCAGTGAATCAAAATCATTGAAACAAAATCATTGAAGCGAAAACCAGTGAAGCAAAAATCAGTGAAGGAAAATCAATTTGAAACAAAAAAAGTGAAGCGAAAATCAGTGAAGCAAAAATCAGTGAAGCAAAAATCATTGAAGGAAAATCAGTGAAGCGAAAACCAATGAAGCGAAAATCAGTGAAATAAAAATCAATTGAAAGAAAACAATTGTGGATAGATCAAGTTTGAAGTTTAAAATATAAACGGAGTTCAAAAAGTGACGAAGTTAACAATAGAGACGGAGTATACAAAAGTGAGACGAACACATAAAGATGCATTTAAAAGCGGACATCTGCGAACAAAAGCAGACGATGTAATCTGTTTTCATTAACTCATGCATTTGTACATCTAGATATACAACTCTCATGAAGATCGAAAATGAGATTCGCCTCTAACTATGCCCAAAACACTTGACTAACGCTCCACTTATATCGATGAAAATCACTGAAGGAAAATCATTTGAACGAAAATCACCGAAAGAAAATCAGTGAAGCGAAAATCAGTGAAAAAAATTCAGTGAAGGAAAATCAGTGAAACAAAAATCAGTGAACCAAAATCACCGAACCAAAATCATTGAAACAAAATCATTGAACCGAAAATCAAATGAAACAAAAATCAGTGAAGCGAAAACCATTGAAGCAAAACCAAATTTGAAGGAAAATCAATTGAAACAAAAAAAAGTGAAGCGAAAATCATTGAAGCAAAAATCAGTGAAGCAAAAATCAGTGAAGGAAAATCACCAAGCGAAAACCAACTGAAGCGAAAATCAGCTGAAATAAAATCATTTGAAAGAAAACAAATCCGTGCATAGATTAGTGTTTTCGGGATAACTTGAGCTATAGAGCTCAAATGACCGATTCTTGAAGCATTGGATTCCTAACATATTTCTTTATCTTCTAAACCTCTCAAGTCATCCACTCCACTCTCAACATGCTATAATCTCACTTAAACTTACATCATCCATCTACCCACATGAATTCCAAAATAATGCTAACTTAACTTACTTAATCAATCTAATCATGCTTAATTTTAAAAAATATTTTGGGCCCGACACTTTTCTTGAATTCTTTATTCTTTTCGTCTTCTTTATTTCAGACGTCTTCGCATGGCTGAACATATCGTCTTTTATGTCTAAATTTCTTAGACAATGCTACTACAGATGGGTGGACAAGCGGTTGAACACGAAGGTTATAAATAAGAGTCAAGTCAACATATTATTTATGCTTTCGCATTCTCCGTCTTTTTGTTCGTTTGTCTTTCATTCAAATCATATATGTCAAGTCGTTTTACTTAACATGCGATTCAATAGGTTAAAATCTGCATAGATTTTTTCTCGCGTAGATTGAGTTTTCAATTAATAGGTACAATCTTCTAGCCGCTATAATAATGTCAAACATCGCCAATAGCGTGTTGCGGAAGTAAACCGTAACACGATTGACGTTTCAATTCATACGTGATAAGACTTCTCGATAACCGTCATATTGATTTATTTGTGGCAAGGAAATACACCGTAACCCCAAAATGTATAAATGACTCTCGGCTGCTTTTCTTCTATGCAATAATCTTCTAAGCGGTATGATAATGTCGATTCTCGCCAAATACCAATAACGTATTCCACAAGTATGCAAAATGAGGACTGCAAAGAGAAGAGGACCGAATACGATTGACGTTTCAATTCATAGGTGATAGATTTCTTACCGCTACCGACAGCGGGTTTACCTTCTACAATTATTTTATGTTTTTCGAAGAGGAAGACCCACCGTAAGTAGATTGCTTAATTGTTGACACAACAGTTTGACATCGTATTTCTTCTATGCAATAATCTTCTAATCGGTATGATAATGTCAATTCTGCCAAATACCAATCACATATTCGAGTAAGCAAAATCGGGATCGCAAAGAGAAGAGGACCATAACAGATTGACGATTCAATTCATAGGTAAAGATTTCTTACCGCTACTCTGACAGTTGACCTTCTACAATTATTTTCTTTTTTTCGCAAGAGGAAGGCGACCATAACAGAGATTGCTTGATTCTTGACGAACATGTTATTCAATTGAGTTATGTAACTAACTCAAACTGATTCATAATTCACACGTGCTTTGGTTTAAATCATTTTGCATCGTCTGCTTTTACCGCCGTCTACTTTTGCACAACTTTAAATGCTTTTGCTTCCATCGCTTTTGAACTTGTGTTTGCTTTTCAACTTCCGTCTTGTTTTCATCGTCTCCTTTTCATAATTATTTGTACTTCATCGAAATCATTTATGTTAAGTCGCTTTGACTTAACAATCTCCTCCTTTTAACCGCAGAGATTTCTTCATCGGGTAGATTGACGCTTGAATTAATAGGTAATGTCAAACACTTCCAATAGCGTATTGCGTAAGTAAACACCGTATGTAGATTAAGAAGACCGCTTTTCTTGTATGGAATAATGTTCTAATCGGTATAATAATGTCGATTCTCGCCAAAACGTATTGAAAAAGTAAGCAAACATGAATGTAATTAGAGAAGAAGAGCACCGAGTAGAGATCGACGGTTCAATTCATAGTGATAAAATTATTATACACGCCCTACTACTGGACAAAGTTGACCTTCTACAATTATTTTCTTCTTCCAAATTACTATCATTGTTTTCCTTTACTTTTCTTCGTAAGGTGTTCACCTTCTACGATCATTTGCTCTTCTTTCGAAGCTCGGCTTTTTGCATCCCTTTATCAATCAATCATTCAAGGGCCATTTCTTTGACATCAAAATAACTTAGAACGAAATTTTATCTGTCGCACGCACACGCTTACTCCCAAAATGTATGAATCATTTTCACATCTCTTTGTCTTGTATCCAATAATCTTCTAACTGCTATGATAATCTCGATTCCAGCCAAATGCCAATAACCTATTCCAGAAATAAGCAAAATGAGGACTACAAAGACAAGAAGAGGACCATAACAGAGATTGACGTTTCAATTCATAGGTCATAAACTGATTCGTAATTCACACGTGGTTTGCTTTAAATGCGCTTTTGACCGTCCGCTTTTACTCGGTCTACTTTTGCACAACTTTAAATCGCTTTTGCTTAAATCTGGTTTTGCTTCCATCTGCTTTTCAACTTGTGTTTGCTTTTGAACTTCCGTCTTGTTTTCATCGTCTCCTTTTTCATCATTATTTGTACTTCATCGAAATCATTGATGTCAAGTTGTTTTGACTTAACAATCTCTTCCTTTTAAACTGCAGAAGTTTCTTGTGTCAGCTGGATTGACGTTTCAATTAATACGTATAATGTCAAACACTGCCAGCAGCGTATTGCAGAAGTAAACGCCAGAACAGAGATTAACGTTTTAATTCATAGGTCAGACCGTCATAATCTTTTACTTGTGGCAAGGAAAGACACGGTAACGCCCAAAATGTTTGAACCAGAAGACGTGCTTTTCTTGTATGGAATAATCTTCTAACTAGTATAATAATGTCGATTCCTGCCAAAAACATATTGTAGAAGTAAGCAAACATGAACAGAATTAGAGAAGAAGAGCACCATAGTAGAGATCGACGTTTCAATTCATAGGTGATAAAATTATTATACACGTGCTACTCGGGACAGGTTGACCTTCTACAATTATTTTCTCTTCTTCGGAAATTACTATCGTTGTTTGCCTTTACGTTTCTTCCTGACAGGTCTTCTACAATCATTTCCTTTTCTTCCGAAGCTTGCCTTTTTGCATCCCTTTGTCAATCAATCATTCAAGAGCAATTTCTTTGGCATCAAAATAACTTAGAACGATATTTGATCGTCGTTGCGCGACCGTGACACCTTTATATTCTAACTTCTTACTGTTCTCCTCTCTTAATCCTTAAACCAAATCTATCCCAACCATTGAAACATTTTCTCCACCCAAACTTTACTTCTCTCAACTACCCTCTTCTTTTAGTTATCAAATTCACCGTTCTAGATTCTAAGCGCATTTATACTCCATTGTTTTTCAGTTCCCGTGCTTATTCTCTGCTGCATTCTTGGAGTACTAAGGTATATATGTTTAGGTAAAATAAATTTTGAGTCAAAATTCTGCTGTTGTTATTTATTAACCTGAATAGAGCATATTCTCCTTTCTACGTTGTGGCTGCATGTATACTCTATTTTTGTAGTTAAATTAAATAATTTTTTAATATAAATTCGCTTTAGTTGTTTAAATGGTTTGTATTCATGTTTGCTCGACATATTGTTTATTAGGTCATAAACATAATGTTTATTTATTAATGTTCACTGTGATACACCGAAGATCATGAATGGATAGATCAAGGACGTTTATATTATGTCGATTCCTCAGGTATTTACATATGGATAGAAATGCTAAAAGACGTCAAAATTATGCTCAAATGCCAAATGAAAAAAAACAAGAATTGTTGCGACGACGTAGAGAAAATCGAGCTGCCAAAAACACATCTTCCACTTCATCTACACTTCAGCAAAGAATTACTCCTCAACAGAAGGAATCTTTCATTAATATCGAACCTTCCACCAGTCAACTTCCAAGTTATGAACCCTCTTACATAAATGAAGGTAACTGTTTTACAATATATCGAAACTATTTCCAACCTAATTACTCCACATCATTATAATGTCCTTTTTATACGTTTCAAGGGATAAATCATCGCACATCTCCTACAACATTAACATTGTTACAGAATTTACCGGTTGAAGCTGAACAGCTCCCTTTTGTTGAAGATTGTCAATATTGTAACGCAAAACGATTTTACCTTGAACCTCCATCGTTTTGTTGTTCGTCAGGACAAATTTCTATTGTTGCTCCTCAGATGCCTTATGCTTTAAAGTCTTTGTTTCTAAATAGCGACGAAGAATCCGAACATTTCAGAAAGAATGTTCGTACATATAATAACAATGTAGCTTTCACTTCCTATGGAGCCAGATATGATCGTGGTGACAAAAACACAATGAGTTTATACATTCCGTGTTCAAGGACAAGTTTACCATTTCCTTGACAGTTTAGTGTCGACAAGCAATAAAGTATCTGGAATCCAACTTTATTTCTTTGATACCGATGAAGAACTACAACAAAGGCTCGGCAGTTGTGATAAACTTCGTGAAAGTACCTTGAAGCTGATTATGACAATTCTTCAAGATAACCCTTATGCTAGGTTCTTTCGCCGTCTTAAAGATATTCCTTCCCTTGAAAATCACCAGATTGTTCTGAGATGTTATCCGGTCTTGATCGGTAGCGTTTACAATCTTCCAACTGCATCCCAAGTAGCTGCTATATGGACTGAAACTGATGATGAACAACATGATAAATCTCCTCATATCCAAGTCTACAGTCACTCAGGTCGGAGCTATAGAATTCAATCTTATTATGCATGCTACGACCCGCTTCAATACCCACTTCTGTTTCCACGGGGTGAATCAGGATGGCATCCTCGCATTAAGCGGTTAAATTCTCAAACAAACAGCACCAATGGTTCTGATCAAACAAGCGGTGCTCCTTTAAACACTTTTACTCAAGCAGCTGAATTATTTGCTCTCGAAAACATAGGTTAGTTGTCTGCTTATTACCTTGGTTCCGACATATTGTCTAATTGGGCAAAACTAATTTATCATTTTTTTCTTACTATTACTAATTACTCAAGGACCGGACTACAAACATGGCGTAGTATCTGCGAGAGTAGTATTCGCCATCGACTTCAAATGAGAAGTTATGATGAATCCATGCTTATCCACAGCTTAAGACTACTACAACAATTCGTTGTTGGTTCTTATATAAAGATTGAAACATCACGGCTTGAATTCCATAGGAAAAAACAGAACGAAATACGATCAGAAATTTTGCATGGTGTTTTAGATAGCGTTAATATTGGTCAAACTGAAGCTTCTACAATTGGCGTGAGTTGTCCTCCAACTTCATTTATCGGTGCCCAAGGACATGAAGCGGCGCTTATCTAGATGCAATGGCTCTGGTGCAAAAATATGGCAAACCAGATTTTTTTCTCACTATGACTTGCAACCCTATGTGGAAGGAAATACAAGAGAATCTTAAATTCCATGAAAAAGCACAAGAGAGACCAGATTTATTGTGCAGAGTGTTCAGGGCGAAATTTGAAATTCTGAAAAATCACTTGATCAAAAAAGGAATATTTGGAGATGTTGCCGCATTTGTTTACGTAATTGAATTTCAAAAGCGTGGATTCCCTCATGCTCACTTGCTTCTAATACTTCAACCACAATTTAAGCTGTTGAATCCAGATTCCTATGATCAAATCATATCAGCTGAAATACCTAATCCTGATGATAATTCCAGATTATATTCTCTTGTCATTAAGCACATGATCCACGGTCCTTGTGGTTTTATGAACAAGCAGTGTCCTTGCATGAGAAATGGTGTATGCAAAAGTCATTACCCCAAGGATTTTACTCCTTCACCGTCCATGGCGAAGAACAGTTATCCGTGCTATAGACGTAGAGATAATGGAAGAAAAGTTAAAATATCCAGACATGAGGTTGATAATAGATGGGTGGTTCCTCATAACCCGTACCTTCTGATGTTGCTTGACTGCCACATTAATGTTGAAATATGTTCCACTGTGAAGCTTGTTAAATATTTATACAAATATGTATTTAAGGGCCACGACCTTGTCAACTTTAGCGTCAACGACCAAGAAACCAGGTCTGATATTGACGAAATCACAAATTTCCAAGAAGGCCGTTGGATTTCACCCCCCGAAGCTTTATGGCGCATATATGAATTCCGCCTTGCAGAGATTAATCCATCCATCTATATACTCCAAGTTCACCTTCCAGATCAACAATCTGTTTCCTTCGCTAAAGATGCTAATTTGTCTTATTTATTGAGGAATTTTGACTTCTCCAAAACAATGCTTACGGAATTTTTTTGGACCAATTCAACAAATCAAAAGGCTGCAGAAATGAAATGTCTGTATGCGGATTTCCCTCAACATTTTGTTTGGAATCAAAAAACAAGGACGTGGTCGGAAAGAAAGCGGAGAAAAGTGATAGGACGATTAGTCACTGTTGACCCTCGAGAAGGAGAAAGGTATTACTTGAGATTATTGCTCACAAATGTTAGAGGACCAACGTCGTTTGACAACTTGTTAACTGTTGATGGTGAAAAGTGAAGCTATTTGAGGATCTTTGCATCGCAATTAGGATTGCTAGCATCGACTCTTACATACAACAAACACTTGACGAAGTGTCATATTTCAAATGCCAACATCCCTCAGTTGTTATTTGCTACACTCTTGTTCTATTGTTCACCGCAAATCTTAGGGAACTCGGGAAACTTTCGAGACCACCTGCCTTTCGACTACCTATATGCTTATTCATCCTCTAATACGTATACATATGATGATATTACAAAATGGCTCTTCAAGATATCAATAAATCTCGGAACAAATGGGAAAAAGCTTAATGATTATCATTTCACTGAACATGAATTTCTTCGATTATCACGCATGGCAAAATAAGGAGGTAGAAAGTGAGATGAATATAGAGATTGATGAGCAGGACTTATTACAATCAAAACTAAACACCAAAGAAAAGCACGTATTTGATTTAATAATGAAATCAGTTCTCACTTCAACGAGTGCAAGTTATTTTATCGATGGTCCCGGGAACAGTAAAACTTTCTTATATCGAGCTCTTCTTGCAAATTTACGATCACGAGACACATTGCAATAGCGATGGCGACATCAGCGTTCTTGCGTCAATTCTTCCAGGCGGTAGGACAGACTCACTCAAGATTTAAAATCCCTTGATTTATCAAAGCAAAAGTTTGTCGATTGAGCAAACAAGCGGTGTTGCAAAATTGATATTTGAATCCAGCCTTATTTTATGGGGACGAGGCTTCCATGGCAAAACGAGAAGCCATCGAAGCATTTAATGGTTTACTACAAGATATAATGAACTCTGATCAGCCTTTTGGAGGTAAAATTGTTGTATTTGGTGGTGACTTTCGCCAAACATTGCCAGTTATTCACCAAGCAACGAAACAACAACTCATTGATTCAAGTCTTCTAAATTCACATCTCTGGCTGCATATCTCTAAACTCTGTTTAACGACAAATATGAGAGCTATCTCAAATCCACATTTTTGTGATTTCTTATTGCGGGTTGGAGAAGGCTCTGAACCAATGGATGAACAAGATCAAATATGTTTACCAGATGAACTCATTATTCCTTACGACAACAAGGATGAATCATTCATAGGTTGCTTCTTTTTCATTAAATTACATACTAATCTTTTTTGCATTACGATTATACTTTCCTAATATCTGATTGTGCTTACTAGGTTATTGGAAAATGTTTTCCCTGACCTAAGCTTATATTCATCCGACCCGTATCAGATGATAAACAGATGCGTGCTATGTCCAACGAATAATTGTGTTGATGAAATTAATGACATCATGATTCAAAAATTAACAGGAGATTTGCATTCATATGTGAGTTTTGACAAGGCGGTTGATCGCAGACATCAAGTGATTATCAAGATTTTCTCAATTCTTTGAACCTAAAGGACTACCTCCTCATAAACTTTTCTTTGAAAGAAGGCTCTCCAATTATGCTTACGAAATTTAAATCCAACGGAAGGATTATGCAATGGAACAAGGTTGATATGCAGATGACTAAAAGATCATACAATTTCAATTGAAATTGTTTTGGACCTCACAAAGGAAAAATCATTTTATACCTAAGATTCCTTGCAATCTCAGGAGAACGAAAAAATAGAATTCCTTTTATCGAACACAATTTCCAATTAAATCATGTTTTGCAATGACTATAAACAAATCCCAAGGTCAAACACTTGATCATGTTGGAATTTATCTCCGTCAACCTGTATTCTCACACGGACAGTTATATGTAGCTCTGTCAAGGGCGCGAACTCCTGAATCAATTAAAGTTCTTATTATTCCTGGAACTTTTCAATCTTTAGACTTCGGAAAAAAGACAAGGAATATTGTTTTCCGTGAAATTTTTAATTAGTCAAATAATAAAACATCAAATTTCCTCACAAGACAAGGTATATTATTTGTTTGTTGTCTCGAGTTCACATGATTTGATTTTATAGGCATAATTATTTGTCTTAACTTGACCATCCAACATTTTCTTTCAGCATGGATAATCGTTTATTGATGAAGAATATTTTCTGGAGCGCAATCATGGTCTTGTCAAGTGATGGTCCAACAAAACAACAGTCGTTGCTTGGTTAATTCACCGACTAAAAGACAAAAGTTTGTCTTCTGCGATTCTCGTATATCAATTACACTTTTTCCTTTCACATTTTATCAACTTACCTATCAATAATTTCTTTATAATTAACGAGGATCACAAGTTGAGGGTATCATATTCAACAATGATATACAAAGAATTGGAGACATCTTACGGTGTGTCAAGAATATATCATTTCTAATGCAATTGTCAAATCAATTCCCCTTCAATATCAAACTGAAAATTTGAACATCGATGGATTCTCACAAGTCGCACGGTCATCGAACTGTCACACAAGAGCGATGCAATCATCCCTCGATTTTCAACTTCACGCCTTTCCAAAGTCTTATGGATTATGTGGACGACAAGCAAAAATCATTGGTTAGATGCTTAATATATTTTTCATACAATCTTACAAAAACTTTCCACTTTGTGATTACATTATTAATGTTTAACACATGATAGATATTATAGCCGTCGTCGTTGAAGTGTTGGAAAAAAAAGATGTCGTCAGAGACGGAAAAGCTTCAACTGTCCAAAAATTTGTTATCATAAATAAAGAGTAATTCTCACTCTGTATCTTTGTTACTATTTTGTGTCAGAGATGAACAAATTTTACATCTTCTCGTTATCTCTTGTTTTTTTTAGGGAACAAGCAGTTATACTATCGCTTTGGAATTGTTTTGTTGAGAACGAGGGCCAGAAGATTATAGAATTACTTCACTCTCATCCAGTTATTATTTGCACGAATCTCAAAGTTAATTTCTTTAACGGTATTTGTTCCTTGCTCATAATAACACATCTTACTCTGTCCTTTTCATTCTATCTAAAAAATCATTTTGAAATGTTAGTCGTTGCATTGTCAACGTGGTTCGACTCGACCATCCTCGTTGAGCCACCCATACAAGAAGTTGCCGATCTCAAAATTGGTAATCCATTATATTACGTACAACCTTTCTAACATTTTGTTACAAATTATATAGGAATTTTAAAATGTCTTTCTTTTGTCGCCTATATAAATATTATGTTCTGAGGCACAACGAAATAACAACCACATCAAAAACCAGTGGGTGGAAAATCTTACTTTACATATAATCCCCGTATATCTTCTGGATCTCACCAGCATATCACCAAGATCATGTCTTTAGATTCTACCCCTAAGGTAATCACATCTGCATATTCTAGTGACATATTGAATTTGAAACTTTTTCCTCTGAACATTGTTATCAACTTTTCCTTAGATATCATGGATTGAAGCCAAAATTTCCTTTCAGCACATTTTACAAAAATTTTGGTATATGGCATGCAACAAATGCTTCCGGTCTACAGCTGCTGCATCTGGAGTTCTCTTTACTTGTAATTACTGTAGAGAAAAACGCACAGCAGAGCCAAGGTTTCTGCCTTCTATTTGCAATCTTCGATTTGTTGTTTATTCCTTTCGTGTCTATTCCATATTTTTTGCATGACTTTTTACTTCCATGTCGCTCGCACTACTTTTTTGCCTACCCTACTATTCTTACTTTATTGAAGCAGATGCCGATCGACATGGATTTGACCGATGACACGGAACTATAACGGCTTCTATTTTGGCGACCTCACCGAGAAACTATTAAACTTAACCGCCATTGAAGCAATGAAATATTACAATGAGGTTATATTTTCCTTCCTTCTTTCATGTACATTTCAGTTTAATCACCGAAATATTTTCAACTAGTTATTTCGCGACAATGGACATTTTTCTTCTCCGATTATAAGAACATGGATCTTCCTTGGAGAAAGTCTACGCCTGATTGAAAAGCGATACCTTTCTTCTCCACGTGAAGCCGATGAACACTCGATCTGCGTGTCGGTACAACGATTTCTTGTTGTTTCTTAGAAAAATGATCTTGATGAACTACATCGAGCTCGGTTTCACCACTCTCGGTGCTTTTTATTCTTACTTTATCTTGATTTTATCTATAACATCATCTTTAATTATTTCAGTATGTGCCATTTAGTTTCAATTCATCTCCCTTATATCGCTTGCTTAATATATATTGATTTTGATATTTTCGGGAAAAATGCTGAATCTTCTTCATCGCCTAAACTATGTCTCGAAAAAGGTTTCCGATTTGAATACCACTTGCCGTCACAAATGGATAAGCTCATCGATAGCAAGAATGAATGTACGCCGCAATCGACGCCCAATCACTTCTGAGATACTCGTCGTAATAGGAAAAACCAGATTCTCATAACTTTCGACTTGTATTTAAAACTTTTGTCTCTAATCGCTTCTTCATTCTTTCTTCTTTAATGTTGAAAGAAATGCTTATTCGATGGAGGTCAGAGCTAACTCAAACTCATTTTGCATATGCTTAGTGTGCTTTGTCGAGTTCATTTGTGTTGTTAACCGTACGTGTTGTTAACCGTACGTGTTGTAAACTTAGTCGGTGTTGTGAACTTCGCTCGTGTTGTTAACCGTCTGCGTTCTCGACTTCGTGTGTCTGTCAACTTCGTCTATGTTTGTATTTCTTCGCATACTTAAATACGCTTTTACGACTTCGTCTATTTTTCAACTTAAATCATTTTTACGAGTTCGTCTATTTTTCAACTTCATGTATTTTCAACTCCCTCTTTTTCTCTTGCATCGATAAAATCCAAGCTTCGTCTTCTTTCAGGTCTCTCCAATAATTAGATCTTACGGATCGAACTCCTATACTTCCAATCTTTTTCAATACTTGGTATCTGGAAAATCCTCAGCGTCATCTTACTCGGTTCGATGATGGAGTTTCTATTATATCATCTAATTTCTTTGAACCGCCGCCACTCACCATGTCATCTTCCTTATGGGGTTGGCAACTATCATCATGAAGATGAATATCCTGCAAACATTCTGACGGATGATCTCTTGAAAAGTCTTCAACACCTTCGCCAAATAATGACAATCAACGAGTGTTGAAGATTTTGCACAAAATTATCTGTCGATATATAACAAAGATTCTTCTTCGTAATATGGGTGATGATTCAGCGACCGCCCGCTCTTGCTTCGTTTTCTTCTCGGTTTCTCTTCGCACAAATTATGTTTGCTTCTTTTAACTTCCTCTTGTTCTTCTTTATTTAAAGCACTTCACTTGATGTCATTTCCAACTCGTTTTAAATTTGATTCCGATTCCTTGGAGTATCTGAATTGACTAATCCTTTTTGAAACTATTCTTTACACATGTAAACTATTTTAAACCTATCTCAGCATAAATCCTTCTGTTTCACTTTATCATCTTGCGATCTTGCCCACGCCCTCCGATACCTCTATATCTAAACTTTCAAACCTTTCTCCTCTTAACTTCGATCAAACAATTCCTACCACATTCTTGGTCTTCTTCTTCTTTAACGTATATACATCATATCCTTCATTGCAAGAACATAACAACAATTAAACTTCGTCATCTATTTCAACCAGCAAAGAACATATAACTTTCTTAAAAGAATGTTTGGAGCAGTTTCTGATAAAAATAGCAACAGTTGTCGATTAATTAAATACGATGCGTCTTTCGGACAAACTTTTGTTCCTTTAATTGTAATTTAGCTTATTACATGTAACTCACAATAAAATTAATCTTGATTTCGACTTGTATGTATAACTTTCATACAGAAGCGCTTATTTATTCTTTCTTCTTGAATCTTGAAAAAACAGTTATTGATTGACTCTTACCTTGTTCTTGAGAGCTTGGCGAAGATGATGGGCGAATCTTGAGAAGAAGAAGCTTCAAGATGATCAATAGAAGACATCCGCATAAGTCGTACCCATATATATATATATATATATGATAACAAATTAGACAACAAAAACAAAACATAGAGAATACAATAACAACTTCTTCTTCTCCCTATTTCTTATAATAAGAAGCGATTAACGGTGATGACTCGCATAAATTACATCGGCATCTTACGCATATCTATCATCCGGCTGCATATACATCATCATCTTCTCCATTCGATTCATTATTTCCTACATTCTTTGACTTCTTGGCGTAAACTTTGTACTTCATTATGCGCGTCGGAAGGCAAAGAAGCTTGATCATCATCTGCCACGAGTTCAGAGATGTAAGTGTAGTATCATATCGTCGGTGATTGGATGTAGTCCTCTGCTTTCCTTTTGACCCACCTTACATTATCTTGAACAAGCCTAACTTCTTCTTGACGCATAAACTCTTTCAACGAAGGTCCTCCACATGATTTTCTCCTTCCATTGATCCGCATGTGTGAGCTCACTTGAGATCTGCAACTTGTTGCAGGAGACTTCTTCTGTAACTCCTCCCCGTCATTCCTAACTTTGTTCTCAGAATCTTCATTTCTACTGTTGAGACTCTTCAAGTCAATTCTGTTTATAGTACCTAAATTGATAGTGCTTTTACGGGCACTCGAGGTTTTCCCACTTCAAGGCGAATTCCGATTCTCTTAAAATTCTTGTCAATAGCATGCCGTACGGATAAATAGTTGTATGTTTCATTTGTTTCAGCATATAATGAAATATCAGAAATGGTAAATTTAATGGTGTGTGGTTCAGCAGATAGAATAAGCACTGCTCATCGAAGGTAGTTACCAAGTGTCTTGAACTCGTTCTTGGTACGATGCAGTGCAACAGAATCGCATGAAGAACCCTAGCTTTCGGCACCAGACTTGATGTCTTCCTTTCCGATGGGTCATTCACTCCATAAAGCGCTTACTAACATCATTTCCTTTAAACCGCCCATTGTTATCCATTTTGGATTGGTACAAAGCTTTTCTCCAGCAATTTGAACATCCGATCGACTTCTCAATTAAGTCCATTGTAACAATAATGGTAACTCCGTCACTGATTGACACTGATAGTCTTTTCCACCATCTGTGCATACTTCCAAAAATCAAATACCGATTTGGATACACATCCTCTCGGATGCTGAAGAAATTTCTCCAATGGCTCCAATAATCTACGGTTCGATATCCATTGTATCTCTTCGTAGAGATTCGAAGTCCACATGCCTTCCATACATCATAGCTCCTTCCATTGCTTCTGATTTGAAAATGATTCAGATACTCTGTTCTTCAATGGTTATCTCGTTCGATAGGATTTTGAGAGACAGAAGATCAAACGCCTCAAGGCTAATGGTACTCGAACCGTTTTGATTTGAGGTTATATAAAGGGTCTTGTCAGGCGTGCTCTAGACTCGTTGGGATTCTGAACACTTAAATTTTCCCTTCAGAACTTTCCTTGTTCCACAAGTTACCAGGTGTAACTTACTGTTCTGAACGCCGTTACTCTGGACGCTCTTTTAACTTTGATTAAAGCCCATTAAACCATTCGATGAAGAGCGGTTGGCGAAATCGAGCGAAATCTCAACATAGTTAAATATATTATAAAATCAAAACCAAAGGGCAATATTTCTAGGCCAATAAATTCATATTTACGTAAACTTGAAATGCAGACAAAAAGTGACAAGTGGACCAGAGAAGGAAAACAGACGGAAGTTGAAAAGCAGACGAAAGCAAAAGTAGACGGAAGCAAAAGCAAAAACCACAACTTGATCACTTTCACATCTGTTTTTTCTGTATCCAATAATCTTCTAACTATTATGATAATGGCAATTCTGCCAAATGCCAGTGACGTTTCAATTCATAGCTAATAGGTTTCTCACGTACTACTCCTGACAGATTGACCTTCTACAATTATTTTACTTTCCATGAAGATGAAGGCGGCGAGCAGATTGCTTGAATCTTGAAAGAATCGGTTATTCAATTGACTTTTGTAACTAACTCAAACTGATTCTTAATTCACACGTGCTTTGCTTTCCTCTGCTTTCCATAAATGCGCTTTTACTCCGTCTACTTTTGCACAACTTTAAATGCCTTTCGCTTAAATGCGGTTTTGCTTCCATCGCTTTTCAACTTGAGTTTGCTTTTAAAATTCGTCTTGTTTTCATCATTATTTGTACTTTATCAACATCATTTATGTCAAGTCGTTTAGACTTAAAATCTCTTCTTTTTAAGCGCATGATTTCTTACATCGGGTAGATTGACGTTCAATTAATAGGCATAATGTCAAACCTTTATATCAGGTATTACGAAATAAACACGAGAAAGAGATTAACGCTTTAATTCATAGGTGAGACCGTCATAATTTTTAATTGTGGCAAGGAAAGACACGCTAACCCCAAAATGTATGAACCGGAAGACTGTTTTTCTTGTATCGAATAATGTTCTAACTGGTATAATAATGTCGATTCTTGCCAAAAGCGTATTCAAGAAGTAAGCAAACATGAGCGAAATTAGAAGAAGAGCACCACAGTAGACACCGACATTTCAGTAAAATTTGGTAACCAAAGGAAAGGAGAAATACAGATCGAAATGCACCCAAACCTTTGTCATTAGTAAGACTTACAATGGATAGAACTTTAGCTTTCAGTCTAGATAATGCAGCAACTACCGTAGAAGATTCTAAAAATGGCCCATCCTAGAACTTGGAAACACAAACTGACCTGCTTTTATTTTTGTTTACACAAAACATCAACATCACTTAATTCAATAAATACACGATTACAGATTCTACATCAACAATATTATTACAACTTAACATAGTTGGAAACCTGGAGCTGAACCCTTCATGTCTCCAGTGCTGTCTTTAATGCTTCCACCGCAGTTTCTTACGCTATTCCCATCCATGGCTTTTACCATTTCGTTATAAGCAGCATCCATGCTTCTCTCTGACTCCAATGCATCTTCACCAAACTCTTCCGCACAAGCCTGCAGTTTCAATGTCTTAGCCTCACAACAGCTAACCTGCTTCTCTAGCACAAGAAGCATCTCTTTCGTTCGTCATACTTCTTCTTTTACTGACTTAAGGCGGTTCTCAGAAACCTCAAAAGTAGCTACTGCTGCTTTGTGTTGGCCAGAATCATTGTCAAATAGCATCTTCTTGCTGTCATAGATGTCAATGAGCTTTTCAAAACAGAGGTCTTCGCCCATAGACCCTCTATTTGAGCAAGTTTAGATGAGAGGTGTATGAATTCCTTTACACCTTGACAAAATGCTCATAGTCTAATGATAGGCGTCTAAGCGTTTCAAAAGTAAACTTCGCAATATTTTGCATCTTCTCATGATCAACCATATTCATGGATTCAAGAATGCAAAGACCCCTCACCATATATTTTCGAGGATAGAATCGATACACTAGTTCCCTGTATGGAGTGAGAAGAACTGTTGACCCTGGAAGATTTCCAAAGAACTTCTCGTGAAACCTGATAAACCTTTGCACTCCTTTAAAAGGAACAAGTACCTCAAAGAGTTCGTTGATACCAAGCCTGTCATCCTCACCACTTGAATTATCCACTCAAGTCAATTAGCTGTAAAATAACAAAGTAAAATGTGAAATTTGATTACGAAATAGAATAAACAAAAGAAAACTGAAATGTTACCCAAGCATAGAGGAAACAATAATCTTCCCACAAACACCACCGAGGGTAAATCTATGGGATTTCGATTCACTAGAAAGAACAGACATTAAGTAAGATTGATAAGAATTCCATGCATGCATTAACAACGTACTATTAGTTGATGGTCTAAAGCATAACTTCATAAGTATTAGTCAATTATGTGATTCTAGTTCTGAAGTTACATTCAACCAAAACTTTTGTGAAGTCAGAAACAAAGATGGTACGAGTGGTGGCTGTCACTTTCTTGGACCAAACCTAGTGTCATGGTCAAGTAAGAGACAAAGCTCGATTGCATTATCAAGCTCGCCAAAGTGAATATATATCCGCATAAGTTGTTGTTCACAAATATTGTGGATCAAGTATCAATTGGAGGACTACTCAATACAAGAGGAAGAGATTCCAATATCTGCGACAACACCACCGCCATCGACACGAAAGAATCAATACAACATTCAAGGTCAAGCACATAGAAGTCGACATCATTTCTTGAGAGATTACGTTCGAGAGGAAAGTCGTGGGTCTATAGTTCGTGGAAACAAAATATCGATCGGCGGATTTCTTGCAAAACCACTAAGTGAAAATCCCTTTAAAGAAATCGACGCAACCTCGATATGGTGATGCTAACGGACCATTCATACGGTTTTCATGAAGACCAGACGACAGATGAGCGGAGGAGTTAACGGGACATTCATCCGGTTTTCATGAAAACAACAAAGGCGAGACGGTGGAGTTAAAGGCGTTACGGTTTCAGATATAAAACTTCTTTGACAAAAAGAGTTTTAGCGGAAAAAAGTGTCAAATCATCGAGAAGTAGAATCGTTCTAGAATTCACTATAAAATCCTAAAAGCGACCTTTGGGATTTACGCGAATTCACAAATTGTTAGTTCTCTTAAATCTCGTGATATTTCTTCAAGCAAAGTTCCTACTCAATCAGAATCAACAAGATGAATGTCAAGCCTATTTTGCGACTTGATCCAAAGATCGAGTTGGGAAGATTGGTAAACTTGAACAACTTCGAAGCGAAGAGATGGATATAGAGCGCAGATAATCGCGGCGAGTTGGAAAACTTCTTTGAAGTACGAGATGAAGTCTATCTCGAGAGAAGTTTATGAGTTACGGAAGAATACTAAATCGATAGATGATACAATGATCGTATGTAGACACACACTCGGTTATAATGTGAAGGAGTTCTTGGAGAAAGTCGATGAATGTCCGATGGATGGAGTTCGACTCACTAACATGGCGAAATGGATGACTAAGCTTAAGATGAGCGAAGATGAAGTTAGTCGTCAACTTTATGGACAAAATAACCCAGTGAAAGGAGAGCCTCTTGGCTGGTACCAAAAGCAAGGGTATTGTTGGCGGTTACATGTGATTGCGTTACCTAGATTAGGTTCACGACATCAAGTCACTACCTGGATGAACAATGTATTTTCATCTTCGAATCATCACCAATAGATTTACCATTTTGATTTTTCAGTACATGGTAAAATCAATAAAGGATACAAACACTAGTCCGTATGGGATCTTTGTTGACAAGAGTGTTGAGAGAATCGGCATCAGTTGGATTGGGCGATTAGGCGAAGACATCTATTAGAAGCTACATCGATTCAACATCAATTGCGAAAATGGGTGCGAGACTTTCAGACGACGAAAAGGAGCGAGAATCGCCAAGGAAAGCAACGATTGAGGCCGAAGCGTATCTGAAGCGATCTCTATGAAGGAAACAAGAAGTTCACATTCAGGAATCAAAGTCCAGAGGTGTTCGATTTTTGAATCGGTGACTTGAAGCGTAAAGGGAACCTCTACCGAGTGACATTCAAAGAAAGCAAGAAGGTTACCCAGAGCGAAAACTCGAAGCAGAAAGAAGCGATAAATCCAAAGACTCAAGCCAATCGAGCATTCTCAACTACAAGGATCAAGACCTACAAAGTCCCCATCATCAATCCTTGAAAATGATTGAAACTTCGATCTCGAGGGCTGGAGGAAAAGGAAAGAAGAACACGGAAAGATGAAAACGCAACCTAAAAGGTCACCAAGGCGAAAGAAAATGAGTCAGAAAGGAAGGAAGTCCAACAACAAAACCAAAGTCTAAGAAGGCAAGACAAGAAAAAAACATTGTTGATACTAAACAAATGTCCATTGATGATCTGGTGATATTCTGAAGTTAATGTCGAAGTTATTCTTGGTAATCTCAAGGATACTCACACCGTCCTTAATAATCCAATTTTGAAGAAGTAGTTTCTACTACTTTTGGTCTTCATTGTCCACAAACAAATTGCTACACATATTATGAGACAAAAGGTTACTCGAGAAAGTAGTAAGTGTGATGACTAGTGTTCCATCCGAATCTTTAACTTTTCAAAGAGAAAGTTGGGAACACAGATTGGTTATTCAGAGGAGAAGAAGACCAAATCTCTCATCATCCGAGACAAACCAAAGAGATTTGTGAAAGCCTTCTTCAAATCACTTCAATTTGATTCTGACATTCTACATCATTGGATAGGGTTACAAAATTTCTATGATCAAGCTGAAAAGAGTTGCAAGAGAACCATATCCACCGAACCATTTGGAGGCGTCGACTTCTTATCCAATCTTTGGGCGATCTGATAATCAAGGTGGTACGATTTACAACCACCAAATTTTGTGGAACGCAGCGTGAAGAGAAGCGAAGTGAAAGTTCATCGAACCGATTTTGGATGACATGACTTGGATCAGATTGCGAGCGGTGCAATTGATTGATGAAGCATGTGAAGAGAAAAGAAGTCGAAGTTCTATCTGCATTTATCAAGATCCAGGAACAAGCCAAACTAAGGCTACAACAGATGATCCACAGGGAGGTACTATCAGAAAGGGTCAGTATTGTTCTTTTCTGATTGGCAAGTTAAAATGTTCTTCTATTGTTTCGCAACATTACGCAAAATCGACCTCGTGGAGATCAACTCAATTGCAGAAGCTATGCCTTGGCTTGGAAGTACATATCTACGTATACTTGACTCCTATGATCTTGATATTCCTGATCGAGCTGTATATGTTCCTCCGCCTCTCCTACAAATTATTGAAACACATGTCTCAAACGTGGAAGCTTATACAACAACGATTCTTTGTTGTTGAAAAACAAGTGTTGACACAAAATCCTCATTGCGGTAGATAAATCGACTCTAAACAAACAAGTTGAAACTTGATAAGGATATGAAGAAGGTTAAGAAGATCTGAAAAAGTTCTTTGAAGCGATTAGGAAATAATTTTGATTAATAACAAATAGCGGGAGAAGGAAGAATGAGGAAGAATCAATTTGGAAGGAAAAAGCGAACGAAAGATGAAAGCAAAAGTTATTTTTTATTTACTCATACTTACATATATTTGAAACTTTTCATATTCCTCTATTATATCAAAATATTTGTTATCATCAAAAGGGGAGATTGTTAAGTCAAACCACACTTCACGTATTTAATAATTTTGATGACAAACAAAGAGAAATATACAATGAAAAGTAGATAGACGCATGAACAAATGAAAAGTAGATGGGCCTTGAGAAGTAACAAACAATTTGAAGGAGAAAAATCAGCGAAGCAAAAAATAGTGAGCGAGAAAAATCGTGAAGCAAAAAACAATTTGAAAGAGAAAAATCAGCAGAAGCAAAAAACAGCCGAAGTTAAAAATCAACTGAAGCAAACACCTGACAGAAGCTTTACAACAAAAAGCAGACGGAAGCTTTATAAGAAAAAAGCAGACGGAAGCTTCATAAAAGAAAAGCAGACGGAAGCTTTACAAGTGAAAAGCAGACGGAAGAGAAAAGCAGCCGATACAAAAATCAGACGGAACAAAGAAACATAAGTTTTAGTTAATTCTGAACTCAAAGCTGAATAACCGTTTCTTCAAGATTCAAAAGCACATATTAAAAGCAGTTGAAGACCCGACTAAGTGAAGATCGCTTTAAAGAAATCAGACGCAACCTCAATATGATGATGTTAACGGACCATCCATCTGGTTTTTCATAAAGACAAGACAGACAGACGGAGGAGTTAACGGACCATCCATCTGTTTTTTTTTATAAAGACAAGACAGACAGACGGAGGAGTTAACGGACCATTCATCTGGTTTTCTTTTAAAGACAAGACGGTGGAGCAGTGGAATTAATGGCGTTAGGCGGTTTCGAGACTTAAAACTTCTTTCTGAGGAAAAATTTAAGAGGGAAAAAGGTCATCGGATCATCGAGAAGTACAATCGTTCTAGAATTTGCCATAAAATCCCTCAAACCGACTTTTAGGATTTCTACCGAATCGAAATTGCTGCTTCTGAAATCTCTCTGAAATCTTTTCAACCAAGTTCCTACTCAATCGAATCAGCAAGATGAATGTCAAGCCTATTTTGCGAGTTGATCCGAGAACAAAGCGGGAAGATTGGTAAACTTGAAGAACTAAGAAAGGAACAAATGGATATAGAGCGGAGATAATAGCGGCGGGTTGGAGAAACTTCTTTCAAATACGAGATCAAGTCTATCTCAAAGAAGTTTATGAGTTACGGAAGAATACTCAAGCGATGGGACGATCTGATCGTGTCATATGTAGAAACACACCTGTTATAATAACGAAGGAGTTAGTGGAGAAAGTCCTTTGAATGTCAGGAGTGGAGTTCAACCTTTTAACATGGTGAAATGGATGACTAAGTTGAAGATGAGCGAAGATGAAGTTACTCGTCAACTTTATGGACGAACAACCCAATGAAAGGAGAGCCTCTTGGTGGTACCAAAAGCAAGGGTATTGTTAGCGGTTCTTTGGATGTGTTACCTAGAATAGGTTCACGACATCAGTCACTACCTGGATGAACAATGTATCCTTCATCTTGAATCATCAACCAATAGATTTACCATTTCGATTTTTAACTATATGGTAAAATCAATAAAGGATCTGAACACCCTTAGTATGGGATGTTGTTGACAAGAATATTTAGAAAGCGGCATCAGTTGGATTGGGGAGTTCGACGGAAGGTATCATTAGAAGCTACATAGATTCAACATCGATTGCCAAAATGGGTGCGAGATTTTCAGATAGAAAAGGGCGAAGCACCAAGAAAACCAACAAGCGAGGGGAGCCAATAGAAGAAATCCTCTATGAAGGAACAACATCACATTCTCGGGAACCAAAGTCGAGAAGTGTTCGATTCTTTGAATCGGGTAACTTAAAGCGTAAAGGGAACCTCTGTGGTGACATTCCAAAGCAAGCAAAAGGTCACCCAGAGCTGAAAGCTGTGCGACAAAAAGAAGCCACTCAATCCACACAATCAAGCCATTCAAAGCATTATGAAGGCGAGATCAAAAGCTACAAAGTCATTTGTCATCAATCCTTGAAAGATTGAAACTCAATCTCAAGGAAGTGGAAGAAAAGAAAAGAAGAACACGAGAAGAAAAATGCAATCTAAAAGGTCACCGAGGTTAAAGAAGATGAGTGCAAGAAAGAAGAAACTTCAACAACAGAGGCAGAGTCTAAGAATGCAAGGCTAGAAACGTCTATTGTTGATCTGTTGATTTCTTGAAGCTAATGTGGAAGCGCTCTTGAAGATAGTGTGGAAGTTATTACGGGTAATATTAAGGATTCTCACAATGTCCTTAATAATACATTTTTGAAGAAGTAGTTTCTACTACTTTTAGGTCTTCAATTGTCCATAGACAAGTTGCTACACATGTTATGGGACGAAGGCTACTAAAAAGTTGTGAATGTAATGACCAATGTTCCATCCAAGTATTTAACCTTTCGAAGAAAGTTGGGAACATAGATTGGTTATTCTGAGAGGAGAAGAAGACCAAATCTGTTATCATCGAGACAAACCAAAAGATTTGTCAAAGCCTTCTTCAAATCAGTTGAATATGATAATGACATTTTACATCATTAGATAGGGCTACAAAACTTTTATGATCAAGCAAGAGAGTTGCAAAAGAACCATATCCACAGAGCCATTTGGAGGCGTCTCACTTCTTATCCAATCTTTGGGCGATCGGTGATCAAGGTGGTACGATTTACAACCACCAAATTTTTGAACTCAAGTATGAAAGCTGAAGGTGAAAGTTCAACCACGGCCGATCTTGGATGACATGACTTGATCAGTTGCGAAGCGGTGAAAGCGATTGATGAAGCATGTGAAAAGAAAAGAAGTGGTACCTCTATCTGCGTTTATCAAGATCCGAGGATCAAGCCAAACCGAGGCTACTGCGAGATGATCCACAGGAGGCACTATCGAAAGGGTCAATATTGCTCACCGATTGGCAACTCGAATGTTGTTATACTATTTTACGAACATTCTGCGAAATCGACCTCTGTGGGAGATCAACTCAATTCGAAGCTATGCCATGGTTTGGAAGCACCGTTTCACGTATCGTGATCCCTTTGATCTTGATATTCTGAACAAGTGTATATGTTCCTCCACCTCTCCTACAAATCATTGAATCAAATGTCTCAAAAGAGGAAGCTTATACAACAACAGTTGCTATTGTTGAAAAGCAAGTTGTTGAGGCAGAATCCTCATTGCAATTGAATCATCAACTTTAAAGAAGCAAGTTCAGAAACTTGATAAGGATATGAAGAAAATTAAGAAGATGCTGAAAAAGTTGATGAAGCAGATTGGGAAATAGATTTTTTTGATTAATAACAAATAGGGGGAGAAGGAAGAATCAGAAAGAAGAATCAACTGAAAGGAGCATATTTTGTAAAAAGCAGAAGTTATTTCGATCTCTTAATATACATATATTTTGATACTTTTCATATTTCTCTAATTCACAAGTATTTGTTATCATCAAAAGGGGAGAATGTTGGTCAAACCGGACTTCACGTATTAAATAATTTTGATGACAAACAAAGAGAACTATCAACAAAGATTTAAATTAAAAGCGGGGAAGCTAAAAGAAAAGCGACGAAGCATTTTTAAAAAATGCATTTAAAGCTAAAAGAAAAGCGAGGCGGAAGCAATTTACGAAAGATGATTGAAGCTAAAAGAAAAGCGGAAGCACTTTACAAAAGGCAGAGGAAGCTAAAAAAAAGCGAGCGGAACCATTTTACGTAAGGCAGACGGAAGCTAAAAAAAAACCAGGCGGAAGCTAAGCAAAAAAGCAGGCGGAAGCTTTTTACTAAAAGCGCGAAGCTAAGCAAAAAGCATTTAAAGCTTTTTCAAAAGGCGGAAGCATTTTACAAAAAGCAGACGGAAGCCTTAGGAACAGAAAAGCAGCCGATACAAAAAATCAGACGGAATCAATTGCTGTGTTTCTCTCTCTAACCCTTACTTTATCTAAATCGTACTTTTCATATTAACAAGTTTTAAACTAGTTACACAATGACTTACGATAAGTGTTTGAGAGAACAAGTCATATCTCTAAAGGGGTTAACGATAAGTTTATCACAATTCAACCCGCCCTTCTTGTGCATCTTGATCATATTATTGCTCAATATATTAACGTGTAATTTACTTTGAAGAATTGTAATAATAGATAGCATAATATCGTAACTGCTTCGTCTCCGTTTCCAGTTCCTCTGACATCATGTTTTCCTAATATCAGGGTCAATTCTATTACGAATTCAAGTTTCCTACTCCAGTGGCCATAATGTTTTATAGCAAATCTGATGTAGTTCGTCAAAGCTCGTTACTTCTCTGACAAGAAAATTGAGCTTCCGTCTGCTTTTCTCATTCGTCTGCTTTTATGCTTCGTCTGTTTGTGTTCGTATCGTCTGCTTCTCGTCTGTCTTTATGTCTTCGTCTGACGTTTGTATTCTCCATGCTAATTTGTTACGGGATGTTGCCTTGTTCAAGTTCAATTTAGATGAATGCTTCCTACTCCAGTATCCATTATGTTTTATAGCAAATTTGATGTATTTCGTCAAAGCTCATTACTTCTCTCAGAAGAAAATTGAACTTAAATGCCTTTTACGATTCCTCTGCCAGGCTTGCTTAAATGCGCTTTTAAATGCATCTTTATATCTTCGTCTAATTTTCTTATTGTAAAATCTGTATTGTTAACCGTCTACTTTTTCAACTCCGTGTATATTTTTAACTTCCGTCTACTTTTTCATCTCCGTCTATATTTATAACCGTCTACTTTTCAATTCCATCTATTTTAAGTTAAATCTACTTTCTCAACTCCATCATTTTCTCTGTTTCCTCTGTCTTGTCAAGTTCGTGTGTTAGAAGTGAGGAAAAGCGGGCGATGAAAAATCAACGAGCAAATCACGTCCGAATTAACAAGCGAATGATAGAATAAGCAAATCACTTCCCAATTAAGAAGCGAGACGATAGAAGTGAAACGACCAAATTCACATATTGAAAATTAAAATGCAGACTCAAGTAAGACATAAAGCACAAAAAGTTAGAGCATAAAACTTTACAAAGCGATCATGTCTTAAACTAGATGATTCCTCGATAATCCTCAAACCTCTGCTTTGACAGAGGAGTTCCTTTCGACATGAAAAAATATATGTACAAGGAAAGAGAATGCCAACTCCTCTCTGTTCAACTCAGTCTTACATTGAAGTTCCCTCGCTTTTCAATAGCTCTTACCCAAAAAGCGATTCACACATTATGAATGACTACAAGAAAGATCAACATTATTACAATCTTTCCATTAGATTATCTGTCGATATAACAACATTCTTCATTCGAGTCTTGCTATTTTCTTCTAATCTGCTTCTTTTTGTACACAATCTTCATACTCAAACGAGCTTTGAATCTTATTTTTGCCTCTACTCGATTCGATTCTTTCCACCATTTTCCACACTCAATGCTTTCAAGCGCTTCTTGATTCTTCTTTCTTGAATCTTCTGAAGCAGTTAATCAGTTGACTTCCTAACTAACTCGAGGCGATTCTTGCATCGCTTCTTGATTCTTCTCCTGCGTCATTATTCACGTCTTAAATCATTTTACTATTTACATCTGCAAATGCCTTTAGTAGTCCGTCTGCGTCTTTTATACTGCGTACGCTTTGTTGAAGATTTTCCACTAGATTATCTATCGATTATAACAAGCGCTTTTGCTTTCATCTACTTTTGAACTTTAAATCATTCTTCTTCTTTAAATCGCTTTTCAACGTCTTACTACTTGAGCGTATTTTTGCTTCTTTGAGCATGTTCTTGTTCTTCTTTATTTAAAGCGATTCGGTTGATGTCATTTCAACTCGATTAAACTTCACTTACTAACCCCAAAATCTACAAAGCGAGATATCGAGGCGTCTTTTCGTTATATCGAATAATCTTCTAAGCTGCTATAATAATGTCAAATACTACCAATAACGTATTGCGAAGTAAACAAACATAAGATCAAAACATAGATTGACGTTTCAATTAATATTTGAGCTATGTTTTGCCTATCTCTAGGAAAATCATTTGAGTCTCGCCCTTATGTAATACCACGCAACTCTTCAAGTCTCACCTTCCATATGGTCCCCTAACAACTCTATATTTAAACTTTATATCCTTTCTCCACTAACTTCGGTCAAACAATTCTTACCCTCTTCTTTTGCTCAACAAACAAAGAACGACCGTTCGGTCAATAAGCGATTTTTCTCGATTACTTTTTCATCCTAATTTTTCAATTTATAATGTCAACAAAACCCTTTCTTTATCTTTCGCAACATTTTTATAGGTTCCTCCTTACTCGTGTTGCATTTGCCACTCCAACCTTCGTCTTATTCTTGCTTCTCGATAAAGTTGTGAAATAATTATCACATTTATACACTAATTTACGTTATTTTAATGCGGATATGAATTTCATTTATTTGAGCATAAAGATATTTGAAAAATGTCATAAAGGAAACATATGATCGTCAAAATCAGCTAGATGAGTTACTTATCCAGCAGACATGTGTACTATTTTAATCATATATGAAAGAAACTTATTTCATCTTAGTTCTTCTCCCAACCGATGATTATTTCATTACATTTTCATATTATTTTTTATTTAACTGTCATGTTTAATTTTACCTTGCGTATAAATTCACTGGGCACTTTCACTGCGCATTTGCGCAGTATTAACCTGCTAGTTATTTTGTTATTTTCAACCACTGATGCTTATCTAAATGGCATCATCCTCGGGCATCCATTCATGATAAACAAAATGCCCTAAAAGCTTTGAGTTATTTACCATGTAACCAAAAGATCTCAATTGTTAACTTCAAACCAACTCTAATCTTGTTTGTTAATTTAAATCTAACTCCTAGCTACTAACTAAAAAAACGAGCGACCTATCGGCTCTCGTAAGATAAGTTGGGACCAAAGCTTTGCCTCCTACAAAAGACTTACCCGAGGCGAGTAGGGATTAGTTTGAATGTGAATGACTTAAAGGTGTCTTTTCATAATTGGGACTCTCCTAAAACACCTCATGGGCAAAAAGAAAAGAGCAACCAAAACCACCCAAAATCATGAGAAAAATGAAGACAAGTCAAGTATAAGCTATATCGATTTTTTTTTCTGAAGGAGAATTACAAACAGATTAAGCTACTAGGTGGGAAAAAAAGACCCCAAATATATCTTCTAGGAGGATATCAACACAACCCACAAGCAGGTTTTGATACCAATAGATGCCTAGGTCTGGATACTTGGCCTGATTTGCTAGCCAATCCGTAACTTTATTAGCTTCACAATAAATATGCCTAGCTTTCACTATCCATTGGCGTTGTAGTAATTGTTGAATCCCCAAAATTAGAGTGTTAAATGGAACTGAGGATGGATCAGAGGATGATAATAAATTGATAACGATAAATGAGTCTATGTCAAGTTCCACTCTCCGATACCCTATGCTCCATGCCAAGGTTAATCTTGAGAATACCTCCTAGAGTTCAGCACAAACTGATGTGCAATAATCAATATTATGCATAAAACCACCTAGCCATTTCCTTGTGATGTCCCGCAAGAGGCCTCCTGCTGTATCCCGCGAAGTCAATGTGTAGTACGCTCCATCAGTATTGAGACATATCCAGTCCTGTGGAGGGTTACTCCAACCAATAAGAGTTTCCACATGCTTTCGTGGACACAGTAGTGCACGTCCAACCAAAATTTTTTCTTGAATAATTGATTGGACATATTTAAAGATGACAAAATGAGGGCTAACCAACCATGAGAACTGAGGATCAAAAATTAATTTGTTATGCCAATTCCATAGGTACCAACATGTTGTTCCAAAAACTAACGACCAATCGAGACCTTGGAGTGTCTAATGTTGATGTAAATTATCTAGCAACCAGTGGTTTTTTTCCTCCTGGAAGAAATCATCGAAGATAATGTTGCTGGCAAACCCGCTCCAGAACTGACGAGCTCGTCAGTCGTCCCTAAAAACGTGCAGAATTGATTCAACCTCCCCACAGCATTGGCAAGATGGATCTTTTGATTGATACCTGAGAGTTCGTTGTTGGTTAGAGGGAAGTTTGTCATGAGTCAGGAGCCATAAGAATGCTTGAATTTTTTATGGACCCTCCCATTTCCATATCTTTTCCCATAATATACTTCGGTGATTTTCTGTCTGCTGAGTTGTCAAATTATAGGTAAAGTTGATGGAAAAAATACCGTTTGATGATGCTTCCCAAAGTATGCGGTCTGGACCTAATTGAGGGCATGGAGGTAGGATGTCAGCAATCTCTATGCAGATCGACGAAGGTAGGATATCATGGAATAGTTGCCATTGCCAACCTCCTCGGACATCCATAAAATCCTTTACTAGTTTATTCAACAAGTGGTTGGGGATATAGTAAATTTTCAGGTCTTTAAGAGGGCTAAAGTCATGGACTCATGCATCATGCCAAAACTGTGTTCGGTGACCATTGCCCACCACCCATTTCAATCCTTGGAGGACATGTTCCCATACAAATGCTATTCCTCTCCAAACCATTGACCCTCTGGTAGCTGTGATATGAGTGGGTAAGTTGTTGCAGTTGAAATTATATTTGACACTTAAAACCTGTACCTATAAAGCATCAAGCTGAGTAATCATATGCCAACCAAGTTTAGTCAGAAACGCATCGTTAGTTTCCCTTATTTTTTGGATGCCAAAGCCTCCAGTTGCTTTTGTCTTGCACACTGAATCCCAGTTAAGCAACCCATTCTTCTTGTGCTCCTCTGTTGATTCCCAAAGGAAATGACGAATAATCCTTTCGAGATCATCACATAATTGATGAGGTAGTTTCACTATTTGCATAGTATAGTTTGGAAGAGCAGACAATATAGATTGGATTAGTTTGCTCCTGCCCGTTAATGATAAAAGTTTGCCATGTCAACCTTCAAGTTTCTGCTGTACTTTATCCAGGATATACTGATAGGATCTTTTGGACAAGCGCTCATGGATGATTGGAACTCCAAAGTATTTTCCTAAATTATGGGCATGTTGAAAACCTAGTTGTCGACTTAGTTGCCGCGCCCGACTAGGGGGACATTTTTAGAGAAAAAACACCTTATCTTAATGGGGCTCACCTGTTGTCCAGAAGTTGAACAAAAGAGGTCTAGAAGCTGGTGAATTACGAGCCTTTGATCAACTTCAATTTTGGCAAAGAGGATAAGATCATTTACGAAGAAAAGATGTGTGAGTAAAGGGCTTCTGTGACTCAACCGTATAGGCTTCCATTGTCCGACTTTGACTGCTTCAGTAATCAGATGTCCCAATCTCTCAAGGCACAGAACAAAAATATATGGGGATAATGGATCTCCCTGGCAAATGCCCCTAGTCGGTACGAAACTGCCCGAGAGCTCACCTCCCCAATTCACTTGCATGGACACTGTGGTGATGCATTTCATAATGAGGGCAACGAGGTTATCAGGTAGTCCTGCCTGTATCAACGTGTCTCTAATGAACTCCCAGTTCAAACAATCATATGCTTTTTTAAGGTCAATTTTTAAAGCTATAGACGAAATGCCCCTGCTTTTTCCTTATGACATGGATAACCTCTTATACTATAATGATATTGTCTGTTATTTGTTGGCGAGGGACGAAACTACTTTGGGTTGAAGCCACCAAATCGAGGAGATAGGTTTTGATCTTGTTTGCCACTATTTTGGCCACTACCTTATAAGGGACCGAACAGAGGCTGATAGGTTTGAACTGTGAGATAAAAGATGGTGAAGAAATTTTTGGAATGAGGACTAGGAGTGTTTGATTGAGCTCTGCGTCCCAAAGCTCTAGTTTAATTTTTTTTTTAATAAATTCCTCCACAATGAAACCGACAATGTCCCAATGTTTCTGGAAAAATAGTGCTTGAAACCCATCGACTCCCGGTGCTTTGTTGGCAGCTATTTGAGACATGATTGTTTTGATTTCTTTCGGCTAAAGTGGGCCTCCCATTTCCTCTTTAGCATGAGGTGGTAAGGCTGGAAATGTCTCTTGGGATGAGAGATGCAGTGAACTAGTTTGTTCGCTTGTATATAGGTTTTGTACATAGTCCCTCGCCAAAGACTACAAAGCTGTCTGATTGGATATAACGCTTCCACCCTCGGATCTCAGGGAGTGGACTGTGGTGTGTTTCCATTTATATTTGGTTATTGCATGGTAATAATTCGTTCGATAACCATGAAGTAACCATTGGGAATGGGATTTTTGATACCAGTATAATTCCTCTTCACTTAATACTTGTTCAAGGTCTCGGGTAAGAACCACCTCCAACTGTTGGAGCGTGTCGGAATGTCTCACCTCTAGGGCATGCTGAATGTCTGCTATTCGGGCCAATAAACGATTTTTGTGTTTAAAAATGTAACATCCCACCCCCTCCTGGAAGGGTAAAATAGTAAAATTGGCATGGGATGAGACTAATAGGGAATATTTAGTACTGTTCATGCATAATAGGATCGATACACAGTATCAATTGTGTATATGGAATTACGGTAAATGCATTCATGACATTCCCGGTAATTGGGCCTAAAGCAATTTTATTGGGATTAACGTGGTTAAAGGGTTTGGAAAAATATTCTGAGTGCGCTATTAAGCGTTATAGATTTTAAAGGATTTTCAGAATTTTTGGAATTTTCGGAGAAAATTCGGATTGACCGCAAAATCGCTAAGATGGCAGCCTAAACATGTTTTGGGGTAGAAAAGGTGATTTTCGTGAGTGAAAAATTATTTGGACTGCACCATAAATTGTTTTACATTTTTAGGAATTTTTAAAAATTTTTCTGGATTTTTCCGGAGACAATTCCCGGATCGGAAAAAATTGCCAATTGACGAATTGGTCGATTTTTGGTAGCAAAAATCGCTACCCAATGGCACAGTAATATGTGATATATTATTTTGGGACTGAAAGTAGGGTCATTGGAGTTAAATGGAGTAACATTTTGGGACTAGATTAAACAAATATATTTTGACTTTTCTTTAAATATGTGGACCAATCATAATTTGCCATTTAAAAGGCAACATTAAATGCCTCTCTTCACTCTCTCTCGGATATGTATGTGTTTAAAGGTAAGGAGAAGATTGATTTTTTTAGGCTTTTGTAATAGCCATCCGAAACACATACACACAAACACAAAACAAACTCTTCATTTGCAACCATCGAATTTTTCCCTTTTACTCATCTCTCTTTGCAACTTTAAGCTACCATCTCTTAATCCATCAAAGTTAGATGATGAGGAGATGCATGCTTAGTCTTGGTGGGATTAGTTTGAAAGCATAGGAAAGAATTGAAGAGAAGAAGTGAGGATTGGAAGCTAATAGGTATAGGTAAGTAAAGGAATTTAAATTTCATATGATGTTTGATGATTATTTGAGTATATGAATTGAGGAATTTGATGCTACCAATTTTTCAGTGTTAGCCCTAATATATTTATGACTGTATTAAAATTTAATTTGTATTTATTTTGATGTCTAGTGATGTGAAAAAGGTATTGGAAGTTGTTGAACTAAGGTTAACCTGAAATCTGGAAAGTTGGAATTATAATTGATGTTACTGTTTTATTCATAATTTAATGTGTAGAAATGCAAATGAGGTAAGGTTAGTGGCCACTGAAACTTTGGGATGTTGGCTTCAATTTAGTGTGAAATAGGTGTTGTTGAATTTCAATGATAGAAGGGTGAAGTTTTGAATGGAAAGTTACTGTTCCATTGCCTGTGAACAGTAACCGAAACCACAACATATGAACTTTGTTGATTTTTATGAATTAATTGAGATGGAATTAGGGAGAATGGTCTTCATGGAAGTTGTAGCATATTTGATTATCTTTCCATTTCTACTGATCTTGCTATTTTTAGAATTGTTTATTGGGAGATATGAATTGATTACTAATGACTGGTTTTGAACAGTTTGGATGAAACCTAGCTTAAGTGTGATTTTGTGAGTTTACTGATTAGAGGCAATTTTAACATTTTAAGTGGACTGAACTGGTGTGAGTGAGCTTCTGAAAAGTTGTAGAGGAAAAGATTAACTTGAAAATGACATATGGTTTGTAATTTTTAGAAGTCAGAATTGGGAGTTATGATTTTTTCAAAAACTGACCCTACATTAGGTTATGAGTGACTGATCATAACAGAAACTTCCATAACTGTTTTGAAATTGTTAGAGATCGAATTGGATGATGAGTGCTTCATGAAAATTGAAGTTTGAGATGTTATCTTCACAGGGATATAAAGTTCTGATTTTACTGACTTGTGTAGAGGAAGTTATGCTTGTTATAAGGTCACTGACCAAATTGGAGGATTTCAGGAACAGTGACATTTAATGAATTAATTGACTGGTTTAGAAATAGAATTTGATTTTGGATTGTTCATGAAAGCTGTAGAGGATATTGTGAAATTATTGAACATATTTTTGTGATAATTTATTACTGAAGAATCAGTGAGTTATGAAATTGTAATTGTACTGCCCTGTGTTGATGGAAATTGAGTAGGCAGAAGGTTTGATGGGTTATTTGACACCCTTAGGGTTGGAATTGATTTTTATGGTCTTCTTGAGAATTGTAGAGCTTTTCATAAGCTTTCCAATGAGGTATAGTGGGTATTTTTCTGATTTGTTTGTTAAAAGTTAGCATAATTGGAAATTGGGATTTAAATCGGAAAGAAAGGGAAAGCAGAGGCGAGACAAACTCGCCGTCTCATGAGGGCGACATCTCGCCTCGCGAGGTGAGATTAAGGGCTGGTCGCGAGGCGGCGCCTCGCCTCGCTTGACAGCGAGGTGTATCCGCCTCGAGGGCGGCGTCTCGCCCATGAGGCGGTAGTATGGGTATACCTTTTATTTATTCTTGAATTTTATTTGGTATTAATTGATCCGATTGTTCTTTTGTCAATTTCTTTCCGTCCGACGTCCGATTGACCTGATTCAGAGGCATCGGATTCGTTGAATATTTAATTTCATATTACGAGAAAGCGGGAATTTTAGACTGGAATTTGGCGTAGCCCTATTAATGGAACATGTAAACCTTTGTTTTATTTAATTGAGGACTATAGAGGTCCGAATTGCATACCGTCGGCCTATGGATTTCTAATTTTGATAGAATTTTATTATGGGAAAATATTGAATTAGGACCGGAATTCATGAACATGCATATCTCATCAACATGAGCACAAATTTCATATTTAGTGACTCGTACTTTTACGATTCATATAGAGGCCCAATTGGAGCGTCGATTGACCAAGCGTCACGAGAGGTTTTCGGCATTAGCTCGGAAGTAATAGGTGAGTAACCTAGTTGGTTTCTCAAATTTCTGGTTGTTTACATGCTCAGCGTGAATTCGTGCAAAGATGAATTGAATGATCCTTTGTATGACTCTTGGCATGTATGGGATTGTAATGTATGATTTTCCGCATCTTGAATGGGACCGATACATGACAACGTCTTGATATCTTGGGCTTTATAGCCATATTCTGAATCTTGCTACTGCTGGGCTTTATAGCCATATTCTTGAATCTTCGCTACACTGGGCTTTATAGCCAAATATTGTAAATTCTTGAACAATTGCATTGCATGCATAAATGCATGATCGGATAATGGGCGTGCTTGAGTTGCTATTTTCTTGATAAGAGCTTGAGCTCTCATCAGATCTTGGGGACCTCGAGCAGGGGAGAAAATCACAGACGCGTCCCCACCGAACATCGTGAGCACTTGGGGCAATCTTGAATAAGCTGGAAAGAGTCACATATGCATTGCATTTGCACAAATAGTGATACGTGACATATCTTGCTTTCATAATGGTATGAATTATTGTGAATGGTTTCATATTCTTGTAAATTATTCTTGATCGCCTTCTTGGTAATTGATTATTCTTGTACTATCTTTGTCGCCATGTGCGTAATGCATGATTTAGTGAACCATCGATGATGGTTTCTCACCGAGTTCATAAAACTCACCCAAAATTTGCATCTATTTTTCAGGTCTGAAGAATACCGGTTGACACGGGAGTATGTCTCTGTGAGGCGAGTAAAGGTTAGAGGTCGGGATCGGTTAGGTATACGCATTAGTGTCTTAGTAAATGGTATTCGCAATCAACTTTGTATAACAAGGCATTGTATTTTCTTGAGCCCTTGTGGTATGAATGTTTCTTGCATTGGTGATTGTAATTATTCTTTGGATGGTGTAATAAGCGGCTGGTTTTATTGAACACAGTTTTAAGTACTTACTTGTGTTTGCCGTGTTAGCGTGGAATCAATGGCTTTAAAAAATGTATCGAGTTTTAAATCGTGATGTAATCGCCACTCTCGTGGGACACGGACTCGGATATCACCAGCGATATCGGGTTCGGGTCTTACGGAGTGGGGTGTTACAATTAGGTGGTATCGAGCCCGATGATGCGTAATGTATCTGGGCACGATTTGGAACATAGGTTGCATGCATTTGGGTCGCGTCATTGCAGACCGTGGTAAGCGATCCTAGTGCGAGTCACACGAGGATAAATCCTACTGAGTAAATCGTGTCAGTGACTAAGTGAGAGAAGAGTGAGACTGGATTAGAGTGAAAATCCCTAAAAGGGGATAATCAACTAAGAAAGAATCAAGGAAAAATGAATGAGAAGATTGATATTATACTGGGTTAGAAACCCTCGTATGTGATAGTAGAATGACTGTGTGGGCCTAGACTAATTACGAAATTCTGAATTAAACTGGCAATATTATGGTGACGGAGAACAGAAGATGTTGAGAATTTGGAGAGGTCCATAAGAGATATGGGAAGCATATTGGTTATAGTAGATCTAAGTGAAATTAAAAGCCCGGGATGGTTAGGTAATTACAGTTCTGACCGTATATGTCATGAAAGGGGAAATATTGGAATTGAGTAAAATGTAGACGGTCTAATCGGGCATATTTTGATTCACTGTATTCAAGTTAAAGATCAGTAGATATTATAAGCAGAAGATAATAGCGAAATGGAAAGAAGCTCGATAGAGTCTTTAACGGTTTATTGAGAACTAAAAGAAGCTGAAAAGTAAGATGCCAGTGCCTATTAGAGTGAGGTAAAAGTGTATGCAGATAAATGAAGAATTTGTGAAATGGTTATGATATGGATTGCATAAGCTTGAGGCTGAAATGGTTATGTGACTATGGTGCTACTGAGTTTACACTCTTGATGGTGTATTGGGAAATTCTGAAATTTGTTGAAAAGATGTATATGGACACCAAAAAAAAGAAAAGGAAATGGGTAAGTAAATAGATAGAGATAAAATGGAGTTATATCAACGATTTTGTAGGGTATTGGGGATTTGTAACCACCCGATCATAGATTGTTTGAGAAAATAGTAGATAAGTGGTAGAAAGCAGTAAAATAATAATGATCATAAGTTGATAAGCCAAATTGATATGACCTTACAAGGTCAAGTTACGCATAACGAATTGGATATGGGAATGAGCCATACAGTTTAATGATCTGGGAGAATGAAATAAAGATCTTGAAATGAATGAAACCACAATAGTGGTATATGAAATGAGTTATCGCATTTGAGTTGATTTACCGTTAGGAGTATCTATTAGACAATAATGTTGATTATGATTAATGAAATGTATGTGAAAGATACACGAAATCATAGAGGAAATGGCGGTGAATGCTTAGAATGGTTATAAGTGTAAAGCTCATAATGGGTTAAAGTAAGACATAAGTGGGTGAGTGTACATATGAGAGGAAATGAAAATGATTACGGCATCAATTATTTATTTAAAATTAGCATAAGCGGAAAGGAGTCTTATGGAAGTCTGAATTGTATCGGTTACAAATTGATTTAGGAGTGAATGCTATGGTATAGATTCTGAGAATAAGTGTAAAAGAAAGTATTTAAGTGATTGTCATAAGGAACCTTCGTGAAAGGAATGTTCTGATATTTAAATTATGGCATATAAGTGTTCTGATTGAGATAGTACGTATAGTGAAGAATGATTGAAAAGCAATTAGGGATAATAATTGGTTGATGAGACTTTCGTGAACCGTATAAAGATGGTATCAAGACGAACGGTCAAATGGATAGAAGTATGGACAAAATTAAAAAGTGAAATTGGGTCATAGCTTATATTGTTGAGGTTATCGCGCAGTATGTACAGAAATGTAAAGTATCAACATAAGTGAAATTCTAATTGGAGGTAATCTAATTGCAATGTAAAGTGAATCGATCTCGATTATGATGTAAAAGCTGTTGAGAATCTAGATTTGAAACGAAGAATAAAAGAGTCTCGGCGAGAATTGAGAGACTAAAATAAAATGGAAATTTTGGAGGTTTAACTATGGATGACAAGGTATTAACACATGTTGATATGAATGATATGAAAATAATTGAGAAGAGAAAATGAAAAGAATGGCGAATAGAGACAAGAGGGTCAAAAAGGAAGCCCGACAATGAGGTGATGTAGTGACATCTTCATAAAGAAATTGCAGATACACTAATTGTGAACTCAATGAAAAGGGTAAAAGATGTATGGTAAAGTCGCCTAATAGGGATTTATGCGAGGTAAACAATGGTAATAACTGTGATTAGAGACAGAATGTGTTTGGAAGTGTTGAGCGATGAAAAGTGAAAAGAGCGATAGGACTAATTGAGGAATCGACATCGATGATATACATACTTTGGAAGAGTGGACGGTGAGTATTGAGCTGCGACAATATGTTGAGCAGTATGAAATAAATTGAGCTATTTGTGATAAATGAATGCTGGTGTCATGCTCGCGATTGAAAGCCTTGGAGACTGTAGATTCCTATAAGGATACATTGGGTTAATTTGAGGAAAGAGACCGGTGTAAATACGACAATGTTGAAATGAACGAACAATTCTACCTACTAAACTCAACTAGTGAACAGATAATGCTGCAATGAACAGATCAATTACAGATATTGGGATTTTCAATGAGTGTCAAGCAGATTATGGGTAATTGTGAAGTGTTTCTGAAAAATTGAAGTTGTAAATCTAGTGATAAGAATGGTTAAGAGTGCAGAAAGTAAAGTGATAAATTTTATGATGAGTTGAATGTACGAATGGAATTGGAAAAAAAAAAACAAACAACAACAGTGAAAAAAATTAAAAGAAGAAGTAAGTGTACCCGATAAAAAGGTATTAGAACAAGAAAGTGAACAGTCAAAGTTAGACATTCTAGTATTTGAAAAGTGAAATTGAGTAATTGTAGGTATAAAATAAAGTGATTATTGGCTCAAGTGTTTATAGGTTGAATGTCCAACAGGAAAAAGGTTTGATTATGGTCGTGTTATAGAGTTTTGATTCCTTTGGAGGAATATCTTTGTTACCTTTGCACGATTACTCTTGGGAGTTAAAGACCATAATGAATTTGAGACTAAAATGTGTGAGAAAAAGGAAAGTGACTGAGAAAGACTGCATGGTTAGCTAAAGTGAAACCGGATCTGACAAATGAGACAGAATAAACTGTATATCTGGATAAAGTGTGTGAACACTATAGAATAGTGAATTGTCTTACGAGAATCGAATTTAAATATAAGTGAATGGCATACAACAAATGACTACATTAGGTACATTATTACTGATTATAGACTGATTATAGTGAAGTGGAGTTAAATATCACTGTATTGGTACCAAAGGAATGTAAATCGTCCCCGACGTGATTAAGGGAGGTACCAAAGAAATGAAAATGTACTCAATGGAATCTGAATTAGACTATAGAAACCTTTGGGGAAAAAGGTATTAGAGGGATAAAATATGATGAATAAATAGGTTTGGAAATACTGCACTGAGTAATATATCGGAACCAAAGGTAGTGACTATTCTAGAAATGGCAAGTGAGATAGCTAAGAAAATGAGATCGCCAACTGATAGTTTTGTCAAATCCGTTTACTGTACTAAGTGATAATGAGTTAGCCATAGTAACTGAACCACGGACTGAGAGTGGTTACTGTGATCACTCAAAAAGTGAATCATTAAGTGGAAAAGTATATGGGATATGTAGCATCATATGATAACGGTCATAGTGAACCGTTGACTGAAAATTTCGAGGACGAAATTCTTATAAGGAGGGGAGAATTGTAACATCCCACCCCCTCCTGGAAGGGTAAAATAGTAAAATTGGCATAGGATGAGACTAATAGGGAATATTTAGTACTGTTCATGCATAATAGGATCGATACACAGTATCAATTGTGTATATGGAATTACGGTAAATGCATTCATGACATTCCCGGTAATTGGGCCTAAAGCAATTTTATTGGGATTAACGTGGTTAATGGGTTTGGAAAAATATTCTGAGTGCGCTATTAAGCGTTATAGATTTTAAGGGATTTTCAGGAATTTTTCTGGAATTTTCCGGAGAAAATTCCCGGACTGGCAAAATCACCGGTAACTGGCCTAAACATGTTTTGGGGTAGAAAAGGTGATTTTCGTGAGTGAAAAATTATTTGGACTGCACCATAAATTGTTTTACATTTTAGGGATTTTAAGAATTTTTTGGATTTTAGGAGACAATTCTCGATGGAAAAATTGCCAATTAATGAATTAGTCGATTTTGGTAGCAAAATCGCTACCAATGGCACGATAATATAGGGTATATTATTTTGGGACTGAAAGTAGGGTCATTGGAGTTAAGTGGAGTAACATTTTGGGACTGGATTAAACAAATATATTTTGACTTTTCTTTAAATATGTGGACCAATCATAATTTGCCATTTAAAAGGCAACATTAAATGCCTCTCTTCACTCTCTCTCGGATATGTATGTGTTTAAAGGTAAGGAGAAGATTGATTTTTTTAGGCTTTTGTAATAGCCATCCGAAACACATACACACAAACACAAAACAAACTCTTCATTTGCAACCATCGAATTTTTCCCTTTTACTCATCTCTCTTTGCAACTTTAAGCTACAATCTCTTAATCCATCAAAGTTAGATGATGAGGAGATGCATGCTTAGTCTTGGTGGGATTAGTTTGAAAGCATAGGAAAGAATTGAAGAGAAGAAGTGAGGATTGGAAGCTAATAGGTATAGGTAAGTAAAGGAATTTAAATTTCATATGATGTTTGATGATTATTTGAGTATATGAATTGAGGAATTTGATGCTACCAATTTTTCAGTGTTAGCCCTAATATATTTATGACTGTATTAAAATTTAATTTGTATTTATTTTGATGTCTAGTGATGTGAAAAGGTATTGGAAGTTGTTGAACTAAGGTTAACCTGAAATCTGGAAAGTTGGAATTATAATTGATGTTACTGTTTTATTCATAATTTAATGTGTAGAAATGCAAATGAGGTAAGGTTAGTGGCCACTGAAACTTTGGGATGTTGGCTTCAATTTAGTGTGAAATAGGTGTTGTTGAATTTCAATGATATAAGGGTGAAGTTTTGAATGGAAAGTTACTGTTCCATTGCCTGTGAACAGTAACCAAAACCACAACATATGAACTTTGTTGATTTTTATGAATTAATTGAGATGGAATTAGGGAGAATGGTCTTCATGGAAGTTGTAGAATATTTGATTATCTTTCCGTTGCTACTGATCTTGCTATTTTTAGAATTGTGTCTTGGGAGATATGAATTGATTACTAATGACTGGTTTTGAACAGTTTGGATGAAACCTAGCTTAAGTGTGATTTTGTGAGTTTACTGATTAGAGGCAATTTTAACATTTTAAGTGGACTGAACTGGTGTGAGTGAGCTTCTAAAAAGTTGTAGAGGAAAAGATTAACTTGAAAATGACATATGTTTTGTAATTTTTAGAAGTCAGAATTGGGAGTTATGATTTTTTCAAAAACTGACCCTACATTAGGTTATGAGTGACTGATCATAACAGAAACTTCCATAACTGTTTTGAAATTGTTAGAGATCGAATTGGATGATGAGTGCTTCATGAAAATTGAATTTTGAGATGTTATCTTCACAGGGATATAAAGTTCTGATTTTACTGACTTGTGTACAGGAAGTTATGCTTGTTATAAGGTCACTGCCCAAATTGGAGGATTTCAGGAACAGTGACATTGAATGAATTAATTGACTGGTTTAGAAATAGAATTTGATTTTGGATTGTTCATGAAAGTTGTAGAGGATATTGTGAACTTATGGACCATATTTTTTTGGTAATTTATTACTGAAGAATCAGTGAGTTATGAAATTGTAATTGTACTGCCCTGTGTTGATGGAAATTGAGTAGGCAAAAGGTTTGATGGGTTATTTGACACCCTTAGGGTTGGAATTGATTTTTATGGTCTTCTTGAGAATTGTAGAGCTTTTCATAAGCTTTCCAATGAGGTATAGTGGGTATTTTTCTGATTTGTGTGTTAAAAGTTAGCATAATTGGAAATTGGGATTTAAATCTGGAAAGAAAGGGAAAGGCAGAGGCGAGACAAACTCGCCGTCTTGCGAGGGCGACATCTCGCCTCGCGAGGGCGAGATTAAGGGGCTGGTCGCGAGGCGGCGCCTCGCCCCAAGAGGCGAGTGTATCCGCCTCGTGGGCGGGCGTCGCGCCCATGCAAAGCGATGGGTATACCTTTTATTTATTCTTGAATTTTTATTTGGTATTAATTGATCCGATTGTTCTTTTGTCAATTTCTTTCCGTCCGACGTCCGATTGACCTGATTCCAGAGGCATCGGATTAGTTGAATATTTAATTTCATATTACGAAAGCGGGAATTTTAGACTGGAATTTGGCGTAGCCTATCGACGGAACATGTAAACCTTTGTTTTATTTAATTGAGGACTATAGAGGTCCGAATTGCACCGTCGGCGCCTATGGATTTCTAATTTTGATAGAATTTTATTATGGGAAAATATTGAATTGGGACCGGAATTCATGAACATGCATATCTCATCAACATGAGCACAAATTTCATATTTAGTGACTCGTATTTTTTCGATTCATATAGAGGCCCGATTGGGCGTCGATCGACCGAAGCGTCACGAGAGGTTTTCCGGCATTAGCTCGGAAGTAATAGGTGAGTAACCTAGTTGGTTTCTCAAATTTTGGTTGTTTACATGCTCAGCGTGAATTACGTGCAAAGATGAATTGAATGATCCTTTATATATTTCTTTGGCATGTATGGGATTGTAATGTATGATTTTCTTTGTCTTGAATGGGATGATACATGACATCGATCTTGATATCTTGGGCTTTATAGCCATATTATGAATCTTGCTACTTTGGGCTTTATAGCCATATTCTTGAATCGCTACACTACTTTGGGCTTTATAGCCAAATATTGTAAATTCTTGAACAACATGCATTGCATGCATAAATGCATGATCGGATAATGGGCGTGCCCCAGTTGCTATTTTTCTTGATAAGAGCTTGAGCTCTCATATTATCTTGACCGACCTCGAGCCGAGGGAGAAAATCACAGCGCGCCCCCACTGAACACCGATCGAGCACTTGGGCACAATCTTGAATAAGCTGGAAAGAGTCACATATGCATTGCATTTGCACAAATATTTGTTTTGTGACATATCCGCTTTCATAATGGTATGAATTATTGTGAATGGTTTCATATTATCGTAAATTATTCTTGGATCTTCTTGGTAATTGATTATTCTTGATTATCTCAGACGCCATGTGCGTAATGCATGATTTGAGTGAACCATCGATGATGGTTTCTCATTGAGTTCATAAAACTCACCCAAAATTTGCATCTATTTTTCAGGTCTGAAGAATACCGGTTGACACGGGAGTATGTCATGAGCGAGTAAAGGTTAGAGGTCGGGATCGGTTCGTATCGCATTAGTGTCTTAGTAAATGGTATTCCGCAATCAACGTATAACAAGGCATTGTATTTTCTTGAGTCCCTTGTGGTATGAATGTTTCTTGCATTGGTGATTGTAATTATTCTTTGGATGACTATAATAAGCTGGCTGGTTTTTATTGAACACGGATTTTAAGTACTTACTGTGTTTTCCGTGTTAACGTGGAATCAATGGCTTAAAAAAAATGTATCTGAGTTTTAAATCGACTGATGTAGTACGCCACTCTCGTGGGACACGGACTCGGATATCACCAACGATATCGGGTTCGGGTCTTACGGGAGTGGGGTGTTACAAAAAATATTGCCAAATTCCTCTTTGTTCCATTTCTGTAGTTCTCCTGCAAAGCGATGGAGGGAACCACAGAAATTATGAGGTTCGTGTGTCCAGCACTGTTGCACCATGGAACCAAAAGACTCATTCGCCAGCCATGCCGAATGAAACCGAAACTGACGGTTGACTGTGGACGGCAGAGATGGCTATTAGATTTTGATCAAAATGGGTCGGTGGTCAGATTTAATATAAGGCAAATGGGATACTGTGGTATTAGAGAAACCATTATGCCATTCATTGGAGTAAAAAACTCTGTCTAATCGTGCTGCAAGAGTACCCCCCCTTCAGGTGTAACGTGATCTCTCAAAACCAAGATCATGGAGTTGGCAGGTTTGAATACATTCTTGAAATGCTTTATTAACTATTATGCCTGTGGATAAGCCCCCTCGTTGGTCTCTGGCTTCCAGCTTCGCATTAAAGTTGCCTCCAAGCAGCCAAGCTCCCGTCGTGGTCTGTTGAATTTGCATCAAGTTGTGCCATAAATATTTTTTGTAGTGAATTTGTGGGCTAGCATAAATGGCTATAAATACAAACTGTACACCATCCTTTTTTATAGACGTGTGCACAAACTGTCGATTAGAGACTAGAATTTGAACGTCAATATACTCCCTCCATAAGAGCTATATACCCCCCAAAAAAACCGACTGCTTCTACACGGTAAGATTACTAAAAACCCAACCGGCGAATGACCTTGTCAGCATAGGTACTGCTAATTCGAGTTTCAACCAAGATAACCGTGAACGGTTTATGAGTTCGAACAAGTTGTAACAACACAGGTTTCAGTAGATTCCCTCCCGTACCTGGCAATTCCAAATTAGTATTTACATACTTAATAATGTGAATTTTAACACCACGTTTCTCAAGCGTGGTCAACCATGGCCTGGGTTTCGGTCACTCTAATTGGTTCCATAATTAAATCTTGTTTTTGTGCCTCCTATTGAGAGTCAGTAACCATTTTCACATCGCCTTCCCGACCAGGATCAGCTGTCGAGTCAGGTGGTTCAGGTTGTGGAGTGAGGTATTGCAAATGTGGTATGGTCAAATGGTGAACACTAGTTGCCTCCACCACCACCTCAGTCTTCTCATACTCCATTTCTTCGACACCTGGTAAACGAAAATATGAGGAATGGTAAACTATGTCTTGATGCGTGGAGATAAGAATTGCTTAGTGAGACATTGTTTTTGAGACAGTGGACGTAGTTGCATGCAGGGTACCTTGCTGATGGATGCTAACGTCAGTTGTCTTTTGTGCGTCATGCATGGGGAGACTTAGGGGCTCAGTTTGTAAAATATCCTTGCCTTTGTTCACTAGTCCAATTTTAGTCGAGCCGAGATGTTTCGGGGGAGTTGTTCGAGTCTTTTCCTTACGACCATATGCCACCAAGTTGCTTCTACTGAGTTGTTCTGGGTTGGCAGTCTTATAGCTATTAGGTTCACTAGATCTTGCATTAATTTCAGATTGGATTTCCTCTTCAGGAAGTGTTATAAATCGTTATCCATGAGAGGGCATATGTCCATCCTCAGGAAGGGTGTGTCGTCCCAGTTTATTCCAATGGAGTGGTGGTCTTTTGACGCGTTTGGGTACTTGTACCTATGGCCTATAAGCATCGTGGTGAGTCTCCCTAGTTGATAGTGGTTTTTGGGTGTCGCCTATTGCCTTGCCGAGTCTTTCACCATCCACAATAGGAGGGTCTTGGGTAGTTTGAGGTTTATCCTGACATAGCTCTGCACTGTGGCCCACTCTCCCGCAAGAGAAACAGATTTGAGGTAAGCCTTCAAAAGCCACCTTAATCTCTTCCCCGTCTAATTCAATTCTCGAAACAATTGGTTCTGTTAAATCAATTTCTACAGCAACTCTGGCAAAATTTCCCCTTTATGTCCATTCTATAGTGGTATCGACTCTCACTGTGTGTCCTACAAGGTTTCCCACGGTTTGGAGGATCGCCGGATGGTAACGCAACACCGGGAGGTCAGAAAAACGTACCCACACCACAACTTTTGAGACTTTTCTAGTTCCCAGCCTGAACTGCAAACTCCACTGTTGTACTACCAAAGTATGATCGAAGATGACCCATGGTCCTTTGGTCAATGCTGTCTCATAGTCGTTCGTATCAACTAAGTTAACTAGGAAAAAATCATTATCTAGATCAACGACCTTGAAAGGGCCAGGCATATTCCACATTATTTTGAGTCAGTTTTGTAATAATTGGTAGCCAATACTTTTTCCCAGTAACTTAACAACTACTGCTTTTTCCCAGGTTTTATCTAAACAATTTTAAACGTTGAAGACAATTCAATCGCTTGGCTCTAGACTCCTTGCACTCGTATGATGTCTTGTTCTTCTACCTTGGGAAGAGATTCCTCAGGCCATGCGATCTCATCTTCATCCCCTGTTGGATGATCGCTGGTTACAGCAGCACGATAATACATAGGTTGTGGCATCGGGGGGTTATGGTCCTGTTGGACCCCAAATTTTTTAATTTTATTAAGCATGAATTGATTAAATTTTGTGGTCTTGGAATATAAATTATTTTGTTTGGAGTTTAATTAGCATGTCAATGATTGGAGGATTTATTGCTTAGATTGATGGAATTAGAAGTATTAAATGGAGAAAGTAAGATTAAGTTAGAGTATAGTATGGTGTAAGTTAAATTGAAGAAGTAAGAATGTATAAGGGCCAAATTGGAAGATCACTTAAGGTTAGAAGGCTAAGGCATTACATGGAAGGGCATAGTGGTCATTGCTCATTCATTTAAGGCATAAGTGAAAGAAGTTGTTGTCTTGCATTGAAATTGAAGAAAGAATCGTGAGTGAGGGAGAAGAAAGGAAAAAAAGAAGAGAAAAGCTAGGGTTTTTAGGATATCTTGAAGAACTTGAATAATTTGAAGCATCAACAAGTTAGTATGAGCATTATTCCATCTTGTTTGGTTAGATGAAACTCAAATATAGCTTAACATGTGTGGGAAGTTATTAGTGAATTCTATAGGCAAGTGTTCTCTTTTAGGGTTAATGATCAAAGATAGATTTTGATGTATTTGTCAATGATATTGGGTTGAATTGAGCTTGGAAATGAAGTAGAAGAGGTGTTTTAGTGTTAAGATGGGTTATATCTAAGATATGGAAAGTAAACAAATGAAGAATGTCGAAAAAAATGTCTTCGGAATGAGTTTCTAGAAAAGTTCGCCGCGACGAACTCCATTTTTTCTACACAGACATGTTGCAGTATTTTGGGCATAACTTTTTGTGTAGAGGTACAAATGAGATGATTTTTAATTTAGTGTAAACTAGAGACATAGGGCTATAAATTTTGTGAGGAATTAATTCTAAATTCATTCTTTAAGAATCTCAATGTTAGGATGGAATTCGAGCATAGAATTTTGTTTCGTGCATAAGGATAGTTCGAAATTGATTAGGTAGTAACTTTCCGATTGTTGAACCGAATTGAATGGAATTTTGGTTATTGTTTAAGGAAATCAAGTGAGACAAGTGAGCCAAGAGGATTAATAGGAAGGGCACATTTGAGCAAGTAACAAGCAAGGATTTCAAAGTGGGTTACAGTTTTATAATTAAGTAATAGGCTATAAATATTTTCTTGCAAATGATGGAAATAAATGCTTTCAACTACTTCATGAATATGCATTATAACTCTTTGAATGCTTTGAAAAAGTGTTGTGTGTTTGGTATGAGCTGATGGTGTTGATGATTTATGACAAGAACATGAAAATGATTTTTGAAAAGAAATTATGTTTGAAAAAGATCAAGTTTCGAAAATTTTCCATTTTGGGCGAGAAGCTTACAAGATTATGAAATATATGTTCTGTGGGTTTGCTTTGGTCCATTCTGTTTTCAAGTGCACTTCGACTAAAGGCTTCTCCCTCCTGCCCACTAGTGGCATGGAGCTCTTTTATGGACTCCCTCATGTTTACTACTACAAAAAACCACTAAGTGAAATTGTGCTAGTTCGTTCTATTCACAACTTCACAAGACCATTATATAGAAATGTATTAGTTCGTTCTGTTTATGACCTTCCAGACTATTTTGATGTGCATATGTGCTCAAGATACATTGACAAGATTGATGCATACCTGATTTGCATTATTGAAAATTTGGTTGAGAATTTGAGAAATATATGCTTTGTGACTCAATGTGAGTTTTTGTTACAATGGAAAATAAATTTTCAATGGTGTTGCTTGTTATTGGTTATAAAATTGTTACCCACAAGCTTTAAGCTCACCCCCATTCTCCTCCCCTTATTCAATTGATGAGCAAGAGATCAAGTAGGCCAAGTATTATGGCATCACTCCGAATTGGCATTCTTTTGTATTTTTAAGTTAGATTTTTCGGAATTCAAGGCTTTAGCCGCATTTCAAGTTTTACTAGTTCAAGTTTATTTTGTATTTTGGTTCTCAAACTCAATTGATGTATTGTGGCTTGAAATTTCATTAAACTTTTGTAAAGACTTTGTCCTATTAATATGAATGGAATGTATTTTGGGTTTTTTATGACCACTTTTAAGTTTTCACTTTGCATTTGATGTTTAAATGAGTTTAAGGTTTTGGGAAGTAGTTGGTGTTTATGTTTATGTGTATTTTGTCCTTGGAATTGAATGAATGAGGGTGGTTGAAAAGATTTATGCTTGTATTAAGTAAGGTAGGTTGCAAGAGGTTTTGAGATCTGCTTCAGGGGATTTCGCCGTGGAGAAACAAAAAGTTCGCTGCGGCATAATTAACCTAAAGCTTTTTATTTTCTCTAGTGTGGGGAGTTCGCCGCGGCGAAAATATGATTGCAGGTTTGCCGTGGCGAAAGTTAAATTGTTCGTCGTGGGGTAAAATTCCTGAGAGGTCCAGGGGATTTTCTCACGTGTGTTCGTCGATGCAAAGCCCACCTTTGTTTCTGAAAGATTTTTCTTTTAAATTTTGAAATTTCTAAGCCTCCCTTCACGCTCAAGCTTCATGATTCCATGTTCAATGTTGGGCTCTGGAAATGGGGTCCAACATGTTGTGGTATCAGAGTGACTAGGTTTAGGTCTAGGTGTAGGACTAGGTTTAGGCATGAAATGGATAGATTAAGACATGAAATGAATGTGCATTGTTTTAAATGAATAGCTTGCATTGTTTTAAATTATTTCACATGATTTGAAATTGTTTTATATGATTTGAACTGTTTTACATAATTTGATAATTGTTTTGCATAAACTAAAAGTTTTCAATGGTTTTAAATTGAAGGAGTGAAAATGCCACCTCAAAAGAGAACTCAAGGAGCTATGACTCGATCTTGTTCTTGCCAAGGCAGCACGAATGAATCCTATGTCCTGTAAGATACGAGGACACATTTTGCTCCGAATTCTGAGGCACCTAGTATGCAACAAGAAGTGCCTCTACCGCCCCCTCAGATGCCTCAAACAAACTCTATGGATCCATGGTTCTTTCAAGCCTTCTCCTAGGCTTTTACCTATATCATGGGCCAAGGATTATAATGGTCGATGCCAGCTCCAGTGGATAGGAGTGAGAAGTATGATAAGCTCCGCAAGTTTAGGGCTATAGATTTCAACAGAACTACAAATCCCTAAGAGGCTGAAGCATGACTGAAGAGGAAAAAGGGAGTCCTAATTTAGATGAGTGCAATGATGAAGAGAAATTGAACTATGCACTCAGTTTGCTACAGGAGGATGCACTCCACTGGTGGGAATCAGTGCCCCATAGTCAGGTTATGCCTCCAGTACTGTCATGGAGAGATTTTGTGGAAGTGTTTAGGAAGAAGTACCTCTCTAGAGTTTATATACAAGAGAAGACCAGGGAATTTCTAAATCTCACACAGAGGGATATGAGTGAGAGTGAGTATGAGCTAAAGTTCACTCAGCTTTCCTGATATGCAGCCAATATTGTGGCGAATGAGGAAGACAAATGCTGCAAGTTTGAGGTAGGGCTTCATTTGGGGGTCAAGGAGAAAGTCTTGATCCACAACTTCTGCGACTACCAACAATTGGTAGATGCTGCACTCTAGGCTGAAAAATTGGAGAACATACAAAACGAAGTAAGTAGGAAGAGGAAGAACATGGATCAATTTTCTAAGAAAGGGATGAGTGCTCCAATGCCTGAGAGGAGTACGAGGAGTTATCACACGTAGAGTGAAGTGGGAAGCAATGGCTCTACCAAGAACAAGCAGGCAAAGGCAGTTTCAGGGCAAGCCTCAAATGTGGGAGGCACTGAAAGGACAGGGAGGAGTAGATACACAAACCTCCAATGTAAGCATTGTGGGAAACTTCATGAAGGAGAGTGCTTCAAATTACCTGGAGCATGTTTTCGATGCAGAGAGAAGGGACATATGATTAGAGACTATCCCCAGGTACCAAGGCAAGAGGGATCGCAGTTTCAAGCCCTGAGGAGAGTAGAAACAGTGGGAACCAAGCCAATTACTGAGGTGGGCAGTTTTGGAGCTGCAAAGAAGGCTATTCTTTTAGGAAGGCTAAGGGGTCAGGCACAGGCAAGAGTGTTTGCCATGACAAGGGAGGAAGCAGCAATCGCACCAGAGGTTGTTGTTAAGTCAAACCAGACTTCACGTATTAAATAATTTTGATAATAAACAAAGAAATATCTGAAAGAAAAGCGACTAAGAAAAGCATTTAAAGAAAAGGGGCGATACAAAAGCGCATTTAAAGAAAAGGTATTTAAAGAAAAGCGAGGCGATAAAAAGCGATTTAAACAAAAAGCGATTTAAAGAAAAGCGATTTAAAGAAAAAGCAGGCGATACAAAAGGCATTTAAAGAAAAGCAGACAATACAAAAGCGAGCGGAAGAAAAGCGAGCGAAAGAAAAGCAGGCGATACAAAAGGCATTTAAAGAAAAAGAGCGGAAGCTTTATGAAGACAAAAAGCAGGCGATACAAAAGGTATTTAAACAAAAGCGAGCGGAAGAAAAGCGGGCGAAAGAAAAAGAGGCGATACAAAAGCGATTTAAAGAAAAGCAGGCGATACAAAAAGCGTATTTTAAGAAAAGCGGGCGAAAAAAAAGCAGGCGATACAAAAGCGAGGCGAAAGAAAAGCAGGCGGAAGCTTTATGAAGACAAAAAGCGAGGCAATCTGAAAATAAGGCGGAAGAAAGAAACATCGTTTAAGGCGGTTCTGAGCTAAACTGAATAACCGTTCTTTAAAGATTCAAGAAGCGAGATAGTCAAGAAAGCAGTTGAAGTTCGACTATAAATAAGAGTCGAGATTGAAGAAGAAATAACTTTTGGAAAAGTGAATGAAACTCTGTGTATTCAATATCTCATCTATCTCGAGAAAAAATTGCGAACTATTTTCGAGTGTATATTGTGAAGAGCAACTCTTTTGTAAAAGCTCTTTATCAGTTTTCATTTTGAAAAAGTGCTGAGATAACTCAAGAGGCTAAGAGTAAAAGAATACTTCGTTAAGAGACCAAGAGGCTCATCTAAAAATACTTGTAATCGGTTTGGAGATAGTGAAAATCTCGTAAGAATATCGAGGAATGGGCGTAGCCGGTTTGGGGTGAACCGGGATAAAATTAACGTGTTTCTCTCTAACTCTTACTTTTCTTAAATCGTAGTTTTCATTATTAACAAAGTTTTCAAACTAGTTAAGAATTGATTTCGATAAGTTTTCTGAAAGAACAAGCAATTGTTATTGAAGGGATTAAAGAAAAGTTTATCACAATTCAACCCCCTTCTTGTGTATCTTGGTCATATTATTACTCAATATATTAACGTGTGATTTACTTGATTGGTATCGAGCAAGGTGTTCAAGAATCACTCTAATAAAGTGTGAACTAAAGAAAATGGTGGAATCACACGTATATTGCGAAGGAGCCTCGGTCACGGACCTTGACATTCAATGGTGAAGACTACCACTATTGGAAGGATCGGATGAGATTGTTTATCGAGTCTACTCACATTGACCTTTGGGACATCATCGAGAATGGACCTTACACACTGAAGATGATGATAAAATCCAATTCCACGAGAAAGATGGACGGTGAAGCGAAAGCAAGATTTCAACTAAACTCCAAAGCGAAATTTTTCTTGAGTTGTGCATTGAAGCGAAGCGAGTATGACAAAGTGCATGGATGCGATCTTGCCAAAGAAATGTGGGATACATTATCAATTGCACATGAAGGAACAAATCAAGTGAAGGAGTCCAAGATAAGTATTTTGGTGCATCGAGACGAGTTATTCAAGATGAAAGAAGAAGAGACCATTGATCAAATGTTTGGAAGATTCCAAACAATTGTTAATGGGCTAAAAGCTCTTGGAAGAACGCATAACAGATCAAGACCATGTTGAAAGATTTTGAGGAGTCTGCCCAAAAGATGGAGACCCAAAGTAATGTTGTACAAGAAGCCAAAGACCTAAGCGTCTTGAAGCTTGATGAATTGCTTGGATCGTTGAAGATACAAGTAGAGCTTGATGCGGAAGATAAGCCCAAAAGGAGAAGTCCATAGCGCTCAAAGCAAGTCAAAGAATCACAAAATCCGAAGAAGAAAACAAAAGGAATACATCAAAGGCGTTAAAGATTGAAGAAGCAAAGGATGATGATTCCAAAGAAGTCGAATCTGAATCAAGTGATGAAGGCGATGAGCTATCTTTCATTTCAAGAAAGATAAGAAGAATGTGGAAAAGAAGTCAAAGGAAATTCAACATTTAGAAGGAACAATGCAAAGCGATGAAAAAGTCGATAAAGCATCCATTACATTATGAATGCAAGAAGCGGGACATTACAAGTCCGAGTGTTCAATGTTGAAAAGACAACCCGGAAGGAGTAGAGATAACAAGAAAAGCATGATGGCAACGTGGGAAGATCTGGATTCATCGTAATCGGATACAAGTTCACAAGCGTCGAACATGCTAACATATGTCAGTAGTGAAGAAGAAAGTGATGAGGAGGTAACTTCCGGCTATAATGATATACAAGATGCATATTCAGAATTGTTAGAGGATTCTCATGCTATTACAAAGCAGTACAAAGTATTGAAGAAGAAATATGTGAAAACCTCAAACATACTCATGAGATAGAGTGAGAATATAAGTTTGAGAAAGCAAGTTGAGGAATTGAATAACAACAAAGTTGTAGATAGATCTGAAGAGATTAATCAATTGAAGCGAGAATTAATAATCTCTCAATTGATCTAGCTAAATTCTGAGATAGTACAAAAAGATGAATGAAATGATAGGAGAATCTGAGACATCAGGGATAAAAGCTGGATTAGGGTTTACTAAAAATAAGCTGACATTACGTAGTAAAATCGGTTACTCAAAAAATAAGAAAAGATATCAATCGATTTTCGAAAGGTCATCAACATTATCATTCTACACATCATTATCATTCATTACATCGTACTAACCTAAAGGACCCAAGAGAATCTGGTACCTAAAATAAAATAATATCTCCCACGAAATCCTTCGTTGGAAGAACCGGCAAGCACCATTGGCATATGGACGGTGGATGCTCGCGTCACGTAATGGAAAACAAGTCTATGTTCCTAGATCTTGAGACAAGAAAGGAGGATCGGTAACTTTGGAGACAACCAACAAGGAAAGATAATCGGGTTTGGTAAGATTGGTAAGAATTCTCATGCATGCATTAATAACGTCTACTAGTTGATGGTTTAAAGCATAACTTGATAAGTATTAGTCAATTATGTGATTACGGTTTTGAAGTTTCTTTTAATCAAAAATTTTGTGAAGTCGAAACAAAGATGGTTCCATCTTCTTTTCACCAAAAGACGAAACAATCTTTATAAATTTGATTTAGGCGTTTTTCAGTCTCAAAATATTTCATGTTTTTATCTATGAAGATAAAAGGCGATCGGCATAAAAACTAGGTCATGTCGGTTTTAAACATATTTCAAAACTTTTGAAACATGATTTGGTAAAGGTTTGCCACAAATTCGTTTTGACAAAGATTTCTTTTGTGAAAGTTGTCGGAAAGGAAACAAGTTAAAACCTCTTTCTCTTCAAAACATTTCATAACTTCTTCTAGACCACTTGAGTTGTTACATATGGACTTATTTGGTCCAACAAGAACAATAAGTCTTGGTGGAAAGAAGTATGGACTTGTGATTGTTGATGATTTTACAAGGTTTTGTTGGAAGCGTTTTCTATCACATAAAGATGAGTCTTTCAAGTGTTTTAGAAACCTTTCCATGAGATTACAAAATGAAAGAGGAATGTCTATAGCAAGCATAAGGAGTGATCATGGAGGAGAATTTGAAAATGAGAAGTTTGAGTATTCTGCGAAGAAAAGGAATTTTCATAACTTCTACGCCCCAAGGACTCACATGAGAATGGAGTTGTTGAGAGGAAGAATAGGACGATTCAAGAGATGGCAAGAACAATCTTTGTGCGAGATGAATCTTCCTAAATACTACAGGTAGAAGGCATCAATCTGACATGCTACATTCGAATAGAGTCTTCTTTGCGACCAATGCTGAAGAAAACTCCCTATGAGTTGTGGAATGGAAGGAGACCAAACATTTCTTATTTCCATCCTTTTGGCTGCAAGTGCACTTTTCTGAACACAAAGGAAGCTCTGGACAAATTTGATGCGAAGAAACTTTCAGAATTTTCTAGGCTATTCTCTCACTTCAAAGGCATTTAGAGTCTTCAACCTCACCTCAAAGATCATTGAAGAAACTATTCACGTTAAGTTCGATGATAGCTCTCAACCCAATAAGGAAGAGGAATCAGAAGATGATGCTGTTATAGTGCCCTTGACGCAGTGTAAGGAAGTATCTTCATCAGGAACACTTCATGATGAAAAGACAGATATCTCTAAGAATTTTGAGTTAAAGAAAGATTGGAGATACAAAAGCTCTCATCCTAAAGAGTCAATTATCGTAGAAACCTCAGAAGGTGTAAGAATAAGGTCCAAGTTCAAAAGAGAAGCCAACGTGGCATTTATATCTGAAGTAGAACCTAAAAAGATTGATGAAGCTCTAAAAGATGAAGCATGGATATTAGCTATGCAAGAGGAGTTGAATCAATTCAAGAGGAATAAAGTCGGTCCTTAGTTCCTAAACACGAAAAGAAATCCATTATTGGTACTAGATGGATATTCAAGAATAAGCTAGACGAATCAGGAAAAGTAAGTTGCAACAAGGCAAGATTAGTAGCACAAGGCTATAATCAGCAGGAAGGAATAGACTATAATGAGACATATGCTCCAGTAGCAAGACTTGAAGCAATAAGGATCTGCTTGCATATCTTTGTTTGCCATGACATAAAGCTTTTTCAGATGGATGTAAAAGTGCATTTCTGAATGGCTTTATAAATGAAGAAGTCTATGTCAAGCAACCTCCTGGATTTGAGGATATAAAGTATCCAGATCATGTCTACAGACTTCATAAAGCCTTATATGGACTGAAACAGCTCCTAGAGCTTGGTATGATCGTCTGAGCTCATTTCTTATTGAAAATGGATTTACTAGAGGTAAAGTTGACAAAACTCTTTTAGGAAGAACTTGTATAATGATTTTATTATTGTGCAAATCTATGTTGATGATATTATTTTGGTGCCACCTCAAAAAGTTATGCATAAGCTTTGAAAATATGATGAAAAATAAATTTGAGATGAGCATGATGGGTGAGTTAAAATTCTTTCTTGGATTGCAAGTAAAGCAAACTAAGGATAAGATTTTATCCATCAACAAAAATATGTCAAGGAATTGTTGTCTAAATTTGATATGTGCGGTGTTAAAAGTATGTCTACACCGATGCATCCTTCAAACTTGTTGTCGAAAGGCGAAAGTGGTAAGAAGGTAGATCAAACCCTATTTAGAGGATGATTGGTTCTTTGCTTTATCTTACTGCAAGTAGACGACATTCTATTAGGTGTATGCTTGTGTGCAAGGTTTCAGCCGATCTAGAGAATCTCATTACATAGGCAGTAAAAGCGAATTTTGAGATATCTCGCAGTACTACCGATCTTTGCTTAATGTATGAGAAAGGTAAAGATTTCAGGTTGAATGGATATTGCGATGCGGACTATGCGGTGATAGGATTGAAAGGAAGAGCACGAGTGGTGGTTGTCACTACCTTGGACCAAACACAGTGTCATGGTCAAGCAAGAGACAAAGCTCGATTGCATTATCAACCGCATGAAAATGAATATATGTCCGCCATGAGTTGTTGTTCACAATTCATCGTGGATCAAGTATCAATTGGAGGACTACTCAATACAAGAGGAAGAGATTCCAATATACTGCGACAATACCAGCGCCATCAGCTTGTCAAAGAATCCAATTCAACATTCAAGGGTGAAGCATATTGAAGTTAGACATCATTTCTTGAGAGATTACGTTCAGAAGAAAGTTGTCGATCTACAATTCGTGGAAGCGAAATTTCGGTGGGCGATATCTTCACAAAACCACTAAGTGAAGATCGCTTTAAAGAAATCGAGACGCAACCTCAATATGGTGATGTTAACGGACCAATCATCCGGTTTTCGCAAAGAAGAAGCAGATGAGCGGAGGAGTTAACGGACCAATCATCTGGTTTTTCGCAAAGAAGAAGCAGATAGACCGAGGAGTTAACGGACCAATCATCTGGTTTTTCAGAAAGAAGAAACAGATGAGCGGAGGAGTTAACGGATCATTCATCTGATTTTTAAAGACAAAGGCAGAAGACGGCAGAGTTAACAGATTGATCATCGATTTTCAAAAGAAAGACAATGAAATAATGGAGTTAAGCGGCGTTGACGGTTTGGACTTAAAACTTCTTTCACAAAGAAAATTTTAGAGGAAAAAGGCATCGGATCATCGAGAAGTACAATCGTTCTAGAATTTACTATAAAATCCCTAAAGCGGCGTTTGGGATCTCTAACAAATTCGAAATTGCTAGTTCTCTGAAATCTCTCGAAAATTCTTCAAGCGAGTTCCTATTCACTCGAGAATCAACAAGATGAATGTCAAGCCCATTTTGAGTTGATCCGAGAGCAAACTGGGAAGATTAGTAAACTTTGAAGATCTAAGAAGGAACAAATGGATATAGAGTCGGAGATAATAGCGGCAGGATGGAGAAACATCTTTCAAATCGAGAGCAAGTTTATCTCAAAGAAGTTTATGAGTTACGAAACATACTAAAACTGTGGATAATATAATCGTATCATATGTAGAAACACTCCCTGTTATAGTAACCAAGGAGTTACTGGAAAGAGTCATTGAATGTCCGAGTAGTGGAGTTCAACCTACTAACATGGTGAAATGGATGACTAAGCTGAAGTTGAGCGAAGATGAAGTTACTAAATCAACTTTATGGTCGAACAACCCAAATGAAAGAAGAGCCTCTTGGCTTGTACCAAAAGCAAGGGTTTTGTTTCTGTTGTTTTGTGTGTTGTGTGTTACCTAGGATAGGGTCAAGACATCAAGTCACTACTTTGGATGAACAATGTATCCTTCATCTCTGAATCACCAACCAATAGATTTACCATTTTGATTTATCAATATATGGTTAAATCAATAAAGGATACAAACACTCTCCCGTATGGGATGTTGTTGACAAGGATGTTTAAAGAATCAGGAATCAGATTGGAGTTGGGAGTCAGACAGAAGGTATCTATAAGAAGTTATATAGATTCTACATCGATTGCCAAAATGGGTCTGAGATTTTCAGACAAACAAGGACCAGAAGAATCAAGGAAAGCAACAACTGAGGGGGAGCCTAAACCGAAGAAATCCTCTATAAAGGAGAGAAGATCACACTCTCAAGAGTCGAAGTCAAGATCTGTTCGATTTTTTGAATCAGGTGACTTAAAGCGGAAAGGGGAACCTTTGGTGAGTGACATTCATAAGCAAGCAAGAACGTCACCCACAAAGGAAACTGTGCGACAGAAAGAAGCCAGTCCTTCCAGAGATTCAAGCAAACCAAAGCATTATGAGCAGCGAGATCAAAAGCTACAAAATCATCATCATCAATCCTCGAGAAAGTTTCAGAAACTCAATCTCAAGGAAATGAAAGAAAAAGGAAAGTAGAAGAACCTGAGAAGAAGAAAGTTCAATTTAAGAGGTCACCAAGGTTAAAGAAAATGAGTGCAAGAAAAGAAGAAAATCCAACAACAGAGGAAAAGGCTAAGAAGACAAGGCTAGAAGAAACTATTGTTGACATTTCAAAAAATCTGCTTTGCGTGTCTTTGTTAGTCTTTGTTGATCTTCTTTGAAGTTAATATGGAAGCTGCTACTGAAGCGATTGTGGAAGCTGTTAAGGGTAATATTAAGGATTCTCACAAAATTCTTAATAATCCAAATTTTGAAGAAATAGTTCCTACTACTTTTCAGTCCACACTTGTCCATAAACAAGTTGCTACACATGTTTTGGAACAGAAGGCTACTTCAAAAGTTGTAAGTGTGATGACTAATGTTCCATCCAAGTATTTAACTTCTCAAAGAGAAAGATGGGAACATAGATTGGTTGTAAGAAAGGAGAAGAAGACCAAGTCAGTCATCATCAGAGACAAACCCAAGAGATTTGTCAAAGCATTCTTCAAATCTGTAGAATATGATAATGGCATTTCTCATACATTGGATAGGGTTACAAAATTTCTATGATCAATCGAAGAGAGTTGGGAGAGAACCATATCCACGAGCCATTTGGAGGCGTATCACTTCTTATCCTATCTTGAAAAGTACAATAATCAAGGTGGTACGATCTTGACCAAATTTTGTTGAACTCAATTATGAGAAGCTAAAAGTGAAAGTTCAACTGAGCAAGATTGGATGACATGTCTTCGATCGATTGAAGAGGCGGTAAAATTGATTGATGAAGCATGTAAGGAGAAAAGGAGTGGTAAGTCCATCTGCGTTTATCAAGATCCAGGACCAAGTCTAACTAAGGCCACAAAGCAGATGATCCACGGGGAGGCAATATCGAATGGGTCAAGATTGTTACATTACGATTGGCAACTCGAATGTTGTTTTACTATAATACGTGAACATTCTGCGAAATCGACCTCTATGGAGATCACTTCAATTGCAGAAGCTATGCCATGGTTTGGGCGACTTTTCAGCGAATAAGAGATTCCTATGATCTTGATATCAATGAACAAGCTGTATTTGTTCCTCCTCCTCTTCGCAAATCATTGAACCAAATGTCTTTAACAAGGAAGCTTATACAACAACGGTGGCTATCGTTGAAAAGCAAGTTGTTAAGGCGGTACCCTCGATTGCAGATGAATCATCAACTCTAAAGAAGCATGTTAGAAGCTTGATAAAGATATGAAGAAGATTAAGAAGATCTTGAAAAAGTTGGTGAAGCAGATTGGAAAATAATTTTTTGATCAATAACAAATAGGGGAGAAGGAGAAGGAGAAGGAAGAAATCAATTTGGAAGGATGAAGATAATTTTTATCTCAATACTTCGTATAATTCACAAGTATATGATACTTTTCATATTTCTCTAAATACAAGTATTTGTTATTATCAAAAGGGGAGAATTTTAAGTCAAACCGGACTTCACGTATTAAATAATTTTGATAATAAACAAAGAGAAATATACGAAAGAAAAGAGACGAAGAAAAGCGAGATGAAAGAAAGCGAGCGGAAGAAAAGGCATTTAAAGAAAAGCGGGCGATACAAAAGCGAGCGGAAGAAAAGTAGACGAAAGAAAAACATACGATACAAAAGGCATTTAAACAAAAGCGAGCTAAGAAAAGGATTTAAAGAAAAATGAGGCGATACAAAAGCGATTTAAAGAAAAGCAGACTAAGCTTTATGAAGACAAAAAGCAGACGATACAAAAGCGCATTTAAACAAAAGCGAGGCGGAAGAAAAGGCATTTAAAGAAAAGCAGGCGATACAAAAGGCATTTAAAGAAAAGCAGGCGATACAAAAGCGAGGCGGAAGAAAAGCAGATGAAAGAAAAGCGAGGCGATACAAAAGGCATTTAAAGAAAATGCAGGCGGAAGCTTTATGAAGACAAAAGCGAGGCAATACGAAAATAAGGCGGAAGAAAGAAACATCGATTTAAGGCGGTTCATGAGCTAAAGCTGAATAACCGTTCTTTAAAGATTCAAAGCGATAATCAAGAAAGCAGTTGAAGTTCGACTATAAATAAGAGTCGAGATTGAAGAAGAAATAACTTTGGAAAAAGTGAATGAAACTCTGTGTATTCAATATCATCTATCGAGAAAAAAATTGCGAACTATTTTCGAGTGTATATTGTGAAGAGCAACTCTTTTGTAAAAGCTCTTTATCAGTTTTCATTTTGAAAAAAGTACTCTGAGATAACTGAAGAGGCTAAGAGTAAAAGAATACTTGTCGTTAAGAGACTGAAGAGGCTCGATCTAAAGAATACTTATGTCGGTTTGGAGATAGTGAAAATCTCGAAGAATATTTGAGGATCGGGCGTAGCCCACGGTTTAGGGTGAACGGGATAAAATTGCGTGTTTCTCTCTCTAACTCTTACTTTTCTTAAATCGTAGTTTTCATTATTAACAAAGTTTTCAAACTAGTTAAGAATTGATTTCGATAAGTTTTACGAAAGAACAAGCAATTGTTATTGAAGGGATTAAAGAAAAGTTTATCACAATTCAACCCCCCCCTTCTTGTGTATCTTGGTCATATTATTACTCAATATATTAACGTGTGATTTACTTCAGTTGTCACTGGTGTGGCCCAGTTATTTGATTCTGCAGTATATGTGTTAATTGATTTTGGTTCCACACATTCCTTTGTTTCTGCAAGTATGATTTTGCATGGTGTGAATTCAGTTCCTTTGAATAGTCCTTTGCTTGTTAGTACACCTTTAGGGAGGAATGTGATAATCAGTTAAGAAATGGTGCTCGATTGGTAGTGGACTTACTGCTTCTAGACCTAAAAGGCTTAGATGTCATACTGGGAATCGATGTTATGGAGAAGTATCATGCGAAGTTAGATTGTGGCCTTAAGGAGGTTGAGTTTGATCTGGGCAATGGTGAGAAGGTGATTTTCAAAGGGGATAGGAAAACACCAGTACTAAGAATTATTTCGGCTTTACTAGCTGACAGAATGATAGGAAAGGGGTGTGAAGCCTTTTTGGCGCAAGTTGTGGATACTAATGTGAATGAAGGGAAGTTAGAGATTTTTCGATTGTGAGGGAGTTTCCAGATGTGTTCCTAGAGGATTTACCTAGTTTGCCACCGGTAAGGGAAATCGAGTTTGCCACCGACTTGACTCCCAGTACTGCGCCTATTTCGATAGCACCGTATAGAATGACTCTAGCTGAATTGAAGGAGCTTAAGGAACAGTTGGAGGAAATACTAGAGAAGGGGTACATAAGGCCAAGTTTGGCACCATGGGGAGCGCCAGTTCTGTTTGTTAAGTAAAAGATGGAACATGGCAGATGTTTATCGATTACCGGAGACTCAATAGGGTGACTATTAAGAACAAGTATCCTTTGCCTCGGATTGATGATCTGTTTGACCAGTTGTAGGGAGTAAAGGTCTTTTCTAAGATTGATGTTAGACCCCAATTTTTTTTATGATGTCATTAAGTATGAATTGTGATAATTGAGTGATTATGCCTTAGTTTGATTAAATTGGGAACATTAGTGGATAATTGAGGTGTATTTGCGTTTTATATAGTTTAATTGTGGTTTAATGAGGATTAAAAAGGGTAAAAGTTTATGAGGGCATTTTAAGAAAATTTCTTAGGTTGGAATGGGTTGAGGCTTGTGAGGAGGGGTAAGTTGGACTTTGTATTTTCTTTAGGTTAGGGTTGAGAAGAAATAAGAAGAAGAGGAAAAGAAAGAAAGAAATAGAAGAGAAGAGAAAGAGGAAGCGTCGTCGGTGGAGAAGAAGAAGAGAAGAAGAGAGATTGTTAATCTTTGAGATTTTCGACAGTTTCAAAGCATTTCCAGGTAAGTCTCGTTTTGTTTAAGCTTGTTTTAGTTGGATTAAACCCTAAGATGACTTGAATATGTGAGAATCGAAGGTTTTAGGGTTTTAGGGCATAAATGTAGAGATTTCCTTGAGTTGATGTGTTTGTGATGGATTTGAAGCTTAGAATGGGTTAGAAATGGAGTAGAAGACTTGATGTAAGGTTTAGATGTGTTGCATTTGCGTTTGGGGAAGGATTGAAGTTGGAAATTTCTAGAAATCAGGTCTCGGAGTCGACCTCCAGACCCGCACGTCGCGATGTGCGTATGAGCACGCCGCGGCGTGTGTGAAAGGGGGAACAACGTCGCGGCGAGCGGAAGCACGCCGTGACGTGCGAGAAGGAGCACGTCGCGACGTGCGGGAAAATTGGTGCACGCCGCGGCGCACACTTGCGTGAACGTCGCGGCGAGACCAAGCCGTTCGCCGCGACGAACGAAGCTTCGTCGCAGCGAGCCCCCTTTTGTCCAAAAATGAAATGTTTAGTATTTGGGACGTATCTTTTGGTGTATATGTCCAATTGAGGTGATTTCAGATTCATTGTGATCTAGAAATAAAGGACTACGAGTTGTATGAAGAAGGAAAGTTCGGAAATTGTTTCAAAGAGTTCAAAAATTTCGATGGGAGTCGGATGGAGACTTTTAGCACTTTACTTTTTGCTTTTCGAGCTTTATTGAATATTTGCTATGGATATTAATTGTATGAAAACTTGGTTTATTATAGGGAACCAAGCTGATTTGACCCAATCGCAAGAGGAAGGACAACAGTGAGTCTGATACTCAAGCGATACTAGGTGGGTAATATGTTTATGGTTATTGTGTGTATGGGCAAATTGCCTGATGTGTGCTTGCTTGCATTATATGACATTACTTGTATTGAATTACATGAGAATTATGGAATATGCTTTTGATTATAATTATGCATGGATTGATAGGCCTTTATGGCAATGGACAAGAATGAGAATTGAGAAAATGTGAGAAATGCTTTAGCATGAATCGAATGGACTATGTGAATTGTTTGGGTAAGAGAGTTACGGATGGAGTCACGCACGTTGTGAGAAAGCCTTCTCTGGCTGCTCGCAGGGCAACGAGATCCTTGAGAAATCGGACTCGGATAATTCTGATTTACCTTTGGGTTATCCGGATCGTTCTGGAACTCTCGAGCCAATTGATTGTGCATACGATGGGCTTGTTGAGCATAATACATGTTTGCTATGATTGACTTGTTGCATAAAATTGTTATATTGAAAATAGAAATTGCATGACCTATGTTTATCTGAATGTGAATTATTTGATGAATGTGGAGTTATGAATATATGTATATTGCTTGATTGTGTGGCTCGTTGCCAATGGCTATAAACGTATATGCTACTGAGCTTCGCAGCTCACCCCATTACTCTCCCCTCCTTAGGTGCAGATCGAGACGATTGTCGACCTTGCAAGGCATCGGAAACTTCAAGCTAGTTAGGAGCCTTGTATAAGTTAGTATTTTGGTTAGCCCACCAGCATTTCATCATGGAGCATACTTTTGTATTTTGGGATTTAATTTCATTTTTTATTGTGTTATATTTTGAGATACTTATTGCATTTTTTCGAATGAGAATGACAGATGAATTATGCAATTGGAATGGTGAATGGATGTTTAGAATGCATGTATAAAATGTGTATATGTATGAGTATATGTATTGTTATATGAATCGAATGGTTCTTTGTATGGATGTTGGGATAGGGTTCGAAGGTTTATGGAGAGCCCGTCGCAGGCACGACCCGAGGGGCCGCCTCGGGAATCGGGGATCCGGGGCCCGGGCCCAACATGTTTGGTATCAGAGACTAGGTTTAGGTGTCCTCGGCTTAGAATGCATAGTAGGATGAATTGTTTGCTATCTGACTCTTTGTTGTATTGATTAAGTGACATGCATATCATGCATACATGTAGATTGCCATATAGCTAATCCTTAGTGTTTACCTTTGAAGGAGTACGATGCCACCTCGTAGAAGGATACGAGGAGTGATGCAAGGATCTACCGCACCTGACTCTCCGACTAGAGAGGAGAGGACTGATGAGTCAGTTGTCCCAGGGAATGCTGAGGCTTCTGTAGGGCTAGGTAGTGAGCCCGTTCCGTCGCCAAATCAGGAGTCGCCAGCTATGTAGGAGCAAGTGCCTCCTTTGGATCCGAGGTTGTTCCAGTCCTTTACTCAGGCATTCGTGGAGGCTATGGGTCAGATGCCACAGCCTTCTATTTCAGCCCCAGTTCAGAAGGGGAGACGGTTTGACCGGTTGAGGAAGTATAGGGCAGTTGATTTTTTTGGGACTTCCGATCCTAACGAAGCCGAGACATGGCTGCGAAAGACCGAGAGAGTGCTGGATCAGATGGAGTGCGAGGATGACGAGAGAGTCATCTATCTTGCCACTTGCTTGAGGAGATGCACTTCTTGGTGGGAGGCGTGCTGAGGGGCAGATTAGGCCGATGGGGTTGGCATGACAGGATTTCGTGGTTGCTTTCAGGAAGAAGTACCTGTCAGAGGTATATGTTCAGCAGAAATAGAGGGAGTTCCTCAGTTTGACTCAGAGAGATATGACTGTCAGCGAGTATGAGCGCCGATTCACACAGTTATCCTGGTATGCTTTGGATTTGATCTTGAGTGATTTGCCGGATGTCGCATGAGTTTAGTCGGGATTGCACTGCTATCGAGAGAAGGTGATTGTGCAGAATTTTGTGATTTCAAGCATTTGGTCGAGGCGATCTTGAGGTGGAGAACATAGAGAATATCAAGAGTGCGGTGAACAAGAAGAGAAAGGGCAGAGAGCAGTCCAGGAGAGGGGGTAGCACTAGTACTCCTATGCTAGACAGGAGTGCTAGGAGCTTCCCTGTTCAGTCAGAGGAGAGGAGCAGTGGTGCGAGCCGACCGAGGTCGATGAAGACTTCTACTGTTTCTCACCAAGCCTCAACGGTGGGTGGCGGTAGAAGGGGAGATGGAGATAGATCGTTCGTCCCGAAGTGTGAGCACTACTGGGAGAGCTCATAGAGGAGAGTGCTTGATTGACGGAGCTTGTTTCAAGCTGTGGGAGAAGGGACACATTGCCGAGAGTGTCCTCGGCCTCCTGACAGGAGAGAGGTCGGATCAAGCTCAGGAGGACAGAGACCATGGGATAGAGGACTGCGACAGAAGTGGGCAGTTCAGATGCAGCTAAGAGGGTGAATCTTTCGGGGAGACCGGGAGGGCAGGCACCAGCTAGGGTGTTTGCGATGACTAGGGAGGATGCTGAGACTGCACCAGATGTTGTCACGGGTATGGTACAATTATTTTCTGATACTGTGGTTGTTTTGATTGATTCGGGTTCTACTCATTCGTTTGTTTCCTCGAGTAGACCCGTGTGTGACATGATTGTGAGCCCATTGGATACTCCGCTGATGGTGAGTACTCCAATCGGTCAGTACATTGTGATTAGTCAAGTGTATAGAGGTTGTGAGATTCGCATCGATGGAGAACTTCTAGTGGTAGATTTGATGCCACTAAAGATGAGCGGTTTAGATGTGATTTTGGGCATGGATACATTGGAAAAGTACAATGCCCGTTTGGATTGTAAGCAGAAGACAGTGGAATTTGATTTGGGTGATGGCAGAGAAGTAGTGTTTACTAGGGACAGGAAAGCGAGTTCGCCCAGAATTGTTTCAGCTATGACAGCAGAGAGGATGATGAGTAAAGGGTGTGAGGCATTCTTGGCCTATGTGGTGGACACCAGGGCTGATAGAGGAAAGTTGGAGGATATTCCAATAGTCAGGGAATTCTCGGATGTCTTTCCCGAGGAATTGCCAGGACTACCGCCAGCTAGGGAAATTGAGTTTCCCATTGAGCTTTTGTCAGGTACAAGGCCGATTTCGATTCCGCCTTACCGGATGGCTCTGGCGGAATTGAAAGTGCTTAAGGAGCAGTTGGAAGAATTATTGGAGAAGGGGTATATTAGGCCGAGTTCTTCACCTTGGGGAGCTCCGGTTCTTTTTGTCAAGAAGAAAGATGGATCGTTGAGGATGTGTGTAGACTACAGAAAGCTGAATCAGGTTACGGTGAAGAACAAGTATCCGCTTCCTCGCATTGATGATCTGTTTGATCAATTACAAGGAGCGAGAGTCTTCTCTAAGATTGACTTGAGATCGGGATACCATCAATTGAGGATTAAGGAGTCGGATGTGCCGAAGTCTGCTTTCAGGACTCAGTATGGGCATTTTGAGTTCTTGGTGATGCCTTTTGGATTGACAAATGTTCCGGCAGCATTTATGGATTTGATGAATCAGATATTTAAGCCATTCTTGGACCAATTTATCATCGTCTTCATTGATGATATATTGGTGTATTCTAAGAGTGATGAGCAGCATGAGGAGCATTTGAAGATCGCTTTGGAGACTTTGAGGACGCATGAGTTGTACGCCAAATTCGATAAATGCAAATTTTGGCTTAGGGAAGTTTCATTTCTTGGACACGTGATCTCAGAGCAAGGAGTTCATGTGGATCCAAAGAAGATAGAAGCGGTTGTGAATTGGGAAGCACCAAAGAATGTGGCAGAAGTGAGAAGCTTTCTGGGTTTAGCAGGTTATTACAGGAGATTCGTGGAGGGATTCTCCATGATAGCCGCTCCAATGACAAAGTTGTTAAGAAAAAAATCAGAAGTTTGTTTGGAGTGATTAGTGTCGGAGGAGCTTCGAGGAGCTCAAGCTCAGATTGATGAGTGCTCCGATCTTGGTTTTGCCTTTGGGTGATGAAGGTTATTCGGTGTATAGCGATGCTTCGAGGAAGGGTCTTGGATGCGTTTTGATGCAGGGAGATCGGGTGATAACTTATGCTTCGAGGCAGTTGAAGCCTTATGAGCTGAATTACCCGACGCATGATTTAGAGTTAGCAGCGGTGATCTTTGCCTTGAAGATTTAAAGGCATTATTTGTATGGAGTTCAGACTCGGATCTTCACTGATCATAAGAGTCTCAAGTATTTGTTGAGCCAAAAGGAATTGAATTTGAGGCAGAGAAGGTGGATCGAGCTACTAAAGGATTATGACTTGTTGATTGAGTATCATCCGGGCAAGGCCAATGTTATGGCGGATGCCTTGAGCAGGAAGTCGTCGATTCCTCATGTTCGATCAGTTTATCTTCCTTTATTGGAAGAGATGGCCAAGCTTAAGATAAGCTTGAAACAGGAGGAGTTGGAGTGTCTTCTCGCTAATTTCAGAGTGAGACCGATTCTCAGGGAAAAGGTTAGGGAATTGCAGGCCCAAGATGCAGATTTGAGCAGAGTCAGGGATGAAATTCAGAAGGGTAAGGTTTCTGAGATAAATGTGCAGGATGATGGGCTTATGACAGTGGAGAACAGGTTGTGTATTCCTGATGTGCAGGAGGTTAAGGCTGAGATTATGGATGAGGCACACAATGCGCCTTATGCTATGCATCCAGGTAGCACCAGGATGTATCGGGATTTGAGAGAGCATTTTTGGTGGAAAGGCATGAAGAGGGATGTGGCAGAGTTTGTGAGTAAGTGTCTCGTGTGTCAGCAAGTCAAGGATGAACACCAGGCACCTTCGGGCAAGTTAAGGCCGTTGCCTATTCCGGAGTGGAAGTGGCAAAGGGTGACTATGGACTTTTTGATCGGTTTGCCTAAGACCAGCAGGTGGCATGATGCCATTTGGGTGATTGTGGACCGGTTGACCAAGTCAGCCCACTTTTTGGCGATCAAGCAGACTGATTCTTTGCATGTGCTAGCAAAGAAGTATATTGATGAGATAGTGAGATTGCATGAGATTCCGGATGCAATTGTGTCCGATAGAGACCCTCGGTTTACTTCGAGGTTTTGGGGCAGTTTGCAGGAAGCTTCGGGGACGAAGCTGAATTTTAGTACGACGTTTCACCCTCAGACGGATGGTCAATTTGAGAGGACCATTCGGACTCTTGAGGGGATGCTTCGGACTTGTGTGATGGATTTCAGAGGAGCTTGGGATGAGCATTTGCCGTTGGTCGAATTTGCTTATAACAATTCGTACCATACGAGCATTCAGATGGCTCCATATGAGGCATTGTATGGGAGGAGATGTAGGACTCCCATCTGTTGGGATGAAGAAGGAGAGAGGCAATTGGAAGGACCGGAATTGATTCAGATGACAGTTGAGAAAATCAATCTGGTTAAACAATGACTTAAGGCAGCACATGATAGGATGAAGAGTTATGTTGATGCTCACCGAAAGGAGATGGAGTACGAGGTCTGTGAGAAAGTGTTCCTTAAGACATCTCCTTGGAAAGGAGTATTGAGATTCGACAAGAAGGGTAAGTTGAGTCCGAGGTATGTGGGTCCTTATGAGATCCTGGAGAGGATTGGGCCACTCGCCTACAGGTTGGCGTTACCTTCGGAGTTATCGCAGATTCACGATGTCTTCCATGTGTCTATGTTGAGGAAATATAGATCGGATCCTTCTCACATCATTCAGACTAGCGAGGTTTAGCTAAGGGATGATCTGATTTACGAGGAGCAACCGGTGGAGATTTTGGATACCAAGGACAAGGTCCTTAGGAACAAGATGGTTCAGTTAGTCAAAGTACTTTGGAGGAACCATTCGATAGAGCAGGCTACATGGGAGCCATTGGAAGCCATGCGGGAAAAGTATCCGCATCTCTTTGACGATTCAGGTAAATTTCGAGGACAAAATTTCTTTTAAGAGGGAGAGAAATGTTAGACCCCGAATTTTTTTATATGATATCATTAAGTATGAATTGTGATAATTGAGTGATTGTGCCTTAGTTTGATTAAATTGGGAACATTAGTGGATAATTGAGGTGTATTTGCATTTTATATGGTTTAATTGTGGTTTAATGAGGATTAAAAAGGGTAAAAGTTTATGAGGGCATTTAAAGAAAATTTCTTAGGTTGGAATGGGTTGAGGCTTGTAAGAAGGGGGTAAGTTGGACTTTGTATTTTCTGTAGGTTAGGGTTGAGAAGAAATAAGAAGAAGAGGGAAAGAAAGAAAGAAATAGAAGAGAAGAGAAAGAGGAAGCGCCGTCGGTGGAGAAGAAGAAGAGAAGAAGAGAGATTGTTAATCTTTGAGATTTTCGACAGTTTCAAAGCATTTCCAGGTAAGTCTCGTTTTGTTTAAGCTTGTTTTAGTTGGATTAAACCCTAAGATGACTTGAATATGTGAGAATCGAAGGTTTTAGGGTTTTAGGGCATAAATGTAGAGATTTCCTTGAGTTGATGTGTTTGTGATGGATTTGAAGCTTAGAATGGGTTAGAAATGGAGTAGAAGACTTGATGTAAGGTTTAGATGTGTTGCATTTGCGTTTGGGGAAGGATTGAAGTTGGAAATTTCTGGAAATCGGGTCTCAGAGTCGGCCTCCAAACCCGCACGTCGCGACGTGCGTATGAGCACGCCGCAGCGTGCGTGAAAGGGGGAACAACGTCGCGGCGAGCGAATAAATTATTCGCCGCGACGTGCGAGCGGAAGCACGCCGTGACGTGCGAGAAGGAGCACGTCGCGACGTGCGGGAAAATTGGTGCACGCCGCGGCGCACACTTGCGTGCACGCCCGGCGAGACCAAGCCGTTCGCCGCGACGAAGCTCCAAAAATGAAATGTTTAGTATTTGGGACATATCTTTTGGTGTATATGTCCAATTGAGGTGATTTCAGATTCATTGTGATCTAGAAATAAAGGACTACGAGTTGTATAGAGAAGGGAAGTTCGGAAATTGTTTCGAAGAGTTCGAGAATTTCGATGGGAGTCGGATGGAGACTTTTAGCACTTTACTTTTTGCTTTTCGAGCTTTATTGAATGTTTGCTATGGATATTAATTGTATGGAAACTTGGTTTATTATAGGGAACCAAGCTGATTTGACCCAATCGCAAGAGGAAGGACAGCAGTGAGTCTGATACTCAAGCGATACTAGGTGGGTAATATGTTTATGGTTATTGTGTGTATGGGCAAATTGCCTGATGTGTGCTTGCTTGCATTATATGACATTACTTGTATTGAATTACATGAAAATTATGGAATATGCTTTTGATTATAATTATGCATGGATTGATAGGCCTTTATGGCAATGGACAAGAATGAGAATTGAGAAAATGTGAGAAATGCTTTAAGCATGAATCGAATGGACTATGTGAATTGTTTGGGTAAGAGAGTTACGGATGGAGTCACTCAGACGTTGACGATAAAGCCTTCTCCGGCTGCCGCTTGTGCAACGAGATCCTTGAGAAATCAGACTCGGATAGTTTACGGATTTACCTTTGGGTTATCCGGATCGTTTACGGAACTCTCGAACCAATTGATTGTGCATACACGATGGACTTGTTGAGCATAATATATGTTTTCTATGATTGACTTGTTGCATAAGAATTGTTATATTGAAAAATAGAAATTGCATGACCTATGTTTATACGAATGTGAATTATTTGATGAATGTGGAGTTATGAATATATGTATATTGCTTGATTGTGTGGCTCGTTGCCAATGGCTATAAACGTATATGCCACTGAGCTTCGCAGCTCACCCCATTACTCTCCCCTCCTCAGGTGCAGATCGAGACGATTGTCGACCTTGCAAGGCATCGGAAACTTCAAATTAGTTAGGAGCCTTGTATAAGTTAGTATTTTGGTTAGCCCACTAGCATTTCATCATGGAGCATACTTTTGTATTTTGGGATTTAATTTAATTTTGTATTGTGTTATATTTTGAGATACTTATTGCATTTCTTTGAATGAGAATGACAGATGAATTATGCAATTGGAATGGTGAATGGATGTTTAGAATGCATGTATAGAATGTGTATATGTATGAGTATATGTATTGTTATATGAATCGAATGGTTCTTTTTATGGATGTTGGGATCGAGTCCGAAGGTTTATGGAGCGCCCGTCGCAGGTGCGACCCGAAGGACCGCCTCCGGAATCGGGGATCCGGGGCCCGGGCCCAACAATTGACCTCAGATCGAGCTATCATTAGCTCAGAATCAAGGAGTCTGATGTGAGTAAGACAACCTTTAGAACTCGTTATGGGCATTATGAGTTCCTAGTCATGCCATTTGGTTTGACCAATGCTCCAGCTGCTTTCATGGATCTTATGAATAGGGTTTTCAAGGAATATCTGGATCAGTTTGTCATAGTGTTTATCGATGACATTCTGGTGTATTCCAAGAGTGAAGGAGAACATGAGGAGCATCTCAAGATTGTGTTGCAGACATTGAGGGAAAGGGAACTTTATGCCAAATTCAACAAATGTGAATTCTGGCTTCATAAGGCGATATTCCTTGGACATGTGATTTTTAAAGATAGGGTGCATGTTGATCCAAGAAAGATTGAAGCAGTAGTGAATTGGCATGTACCTAAAACAATGACAGAGGTGAGGAGTTTTTTTGGGTCTAGCAGGTTATTATAGGGGTTTGTGGAAGGATTTTCTATAATAGTTGCTCCGATGACTAAGTTATTGAGGAAGATTTAGAAATTTGTCTGGATTGAGGAATGTCAGAAAAGTTTTGAGGAGCTCAAGCACAGATTGACAAGTGCTCCGATTTTGATTTGACCTACTGGAGATGAAGGCTATACAGTGTATAGTGATGCTTCAAGAAAGGGTTTAAGTTGTGTGTTGATACTAGGAGACCGGGTGATAGCTTATGCTTCACGGCAACTGAAGCCTTATGAATTGAATTATCCGACCCATGATTTGGAATTGGCAACAATGATTTTTGCCTTGAAAATTTAGAGACATTATTCTTATGAGGTTCAGATAAGGATTTTTACAAATTACAAAAGTCTCAAGTATCTGTTGAGTCAGAAGTAATTGAATTTGAGACAGAGAAAGTGGATTGAGTTCCTTAAGGATTATGATTTGTTGATTGAGTATCATCCAGGAAAGGCAAATGTAGTGGTGGGTGTTTTGAGTAGGAAATCCTCAATAGCCCATGTTCAGACAGTTTATCTGCCTTTATTGGAAGAAATGGATAAGCTTAAGATGAGCTTGAAATAGGAGGAACGGAATTGCATTCTTGCTAACTTTAGAGTAAGACTGATAATTAGGGAGAAAGTTAGGAAATTACAAGCACAGGATGCAGAATTAAGTAAGTTTCGAGAAGAAATTCAGAAGGGCAAGAAATCTGAAGTGGTAATTACAGATGATGGACTCATGACAGTAAGAAATAGATTTTGCATTCCGAATGTCAAGGAGGTGAAGGATGAGATATTGGATGAGGCACACAATGTGCCTTATGCCATGCACCCAGGTAGCACCAGGATGTATAGAGATTTAAGAGAGCATTTTTGGTGGAAAGGTGTGAAGAGGGATGTAGCAGAGTATGCAAGAAAGTGTCTAGTGTATCAACAAGTCAAGACTGAACACCAGGCACCTTCAGGTAATTAAGTGTAGCGCCCCACTCCCGCGATGATCCGAACCCAACATCGATGATGATATCCGAGTCCGTGCCCCAATAGAGTGGCATGCTAAAGCACTCAATCATTCAAAAATCAGAATATTTTTTTCCAAAACCATGAACATATATACAGAAATCGAAACTCACATTGGGCCCACATTCATGCATAACCAATTTCAATAAACACAATTTTCAATAGCCATTCGGGCCTTCCACAAATACAAAACACTCGATTCATTTTAAAATACAAATTTATACAAAAGTTTGCGGAATATACAATGCAATACAAAAATAGAGAAATGAAATGCAAATGCGAACTGATTCCGACCTCTATCCTTCACTTGAATGCTGTATGTATACTACTGTTAGCCTAACGGGGTATTCTTCAAAGTCCTGAAAAATATTTGCAAATTTTGGGTGAGTTTTGTGAACTTAGTGAGTGACCATCATCGATGGCTCACCCAGTCACATAACACATAATTCACATTTCACATTTAATACATTTAATCATTTATTTTATGCATATGCAATGCATATGAGACTTACTTTTCATTTGTTACTTTGTTGTGATCGAGTGCCTAAACTGTCCCATATAGGGATCATTAAACATTGAGCCTGAGGCTCTGAATCACTTTTGAGCTCGAGATTATTTTTCACACGTTGAGCTTTAAGCTTTGATCGGTGGCTACTCTGGTCACAACAACCATTATGTTTCATGCATTTGTAAAATGAAATGAAATGCATCACTCATATTTGCATGCTCTTATTCAATCATATTCACTTTTCATCGGACAGAAGTCCGGCATTCAACATATAGTTGAGAATTCACACTTTCACTTGCATGCGATTACACTTTTTGAAAACACTTAACAATCACTTCAACGCACTTAGATCATCCAATTCACATTCAAGTAGCACTTCAATATCCAAATCAACCATCACAATCATCGGAACTCCTGCCCGAAAGCCATATAATCAATCTCATTTACAAAATCATTCAATAGTCAAATAATACAAAAATTCAAATAACAACAATAAAGTGAGACCATCTCGGTCTACTCACAGTATGCTCCAGATTAGCATTTGCTTTCAAATTCTAGGAATGCCTGAATGCAGACACTTGACCTGCATCACCCATTTATGCAAGACACACATTGCACACTCTTAAACATTCATTTATACACAATTGTAATAATGAACTATGTATAATGCATGCTCAATGACAATCACGGGCATATGTTCTAGAACAAATATTATGCTCATTCTCATTTCATAATTCATATGTGTCTAATTTAACTTAGCTTAACACTTCATTTGTACATAATCTTTCTAAATCATCCCATCAATCTTTACCCTTTTGCTTATGTCTAGTTTGTTCATAAACTTACACCTCAAGAATACTTGGTGACTTTATATCATAACTTAATTTCTCATCATCTCTTTTCTAACCTCATATGATCTCAAAATATCCAAATCATCGTCCAATAGGAATCCAATTGAAAATCCAATAATGTAAAATCACTAAAATTGATTCTAGAATGCTTGAACCCAACATTTTCTAAACTCGATGAACTAGAATCCTTCAAAAAATCTAAAAGATTCAAAATTATCTTACCTTGATTCTTCACCAAATGAAGAGATCTTTAGCTCAATTGGAAGCTCTTTTCTTTCTCTATTTGTTTCCTTTCTTGATCAACCCCAAAATCTCTCTTGTAGGCTAGAGAAATTGAAACCCTAGCTTGTTTCTCTCTGTATCTTCTTTTCTTTGTACTTCTCTCTCTTTTTCATGACATTCTCTCTCTTTTCTCTAGAATTTTCATTCTTTTCTTCTAATTCCTTCCACTTTCGTGTTTCTACTCCTTTTATAGGCAAGACAACACTTCTTCTTTCAATTATGCCCTTAATGATTGAGAATTATCCCATTTGCCCCTTCCATTTATGTCTTATGTCTTTTATACTTAAATGTCTTGCCAAAACCACCCTTGATCATTCTAACATAACACTTTCTTCTAGAAGAATCTTTTATATTATCTTTACGTTTCCAATGACACCAAAAGCATTCAATTTGGTTCAGTAATGTGAAAATTATACTCCAATATCTCCGGACTGCTTTTAATCCAAGATAGTACCCTATACTCCACTTCCATCCAAAACTTGAAACTCTTAGAGTCTGATTCAAAATTTTATTTCTCTATGTAATTTGTAGCCCTATCTTTCTAGTTTACTAAAAATTAAAAATCATCTCATTTAGAACTCTATAGGTCAAAATATCATCAAAATACTGAAGTATGTTCAGTAAAATAACACCAGTTCATACTATTTAAGGGTACACTCACTATACCCGTTCCACTTTTTCACTCAGTATTTCTTAATTTGATTCAGAGGGCTATGATTTTTGGTATAGATGTAGAAAAATATCTTTCAAATCTAATGGCTCAAGAATCAAGTCATTTGGAGGTCTAGAGGAGAAGTTATGGTCAAACGAATCGAACACGTTCATATCTTTACTCATATTGTACATGCCTTGGCGCGATTGCCATAACTCTCACTACAGATGTCAGATTGACTTCATTTTTGACTATTAGAAAGAGGGCTTCGAGATCTACAACTTTCATGAAGACCTTGAAGACCAATTCTATTTTTTGACTTCTGCATCGTCTCACTTTACTTTCATCTCATTTTCCATCGTCTCATTTCCATCATCTCATTTCTATCATCTCATTTCCATCGTCTCATTTCCATCGTCTCATTTCTATCTTCTCACTTTTGTGTCTCAGTTCTTGCGTCTCACTTCTGCGTCTCACTTCTTGCATCTCACTTTTGCGTCTCACTTCTTGCGTCTCACTTTTGCATCTCATTTTTTCCCTAGAACGTCTCCACTTATAAGGATCATAACTTTTGACTCCGATGTCTAAAATTTTCATACTATATACCGTTGGAAAGATAAAAGAAATGTCTACAACTCTCAAGAGGAAAACTTTGCCAAAATCTATTTAAATTAATCCAGATTTTCTCCTGAAGTCAAAACACGAAATTTACATTCAACTTTCAATGTACTGGACCCAGTTCTCACTTCATGACAAAGTTTGAGACTCTTAGAGATAGAATTGAAATTCAATGTCTGCATATGGAATATAGAGATATATCTCTAGATTAATACAAATCAAGAATCATCTCATTTGAACAACTAAAGAAAACGTTATGGCTAAAAGACTGAAGCATATTCAGTGAATATTTTCCAGATCGCTACCAATTTTATTTCCAAATCTTTTCTTATCTCCACTCATACCTAGATCACTCTGTCCACTTCCTCTACTTCTCACTTTCAATAAAATCACATTTAATATCAATTATGCCCAGAAGTTGTCAATGAATGCATGTACCACTTTTTTATGCGAAAACATTCAGTATTTATATGCATATATGTTAACATGATGCATGAGCAAAAAAATGCATTTCCTTAATCTCTCTTTGAGCTCATATATACCAAAATTTTGGGTCCTAACCCTTAATATGGGGATGGGATGTTACATTTCAAAGTATTCTTATTCGACTACATCCAAGATCTCATCCATGATCATCATCACCAATTGATCTGATTTTACTTGGATCACTAAAATTTTCAACTTCATGATACTATCGGGGTATCGATATCTCCAACAGAAATAACCCAAATTTCCTTATATCCCAAAAATTAATTCTTACAATTCCTTAGGTGACTAGTCCCTCAATGAAAGTAATATTGTCTCATCCATTTCCAGTCTCTCACTTGACTTCTTGTCTCTAATGATTTTCTCTTTTCATTCGATTTCCTTTAATTCACAACGACTTACTCTAAACGCCTATTCATTTGTATTAGTTCTTCCACACATTTCAATTTATTTGAATGCTTCACTTTGTGTGTTGGTATTTCATTCCTCATATTTAATTTTTATCTCCCGAACATATTTACATCGAATATAAAGTGGACTTATATTCTCCTCACATTTGCAATAATGTCACCTCAAATTTATAATCCACTCATGTAGTTGATGCATATACTCTTAAGTAGTGTATTCCACTTCCTATGCCTGAGTCTTCACTTAGGATATGACTCCATTATTCACTTTTGACTTATTACATATTCATTTTTGATTTGTCTCTTCATTGATCACTCTTAAATCGAATAGTCTAATCCACCTAACTCAATTTACGGAAATTCTTCTTTGAAAGAAGATTTCTTGCTACAATCATCGATACTGTTCATGAAATCCTTGTCAATAAACTATTTTATATAATTACATATCAGTCCTTCTTAATACCTTGAGAAGATCAATTTCAACTATGCATCATATCTCAATAAGATCAATTTATGCCATAGCTTACAAGATCGGAACATCCCTTGTAATGAGGCTCTGGGAGACACTAAACAATTTCATTTACTCTAATATCTTGACATATATCACCAAAATCATCACATCTTATCTATAGATGTATTTATGTCAGTTCTCCAATTAATAGCTTATGCTCAGGATACTTTAATCCCATTCAATTCTAGATAACCTTTCTCCTTTTATGCCAGTTCTTGATCATGGGGATTATGCCCTAATTGTGTCCATCTCCTTTCCTCAAATTCATCACATATGATAACATCATTGACAATTTTAATTCCTTCCCAATCGGTCGCTACAAGTACTCTCACGTCTTACTCTAACCCATCTTGATTGGCACTTATTCAATAAGTCACCGATTACTTCCTATATCATCTCCACGTATATTATTCCCATAAGCTTTATAGTTCCACTTGTCATGGTGATCCCACTATTAGATGTGCACTCACAATGGCAATTCAACTTAAACTCAACAACTTTTTCATATATCACTATCATTGTCTCATCTTCCACTTGTCATTTATTTCATCTCACACATTTTTATTCCCATATTAAATCATAACTCTTATATCGATAATCACACAATCATTCTAATTCCAAGTGCAACCTTTCAAGGTCATATCAACTTAGCTTATACACTTTCATCTTATTATTTCTACTTATTTCCTTATTTTTCTTCAAACAATCCATGACAGTGTATTCACATTTATATCACATTCGAGGACATATCACCTAATTGCAATTTCGATTTCATATTCAATAATACATCCACCGATACAATTACACTGAATCTTTATCTCTTATATCCATCTGTATACTATTTCTTTTCCTATATATATATATATCCTCAACCAATATAGAATTTTTGATGCATAATCATTATGAATTTCCGGTCTCAATTTTCCCCTAATATCCCCTTATACTAAATTACAAACTCTTAGCACAATACTCGTATAACCATTCTGGTTCCAATTTTATGCTTTTATGATCATATCGATTTTATGATTTCATTTCATTATGCCTGTACACTTTAGTCTCCTTTCTACTTGTATTCTCATTTTCCTCAATCAATCCCCAACAACATACCTATTCACACCTATATCACTTTCAAAGGTACATATCCCTATTGGGGTGAACCTTTATCCATCATACAAAATCAGATACTATTTCTCATTTCCAAGATGTCCATAAACCTTTATTTTCGTACATTCTGTTCGATCATCAATTTTCTCAATGTATTTAATAGCTTAAACTCTTAAGTAAATGCTCATGCATGTGGCTCATACTAGGGATCAGTTACCGCAGTCTGCTATGACATGACTACTATGCATATGTATATAACTCGATGCATATTTCAGAATGCCTATAAAAGATAGTACTTCTGGGCTCTGATACCACATAAATGTAGCACCTTACTCTCGCGATGACCCGAACCCGACATCGATGATGATATCTGGGTCTGTGCCTTATGAGGGTGGCGTGCTAAAGCACTCAATCATTCGAAAATCGATACTTTTTTCCAAAACCACGAACATATATGCAAAAATCGAAACTCACATTGGGCCCACATTTATGCATAATCAATTTCAATAAACACAATTTTCAATAGCCATTCGGGCCCTTCCAACAATACAAAACACTCGAGTCATTTTAAAATTCAAATTCATACAAAAGTTTGTGGAATATACAAATGTAATACAAAAATAGAGAAATGAAATACAGACACGAACTGATCCCAACCTTTGTCCTTCACTTGAATACTGTATGTATACTCCCGTTGGCCTAACAGGGTATTCTTCAGAGTCTTAAAAAATATTTGTAAATTTTGGGTGAGTTTTGCGACCTTAGTGTGTTGGGACCCGATCCGGAAACCGGATGCCAACTGAAGAAACAGAAATCGAATACGAAACGAAAGCAAAAAAATTGAAAGAAAGGAACACAAGGCGGAAGCAAAATCATATACGAATCAATTGTCAAAACGGATAGATCGAATCCGAAGGCGAATCGAATAACACAAAACGGAAGCAACAAATCGATTAACAGATTCGCGAAGCAACGACAGATCTAAGATCAAAGCGAAACAAAATCAATTTCTGACATCTGTGAACAAATATTTTAGGAATCACTGTCGCGTTAGAAACCTTAGACTTAAACCGTCCAAAATCTGGTATAAATTTTTTTCCTTTTCTTTTCTCTCTTTTCTCATTCCTCAATCCAAATACATTCACATACAATTGCACTATCCAATGTCCAATACACGTTCATTCACATTTTTCCATATACAAATCATACTTATATCTCAATTGAACATACAAAATTTATCTGACATATCCATGTGCAATACCATAACTCAATAGCCTCATCAAAATCTCATAATTCAATTACAATTTATACATCATTTCATAAATCAAAGCTTTATACAAAATATAGTGGCATTTTTAAGCCTTATACATTACCCATAACCCTAAACCAAAGTACACAATACACAACAATTTTAGACTTCTCAGGAACCACCTAACTTAACAATAATACAATATAAACACATGCAAATGAAATCTTCAATTTTCTTTACCCGATCTTCTTCTCATCACTGTGGATGGGAATGAAGGGTGAGCTTATAGCTCGTGGGTAACAGATTTATAACAAATAAATAAGCAAAACCTTTTAAAAATGCTTTTCTTTTCTTTTCTTGCAGAAACTTTGTTTGAAACCCATAATGCACATTTTCAAAAGTTCTTTTCTCGCAGTGGTCGAAATCACAATTTCCAAAACATGAATGCATCAATCATAACACTTCACAATGCAAATGCACACATAACGGCTCGAGAGTTCCTTAAACACAACGAATAAACCGAAGTTTATCGTAAACACAATGAGTCTGATTTCTCAGGATCTCGTGGCCTCTAACGGGCAGCCGGGAGAAGGCTAAGGGTCATCGTGCACGAGACTAACGAAACAGGTTCTCTCTTGCCCAATCACAATCACATAATCATGTTTAAATCAGTTTATCGAATGCTCTTTTTCGAATATACGAAATTCCATGGAATTTTCGAGGCATAACACAAATGTATTTTGCAATTCATCAAAAGTTCATGCATTGAATCAATAATGATTTTTTAAATCATTCATACAATGATGCAACATTTATGATGCAATTGAAATCAGAAAATCTCTTTGTTTAAGGAAAGCAGTAGTGGCTTATAAATCTATTATAAACAGGTACCCACCTCGAATCGATGCTAGAAGCTTATCCTTAGCTTTAATTTGACCATTTCTTCTTTTATTCTCCCAATTGAAAATTCCCTACACCAATGTCACACAAATTCGACTTCATAAATGATATAATCCTTAATATTGAACTTAGAAAACACTAATTCCACACATAATCAAGCCATCTAAATCACCAATTTTTAAAAACCCCAAATTCATAAAATTGGGCATAACCCTAATTAATTTCCATCCAAAATTAAACCCATAATACTAAGCAATCACCAAAATTGACTTCATAATACACAAACCTATATCATTTTCCATGATTCTAAACCAACAATCTTCCAAAATTCACAAGTCAAAATTTCGGGTCTTACCTCATCCTTCACAAATTTTCAAATTTCTTAGCTCATGTTGGAGCTCTCGTCATCTTCCACATTTTTCCTTCATGAAGAAACATGAAAGCTTGCTTGAAGACCCTTAAAAATCAAACCCTAGCTCTCTCTCTTTTCTTTATCCTTCACTCATCTGAAGGCTTGCTCCCCCTTCTCTCTTCTTTCTCTTATTCTTTTTCTTCTTTTGTTTCTATCAATTTTCGTGCATTCTCTCCTTCTAAGGACCACAATCTTGCCATATCATTAAATGACTTAAAATTGACCCATTTGCCCTTACTCATAAGCCTAAAACTTAACTCTTTAAGTAAACTTCCAAAATTACCCCTTCCTTTTTGACTTAAAAACTTTAGAGAACGTCCCTCTATGTCTTACGAATCCATCGCTTCAAGAATTGGATTGATCGGAGCTTTATAGCTCAAGATATCTCCAAAATACTGAAGTTTGTTCTTCAGACCTGAGGCTGAACACTACACGTAACTTCCGACCCGAATTTGGAAGTATTAAAGGCTAAATTATAGCTCAGTTCCTTCATGACATTTGTAGCCCCATGTCTCTAGCGATCGATATGTCTCCAAAATACTGAATGATGTTAGGACCTTTTCCACAGGTCATCTCCTTTAGATCAGGTCGATCTTTTTCCATTTAATGCTAAAACCAATAAATATAGTATGGAAAGATAGAAAAATGTCTTAGGAATCCAACGCTTCAAAAATCAGGTCGATCGGATGTCGGATGAAGAAGTTATGCTCAAAAGAGTGAAGGGAGGTCAGAGCTCGATCAGAAAATCAAAGCTCGGCCAGAACGAAGATCGGTCGGCCAACAGAGGTCGGTCGGCCAACAGAGGCCGGCCAAAAGAGATCGGCCAATAGAGGTCGGCCAATAGAGGTCGACTAACAGAGGTCGGCCAATAGAGGTCGGTCAACAGAGGTCGGCCAACAGAGGTCGGCTAGCACCCAATCCGACCTTCAAACTTCTAACACTCATAACTTTTGACTCCGAGCTCCGAATTTTACAAACTTAGTACCGTTGGAAAGATAAAAGAAAGATCTACAATTTTAAAGAAGGACTCGAAGGCAAGCTCAGTCTTTAAAGGGGTCAAAAATGTACTCAAAGATTACCAATCAATAATCTCCTCAAAACTTTACACAGTACCTCAACTTGCAAACATCATAACTTTTGACCCAGAACTCCAAATTTGACAAACTCAGTTTCTATATAAAGGTAAAAGAACCCTCTACAACTTTCATGAAGGCCTTAAAAATCAGATCAACCTCTAAATGGTTCAAAAACTTCATACAAACTGACTGGTCGATCAGCTTCACACTAAACAGCATCAGAACTTCTAAAAATGATAACTTTCTACTCCCTTGTCCAATATTTTCGTGCTTTATATCAATGGAAAGATAAAAACAAGATCTACAATGTTCATGAAGAACTCCAAAGCAACTTCAATCTCTAGCTAAGTCAATTATTCAATCAAAGTTTCTGCCTTGTTAGCAATCACCTAAGCAATATCCAAACTTCACAATTTCACATCTTCCAACCTCCACATCCAAAAATTGCATATTATACATCATTTTAAAGCTATTCTGATTCTCTATAACTTTCACGTAAACCATTTACTCCAATTCAAACCATATCAGTGCGGCGATCGGCCTCAAAGCACAATACACACAAATCTATACTTCATAGTATTTTTCCAAAACAATGCCAAGTACACTTAACTTTGAAAACTTAAAACTTTTGATTCCGATATCGAAAAATGTCAAACTTTATGGCTACAGAAAGCTCTCAACATAATCTACAAATTTCATGAAGATCATTTCCTCAAAAGCTGCCTAAATCAAAAAGTCAACTTTCAAGTCAAATTTTCTATTTTCTTCAAAATTTCACACTTTCACTTTCTATTTCTTGATTTCAACCTCTATTTCAACCATCTCATCCACTTAAACTTTCATAACCAAAACTAATCTTCAAAGTCATAAAAACCAATAAATTCCTTTTTCTCATCAATTTTCTCAAGGCACAATAACATCTATAACAAAATTCATATCCGAAAACACTCATTGAATTCATTTTAATATTTCTAATTTTCACTGAAAGTTCGGGGTCCAACATAGTGAGTGACCATCATCGATGGCTCACCCAGTCACATAACACATAATTCACATTTCACATATTTCACATTTCATATTTGATACATTTAATCATTTATTTTATGCATATGCAATGCACATGAGACTCACTTTCTATTTGTTACTTTGTTGTGACCTAGTGCCTAAACTGTCCTATATAGGGATCATTAAACATTGAGTCTGAGGCTCTGATTCACTTTTGAGCTCGAGGCTCTTTTTCACAAGTTAAGCTTTAAGCTCTGATCGGTGGCTATTCTGGTCACAACAGCCATTATGTTTCATGCATTCGTAAAATGAAATGAAATGCATCACTCATATTTGCATGCTCTTATTCATTCATATTCATTTTTCATCGGACCGAAGTCTAATATTCAACATATAATTGAGAATTCACACTTTTACTTGCATGCGATTACACTTTTTGAAAACACTTAGTAATCACTTCAATGCACTTAGTTCATCAAATTCACATTCAAGTAACACTTCAATATCCAAATCAATCATCACAATCATCGAAACTCCTGTCCGGAAACCACACAATCAATCTCATTTACAAAATCATTCAATATTCAAATAATACAAAAATTCAAATAACAACAATAAAGTGAGACCATCTCAGTCTACTCAAAGTACGCTCCAGATTAGCATTTGCTTTCAAATTCTGGAAATGTCTGAATGTGAACACTTGGCCTGGACCACCCCTTTATACAAGACACACATTGCACACTCATAAACATTCATTTATACGCAATTGTAATAATGAACTATGTATAATGCATGCTTAATGACAATCCCGGGCATATGTTCTAGAACACATATTATGCTCATTCTCATTTCATAATTCATATGTGTCTAATTTAACTTAGCTTTATACTTCATTTGTACATAATCTTTCTAAATCCTCCCATCAATCTTTACCCTTTTGCATATGTCTAGCTTGTTCATAAACTTACACCTCAAGAACACTTGGTGACCTTTTATCATAACTTAATTTCTCATCATCTCTTTTCTAACCTCATATGATCTCAAAATATCCAAATCATCATCCAATAGGAATCCAATTGAAAAATCCCATAATGCAAAATCACTAAAATTGGTTCTAGAATACTTGAACCCAACATTTTCTAAACTCGATGAACTAGAATCCTTCCAATAGTCTAAAAGATTCAAAATTATCTTACCTTAATTCTTCACCAAATGAAGAGATCTTTAGCTCAATTAGAAGCTCTTTTCTTTCTCTATTTGTTTCCTTTCTTGATCAACCCCAAAATCTCTTTTGGAGGCTAGGAAAATTGAAACCCTATCTTGTTTCTCTCTGTCTCTTCTTTTCTTTGTACTTCCCTATCTTTTTCATGACATTCTCTCTCTTTTCTCTAGAATTTTCATTGTTTTCTTCTACTTCCTTCCATTTTCATGTTTCTACTCCATTTATAGGCAAGACAACACTTCTTCTTCCAATTATGCCCTTAATGATTGAGAATTGTTCCATTTGCCCCTTCCATTTATGCCTTATGTCTTTTATACTTAAGTGTCTTGTCAAAAACACCCTTCCATTTATGCCTTATGCCTTATGGGGACAAGATGTTACATTAAGGCCATTGTCCATTCCTGAGTGGAAGTGGCAAAGAGTGACTATGGACTTTTTGATGGGTTTGCCCAAGACCAGTAGGAAGCATGATGCCATATGGGTTATTGTGGATTGGTTAACGAAGTCAGCCCCCATTTTCTGGCAATTAAACAGACCAATTCTCTTGATTTGTTAGCAAAGAAGCATATCGATGAGATAGTAAGATTATATGGGATTCCCGATTCCATAGTTTCTGACAGGGATCCTCGATTCACTTCGAGATTCAGGGGAAGCTTACAAGAGAGCTAAGTTAAATTTTAGCACGGCTTTCCATCCCCAGATAGATGGTCAATCTGAGAGGACCATTTGCAAACTTAAGGGAATGCTCAGGGAATGTGTGATGGATTTCAAAGGAGCTTGGGATGAGCATTTACAATTGGTCGAATTTGCTTACAATAATTCGTACCATTCGAGCATTCAGATGACTCCTTATGAAGCACTGTATGGAAGGAGGTGTAGAACTCCGATATGCTGGGATGAAAAAGGAGAAAGGAAACTGATAGGGCCAGAGTTACTTTAGATGACAGTGGAAAAGGTCAATTTGGTTAAGCAACGACTTAAGGCAGCTCAATATAGAATGAAGAGCTACACTGATGCACACCGAAAGGAAATAGAATATGAAGTCGGTGAGAAAGTATTTTTTAAGACATCTCCTTGGAAAGGAGTCATAAGATTTGGTAAGAAAGGCAAGTTGAGCCCGAGATATGTGGGTCTTTATGAAATTCTTGAGAGGATTCGATCACTAGTCTACAGGTTGGCATTGCCCCCAAAATTGTCACAGATACATGATGTCTTTCATGTTTCCATGTTGAGGAGGTACAGGTCGGATCCATCCCACATCATTCAGACCACTGAGGTTTAGTTGAGGGATGATTTGACTTATGAGGAGATTCCAGTGGAGATTTTAGACGCCAAGGAGAAGGCCCTCAGGAACAAGACAGTTCAACTAGTCAAAGTCCTGTGGAGAAACCATTGTATGGAAGAAGCTACATGGAAGTCCTTGAAGGCCAGGAAGGAGAAGTATCCACACCTCTTCGATGACTCAGGTAATAATTTTGAGGACAAAATTCTTTTAAGAGGGGGAGAAATGTTGGGCCCCAATTTTTTTTATTTTATTAAGCATGAATTGATTAAATTTTGTGATCTTGGAATATAAATTATTTTGTTTGGAGTTTAATTAGCATGTCAATGGTTGGAGAATTTATTGCTTAGACTGATGGAATTAGAAGTATTAAATGGAGAAAGTAAGATTAAGTTAGAGTATAGTATGGTGTAAGTTAAATTGAAGAAGTAAGAATGTGTAAGGGCAAAATTGGAAGATCACTTAAGGTTAGAAGGCCAAGGCATTACATGGAATGGCATAGTGGTCATTGCATATTCGTTTAAGGCATAAGTGAAAGAAGTTGTTGTCTTGCATTGAAATTGAAGTAAAACTCATGAGTGAGGGAGAAGAAAGGAGAAAAAGAAGAGAAAAACTAGGGTTTTTGGGATATCTTGAAGAACTTGAAGAATTTGAAGTATCAACAAGTAAGTATGAGCATTATTCCATCTTGTTTGGTTAGATGAAACTCAAATATAGCTTAACATGTGTGGGAAGTTGTTAGTGAATGCTATAGGCAAGTGTTCTCTTTTAGGTTAATGATCAAAGATAGGTTTTGATGTATTTGTCAATGACATTGGGTTGAAATGAGCTTCGAAATGAAGTAGAAAAGGTGTTTTAGTGTTAAGATGGGTTATATGTGAGATATGGGAAGTAAAAAAATGAAAAATGTTGAAAAAAATGTCTTCGGAATGAGTTTCTAGAAAACTTCGCTGCGACGAATTTTTGACTTCGCCACGACGAACTCCATTTTTCTTGCACAGACATGTTTTGGTATTTTGGCCATAACGTTTTGTGTAGATGTCAAAATGAGATGATTTTTAATTTGGTGTAAACTAGAGACATAGGAATACAAATTGTGTGAAGGAATAAAGTCTAAATTCAGTCTCTAAGAATCTTAATTTGTGGATGGAATTCAAGCATAGAATTTTGTTTCATGCATAAGGATAGTCCGAAATTATTTAGGTAGTAACTTTTTGATTATTCAACCGAATTGAATGGAATTTTGGTTATTATTTAGGGAAATCAAGAGAGGAAAGTGAGCCAAGAGGAGCAATAGGAAGGGCACATTTGAGCAAGTAACAAGCAAGGATTTCAAAGTGGGTTACAGTTTTATAATTAAGTAATAGGCCATAAATATTTTCTTACAAATGATGGAAATAAATGCTTTCAACTACTTCATGAATATGCATTATAACTCTTTGAATGATTTGGAAAAAGTGTTATGTGTTTGGTATGAGCTGATGGTGTTGATGGTTTATGACAAGAACATGAAAATGATTTTTGAAAAGAAATTATGTTTGAAAAAGATCAAGTTTCGAAAATTTGCCATTTTGGGCAACAAGTTTACAAGATTATGAAATACATGTTATGTGGGTTTGGTTTGGTCCATTCTATTGTCAACTGCACTTTGACTAAAGGCTTCTCCCGCTTGCCTATTAGTGGCATGGAGCTCCTTTAAGGATTCCCTCATGTTTACGTCTACATAAAACCACTAAGTGGAATTGTGCTAGTTTGTTCTGTTCACGACTTCACAAGACCATTATATGAAAATGTGTTAATTCGTTCTGTTTATGGACCTTCTAGACCATTTTGATGTGCATATGTGCTTATAATACATTGACAAGATTGATGCATACTTGATTTGCATTATTGAAAATTTGGTTGAGAATTTGAGAAATATATGCTTTGTGACTCAATGCGAATTTTTGTTACAATGGAAAATAAATTTTGAATGGTTTTGCTTATTACTGACTATAAAATTGTTATCCACGAGCTTTAAATTCACCCCCATTCTCCTCCCCTTATTCAGGTGATGAGCAAGAGATCGAGTAGGCCAAGTATTACGACATCACTCCGAATTGACATTCTTTTGTATTTTTAAGTAATATTTTTGGGAATTCAAGGCTTTAGCCGCATTTCAAGTTTTACTAGTTCAAGTGTATTTTGTATTTTGGTTCTCAAACTCAATTGATGTATTGTGGCTTGAAATGTCAATAAAGCTTTGTAAAGAATTTTGCCTATTAATATGAATGGAATGTATTTTAGGTTTGTTATGACCACTTTTAAGTTTTCACATTGCATTTGATGTTCAAATGAGTTTAAGGTTTTGGGAAGTAGTTGGTGTTTATGTTTATGTTTATTTTGTCCTTGGAATTGAATGAATGAGGGTGGTTGAAAAGATTTATGTTTGCATTAAGTAAGGTAGGTTGCAAGAGGTTTTGGGATTTGTTTCAGGGGATTTCATCGCGGTGAAGCCAAAAGTTCGTCATGGCGTAATTAACCCGAAGCTTTTTATTTTTTCTGGCATGGGGAGTTCACCACGGCAAGACCAAATGGTCGCTGTGATGAAAATATGATTGCAGGTTCGCTGTGACGTAAAATTCCTTAGAAGTCCAGGGGATTTTCTCGCGTGTGTTCGTCACGATGAAACAAGCAGTTCACCACGACAAAGCCTGCTTTTTCTTCAGAAAGATTTTTCTTTTAAATTTTGAAATTTCTAAACCTCCCGTCACGCTCAAACTTCATGATTCCATGTCTAATGTTGGGCTCAGGAAACGGGGTCCAATAGGTCCTCCCGTTCTTGTAAGAGAGCTTTTTTCGCTATAGGTGCATCGATGGTTGAGTGGCTAAAGTCTCCTCGTGAGGCTTCAGAGCGTTTTGAACTATCCATTTCAAGAAGAAATTTTTAATAACATATATACCTATTTTTGTAAGGGCAATGATAGTTCTTACAAGCGCTTTTACAGTTCCCTAAGCGTCATTTTTGCCTATTCACTTATTACCCTTTGATTCTATAGAACCAATCCTAGTCGTTCATTTCTTGATCTCCATTCTTTCTTTATATATATATATATAGAAATATTGTAGCCCTTTTCTTCTTCTCTCTAAATTCTTATTTACTCTACTTTCTTTCTATATTTGAATCTCATGTTAATGAAGTTTTAATTGGATAATTATTAATCATAGGATCTTTATAAAATTATATTTAAAAATTAATATTTGATCTAGATTAAAAATTAATACATTTTAATAAAAGATTTGGTTAAATAGGCTAAAGTCCAAGAAGAAAATGAATGTTAATCGATGTAAACTTATTATTTATTAGGACTATAATAAGGGGCTCAGTAACATTATTATAAATAATTGATAAGGTCTCATACTATCTACTTAAGTAAGTTCATGGACATTCAATTTCTTTGACTTATTAAGATGGCCACATATTAAGAAAGGTGCAACAACATAAGGATGTGAAACTTTCATAAAGATTGATCGAAAGTTTTAGAAGCTTGTTCAAATATTGAGGAGCCTATTCAAGCAGTTTAGTAGCTTGTTCATCATGCAATTGATAGCAAAAAGGTTTTTTTTTCTCATTTTCTTTATTAATACAAGTTCATGGTTGATCCTAGATTTATAATTAAAGTTCATTTTATTACTAACACATGGTATTAGAGTGGTTCCTTGATTCTATGAATTTGAACATAGATTTTTTAATTTCTCCATAAGGAAATAAGAGAAATTATTGTTTTTGCTTATATAAATTGCATATTTGATGTTTGAATTGATTTTTAACAAGCATTTATGTGGAAAAATGGGTCAAAAATAGATTTGGTTGATTTTTTTAAAAAAAACTATCACTACAATTCGACAAAAAATCAACAATAAACGTCGCTAAAATTGCCTATTTTTGATGATTGGAAAGAGATTGGATGAAGAAGCAGCCAACTTATGGCGCCTCAATAACCCCTGGGAGGATACGAGAGTGCCACTTCGGACTCACAAACAGAAACAAACAACAGATCGATGCGAAAGCATGTCAAAACACAGTAAACATTCATTACATAAATTTTTAAAAACTAAAGTAAAAATATATTACATATCATAAGATCAGAAACCAGCCTGGATTATGGTTTTTACAAACCTTCATACAAATTCAAATACGAGTCAAAAATCAAACTCACAATACATTTATGTCAAAATAAAAACTCAGACTCCTTTGGCCGTTGCAGTTGACTTGTCCCAGTCCTTAAGTCTTTCTCTCCAAACCTACACGAGGCAAATCTACCGTGCTAAGCATATAGCTTAGTGAATAATAACTAAACTAAGTCTAATCACATCAGATACTGAATCATGTTATACAAAAGATCTCAACATACTAAAATTCAGAACATAATAAGATTTATTAATGAAAACACTTCGCATGCTAAAGTCAGGCATTTCAATAGCAAAACAAAACATACAGAAATACAGAACAGATTTTCAGAATAGGGTGTTAACCCATCAGATCAAAAATATAATTTGTTTCTTATCAAAGCTTATCAGAGATCAAAGTACAAAATGAGTTAGACTGTAAATCCATAAACATAAGTGGGTAATGGGACTTATACAGAGAGAGACCGAAGACTCAGCACCGAAGTGTCCCAGAAGGAGACCAAAGTCTCGACACTGAATTGTCCCAGAAGGAGACTGAAGTCTCGGCACTGAAGTGTCATAGAGGGAGACCGAAGTCTCGACATCGAAGTATCGCAAAAGTAGCTGCGTACCCTTCTAGCCATGCTTATTTACCCATGACTAGGACTTGACAGTTACAAAACAAAACAAGTTCATTTCATATGTATAATAATTAGTCAATCATATTTACAAGCATTAAACAGTTTGGACATTCTTTGTCTCCAGTTCAAAACACAATCATCATAAAATACAGTTCAGTTCAGTACTAAATAGAATGAATTAAAGTGTGAGCATCCTAGAGATTACTAATGGCTTTGCAAATCATTTAATGGAGCAATCAATAGCAAACAAAACAGTCAAAGCAAAACCATAAAATTTTTTTTACTGAATTACTTACAAAATTGATTGTCTAAATTACTTACAGAAGAAACCATCTAAATTACTTACAAACAAGACCATCTAAATTACTTACAATTGAGTTCATCTAAATTACTTACAAAAGCTCCCTTATTGCTTCTTACTTCAAAGTCCCAGCAATACCTGGAAGTGGTCGCTCTATGAGTTCCTCTATAACATTTAGTACAAACACATATCACTATTGTGCATGATTAAGAATTCATTAATGCACATTCATGTATACTGAATATGTATGATGCATGGTCATCACAAATTCTGGGTTTCTTATCCTTAATCTTGTCACATTATCAATCATGTGAAACCATACTCAATTTCTCAATCTAGATTTATCTAATAACTATCTTTCGAGTCCACTTTGCTCAATTATTATCATTAGGAAGGTGAGGTAATTTGATAACACTTCCTTCTAGAATGTTGCTCTTTCATGTCTTAAGTTTCTAAAGAAGCCAAGATCATTCAATTTGGTTTTATATACTGAAAGTTATATTCAAAAGATCTCAAACTGTACTTAAGCTTCAATAGAATTCTTATCTCAAATTCTAATCAAATTCTTAAATTCTTAGAGGCTTAATTTTAAATTCAATCTCTTCATAAAATTTGTAGTCTTATGACTATGGTTTAGTTATAATCAAGACTCACTCCATTTGAAAATCTACAGATCCAGATATAAGTAAAATACCAAATTATGTTCATTAAAATCATCCCAGTTATCATACTTTAGTATAGTCACAATTTAATCTTAAATTCTTAAATCAATCCATTTTAGATGATCCTAAGATGAAGATCAATATCTTACGAGTCTATTGGTTCAATTTTCATGTCAATTGGATGTCTGGAGAAGAAGTTATAACAAAAAGATCAAAGTATGTTCACAAAACAACCCCTTCAAAAAGCATGGAAGTCGTGATCGTGCGACTGCATGACCGCGACATTCCAGATGGACTAGTGCACGATCGCGACTTGCTATTCCCTTCAGCTAGATTTCTTCTTCTTTCTTCATTCTTTTCCCAAAAGTTCTCACTTTCATCCTATTCAATGAACACATTTATCACTTCAACCAATTCCTTTACTTCCATTTCAGTTCATCATAACTCAAACAAATCACAATTCCAGATTAAACATCCCTCCATTACACACCTGTACATGTCCATGCACAGCCGTTCAAGCGTACCTGCTTCCTTCCTTTTTTGTATCTTCCTACAGATTTATTCATTCTTAATCTTATATTCAGTCTTCCTACTCTAGTAGAATCACAAAACAATTTCAAATGCAAGCTTATATGGTATTTAGTATCAAAACCAAAACTTACACAAGCTTTCTCTCACTACTGGAAGTTTGTTTCCATTTAAAACCAATCCCAAATTTAACACAGAACCAAAAATTTTATACTTTTTTTGCAATTGTTTACTTCACTAAGTTTCTCTTTAAGCTACATTCAATCGATATTACAACACCTACACATTCCACTGCATAATAATCAATAATCCGAAACCTCTCTTTACTACATAACTCATCTTTTTCATTACTGACACCGAATTTGCTTCATACACAACTCATGCATGTATTCATTTCCAACACATAAAAAACATCATCAAACTCATTCATAAAATTTAGAAACTTAAAACTTTACTTACCTGATTCTTCAAACAAATTCCAGCTATGATAGTGAAGAGCAGGGTTCAGAAACAAACACTAGCTAGGTTGAAATGTTTGCATGCAGAGAATAACATTGATGTAAGAATCAAGACAAGTATTTCGATGATGAGGGTTCAGTGATTTTCGAAGAACACTGACAAAATTCGAAGAACAACAAAGCTCCAGTGATTTGCCTTTCAAAACCATATGCTTATGCGTGTTATTAACACCTTTCCATGTGTCACCATGCATGTGTACCACTTGTCATGCATATAAGACTACCACCTTGCATAACACCATTTATCTATTTTTTCTAATCTAAAATAATCCAAAATTTTCATAAAATTTCCAAAAATTTTGAAATAATTCCAGTAGTCTCGGAATAAAATTTTCACAATTTAATCACATTTATAAATCTGTTTTATCTAGAAAAATGTCAATGAATGCATGCACAATTTATTTAAATGTGTCAAAATTCATATGTGCATTTCAGTGAATACTCAATATGCAAAGCATATAATGAACTGTAGTTCCTCAATTTTCTAACCCCTAACATGGGGTATTACGCTACTACTTCTAGGATGTGCGTATCATCTAGCATGTGTGATAATATGCATCAGACATTTGGAGTACGTGAAAGTTGGAGGTTGAATACGTGTCTGATGAGTGAGACACAAGCACCAGAGGTGGTTTGCGCCTCTGCTGTAAACATCACATGCAATCCACTCATCATGGAGAGTGGCACGTGATTGTTCACGTCTAGTGCGTGGCATCTAGATACACATAAGACTAGGTGCATACATTAAACGCACAGTCTGACATAAACACGTTACATGACAAAAACTCAAAATTTTCAAAATTCACAAATAGTCCCTTAAGTTATTTTGGGTCAATTTTTAGGGTCCTATGAATTAATAAAGTAAGTTTTTATTTTTTTGATTTATTATATTGGTAATAAATATGATTTAACTTCAGAAAAATCAGATTAGGTTATTAGAGCCATGAATGATTGAATTTTAATGCATTTAACTTGAAATAAAAAAGATACATATGGTTTTGGTATCTTATATAAGGTATTTATTATTAAGTATCAGATGTTTGTCACTATAATTGAGATTTTATTTGTGATGAATTCATAAATAAAGTTTTTTGATAATGTGTTCATCACTGATATGTAATAATGAGTACGTGCATAAAAATTTTGCATTAATCAATGGTAAATTGTCACATATTTTATACCTATATAAAAGATTGTGAGTATAACATACAAGTACGTCCCTTGTACTTGTGGATCTATTTAGGTACTAATGAGAATGTAGTCATGATCGCGGCTCTGTCGATGCGATCTTACGATCGATCCTTGGAAACCGGTCAAATAGAATAAATTCCAAGATTGCGGTGTAGGATGCAACCTCGGGTCGTCTCACTTAATTGGAACCAAATGAAAATGGTCTAATCTAGCCTAAATGTCAAAAATTGCAATCGAAGTTGATAAACGGGGTTTTGGTAATTTGGTCGAAACCGGTAAAGTAATCAAAATTTAACAAAAAGTATAAAAGAATATTTTTGGGATTTTTGAAATAATGCAATAAACAAAATTGGATAGGAATCAAATTAATAGAAATCCTCTCGAAAATCAGGCTCAGGCTATCACAGTTCAAAAATGGTTTTCGGGGATACAATCCACTAAGTTTCGAAAGATCAACCCTAAAGGACTCTTTAGGTCCAAAGATTTAATTAATGAACTCCATCATTTAAATCTTTGTTAAAAACCTTAGTGACAATTGGACAAGCAAATGCAATTGGTCAAATGAATAAAACACAACAATCTCAATCAAACACAACTAGGCAGATTAAAACCGTGAATGCAGTATCCAATGACATATATGAAACTTCATATATTAGGCATCAAAATGTTCTACAGATTACTTTGTCCAAATTTCAACATAGTATCAACACACGGTTAAACTATAACAATGTTAATCTAAATATATCGATGCAATCCTCTAACTCAGAAGTTTACACAAATATACTAGACTTCAGATATTAAGTGATTACTCCCCTTCGAAGCTCTGTAAACTCAAGCCATTGCTACATCTTCAAGAGGAAGGTTGGCTTAGCTACGCATGACTCCAGTCGATCCCTCGGATACTGGAGAATGAACGAGGCTCATGTTTGCAGAAGACGATGACGGTGATGATGGTGACTGTGGTGATGATGGTAGACGATACTGAAAATGTGAAGGTCTTCTCCTTCCAGAGTCTGCGTTCCAAGCCGTATCTGTATTCTAAAATCTGCGTGACAAATGTCTCCCGATGACCTAAAAATAGTAAGTCTTATATGATGGATGACGGGCCGGGTTGGAACAATGAGATGAACTTTCCATAAACAGGTCGGGTATCCGCTCATACGTCGCGACAAATAAGATAAATGAATTAACTTCATCGCGATGTGTGCACTCGTCTGCTCGTCGCGTCGTGTACATCGCCGTGCGTCGTGACGTGCGGAAGTGTGCTCGCCGCGTCGTGTGAGATGCCATGCGTCATGACGTCGGAAGGACTATTGACTTCTACGTTGACTCCTTTGTTCTGCAACAAAACAATAACAACAATTTGCGTATCAATTGTCCCAATAAAACTATGGAAAATAAGTATCAAATCATGACAATTTCTTGACAAATTAAGAATTGAAAGAACTTAGTATGAGGAACCAATTTAAGCACAAAATCATCAATCGAGTCAATACATGCATAGCGACTATGAAAATGCAGCCAATTTATAATATAAACTTGGCTCAATCAAATTCCCCCACACTTAGACCTTTGTACTCCTAGACAAAGTTTTACAAGAGTCAAAAAGAGTGCAAGAGAAAAAGAAAATATCTACCCATGCTCAAAACAATAAAAGGAAATTGACGCAAGTTACTTCCTCAGAATTCAACCAAAGCAAAATGAAAGAGTTCTACTAAAATAAACATTGAAAGAATCCAAGTACAAGAGATTGAACAAAAGAGAAGCACTCAAGGTATAGTGTTTGCACTCAGCTCACTTGTGTCTAGGGATATTTTTCTCTCAATCTACTTAATCCACCTCCTACCATAGGCTTGTGTCAATTATATTTCTCCACTACAAGAACTATCATTTTGAAGATCAAGAGGACTTTGAGGGTTGTAATGTATGGAAGGCTAAATGAATGGGTAAAGTAAAAGAAAGAAAATATGAGCATATGCACTAAATGTGAACTGATGTCATCTGTAGAATTCAAACTAAACAATTGCATAAACAGAATGCAACATTATTCTTTTCTTTCTTTCTCTTTTCTTACCTTTTGCTCTTTTTATTTTTTTATTGGACATTTAGAGACATTGTCTCTTTTCGAAACACAAAATTCATCATCAATTTTTTTTGACATATTATTTTGAAATAAGCAACATAACCAATGACACCACAAAGGTATGAATGCAAATGCTCATAACAGAAGGCTCAAAGGGCTAACAAGGGATAAATGTGCAAGGGGCGGTGTTTGGGAAATGGGTTTAAGAAAGAACGCCTATCACATCCGCAAAAATCTAGTTCATTAAGCTTCAAGTAAGAATTAAAACAAGTTACGGAGAAAATGAAATAAGAAGATGCACACAAAGATAGAATGAAAATTTTGGGCTCAAATATCCTTCCACAAGGGTATGATCTCAATGAACAATCTCAAGTCTCAAAAACTTAAAATGCCACTTTGTTAGCATGCTTTCATTTACTTTGTATTGAAAACGTTGAAAGCAAGATTTTGTCAAGTCCAATTATCATTAAAAGAATGGAAGATGTTTTCAAAAACTCAAGCATCGTTTTGAAACTAGTAAAAGCTTTGAAAACAAAAGCCACAAAAGTCCAGTGCAAGAAAAGTTTGAAATGAGTGGAGGAATTAATCACAGAATCATTCATGCATGAGTATGGATGTCGCGACGTATAGAAGCAGACGTCGAGACGTATGGACGTCGCGACGTAGCAAGGATGATGTCACGACGTATACCAAATTTGAAGAACGCTTCGCTGCGACGTATGGACACTCGTCGCGGCGAAGAAATGCAGAATGACAGAAAATACAACAAGTTTATCGCAGAAGCACCAATTGGCCAACAATATAATATCAACAGTCATGCAATGTGAAAATAAATAGGAAACAACTCCCACACTTGAAACACATTGTCCTCAATGAAAGTGTAATGAAGCAAAACAGAGAAGAAGAAGGCACAAAAACAAAGATTGATCATTAAGTGGATTAAGTCAAGTACAAAAGACACAAAAGAACTAAGGAACTAAATACAGAAAGAAAAGAAAACAAAAGAAAAGAAATACAAGAAAAGAAAACAACAGAAAGACAAAACTAAGCCGCAAGGTCATCAGTTGGCGGATCGGGAGGAGCGACCGAGAAGCACTAGGACCGGTGAAAGATCACAGGAGGCGGGAGGAAGTAGTAACTGCAGCCGATCCGTAGTCAGGGTGAACATCGAGGTGTAATACTATCGGTCGGCAGCCATCTGAGCCTCTATGTGATGCAAGTCAGCGCGAAGAAGGGCAATCGGATCAGAGGAGGCGGGAGGTGAAGGGGGTGGACGGATGGGGCTACGAGGTGGGGCCTCGGATGGAGGAATAGGAACAGAAGGAACAGGAGAGGAAGGAATAGGGACAGAAGTAGCAGGGAAGGGAAGAAGGTGGGAAGGAGTAGATGGGGAGGAAGGCCACGAGGTCGGCGGAGGCAGACGTCTAGGAAGCGAGGGAGCTCAAAGGTAGGTCGGTCGGATGTTTGAACCCGATAGGCCGGAACATGTCGATGATGAGATGAGGAAGATAAGGAATGGGTGGGGTTGGTGGAGAGGATGCATTGCGAAGGGCGGAGGTGATGGCAAGGCGAGATCAACTAGCCGACCGACCATCAACAGATAAATGTATAAAGCACATTCTCTTGGGAACCATGGCTAGTGTGAAATAGGGAGGATGTTGTTGCAGATAAAATGAAGCCACAGACGGGCTTGAGCGAAGGTCGGCTCGGCGGATATAACGTTGAGCACCCCTAGGTTGATACCATTCAATACCCTCGAGGGCAGAGAGTATGAAGAACATCATCCCAAGGGTACTCATGGATGAGCTTAGAGTAGTGGCAACGGGGTGTAGGCAGAAGCTGAAAATGTTTCCTAATGGATATGGAAGTGAAGGCACGGGAATGGAGATATGCCGAACGCAATGCCATAAGTCTTGGGAGGAGCAGGCATGGGTGTAAGCGGTGGACGAAGGTAAGGTTCAATGATGCGGGTATGGGCAAGGGTGATAAGGTTAATGGAAAAGAGTTGGCGGACAAATGGATTAGTAGTGGGTGTCAAAGGAAAAGGTTTTTCCTTCAGTATGGCCCGGGCTGCAGTCTTGGCGGCCAGGGCAGCATACTCCGGATCAACCGGGACAGAGGTAGAGTGGGAAGGGGAATGGTGGTGGTGCGAAGAATGGGAGTGATGAGGAGAGGGAGAAGTAGCGGAGAAAACTCCTAAGGAAGATGGGGATACAGCAGGATGGGGGGAAACGGGTAGAACAAAAACAAACTCGTCAAGCGAGTGGGAGGGGGAAGGAAGGACATGAGACGGGGTGGTGGGACGCTGGGACTTGCTGACATTCTTTGTGCGAGGCATATCCTGCAAACAAAAAGAAACATAATAGAAAAAAAATCAATACAGAAGTAAGCAAAAATCGACCTCCTCGTCGCGACGTGTGGGCAGACGCCGCGGTGAGGCAGAGCCCTCGACTAGACGTCGCGACGTGCGGAAATAGACGTCGCAGCGAAGCAAGGTTCTGCGTACGTCGCGACGAGGCAATGCGCTTGTCACGACGTAAGGCGATTTTCAGACGCATCGCGGTGAGCAATCGCTCGTCGCGGGAAACCTAACTCAAACTTCTAACAATGCAGACGAAAAACAAGAAAAAGAAAGAGAATGGGAAACTTACTGAGGTCGAAGACGCAAGAGTGGAGATGGCTAAAATGATGAACACGGTGAGGCAGCGGTCACGGTTAGACAGAGAGGAGAGCTGAGAGAGAGCGAGGCGATGACGGTAGGAGAAGAAAATGAGAAAGAAAGAAGAAGAAGAGGAAATGGCGAGGGAGGCGGAACGTCGCTACAGGGAAAAGACAAACAGGGCCTCGGACAAACACAGAGACCGCTGGACTTAAGGGGCAAAAGGGGTATTTCGAATGATGGGACATCGCGGTGTCAGAATGTGGCACGTCGCGACGTAAGCGCCATATGAACAAGATACATCGCGACGTATAAATACAGATACGTTGCGACGAGGGAAAGAAAGATTGAACAAGATACGTCGCAACGTGTAAATGCAAATACGTCGCGACGCCTCTGCCCGAAAAGAAAAACACAAACCTGACTTAATCCAGCAACAATTAATCCAAAAACAATCAATCTTCCAAAAATTAATCCTCCCAGCAATGTCATGCTTCTTCAGAAAGATATAAAGCTAACAAAGGGAAAGAAATTTATTCGAAAAATGAACAGAAATCCTACCTAACTACAACTACTCTAAAAATGAACAGAAATCCTACCTAACTACAGCTACTCTACTGGTTAGGTTTCTCCCCCACACTTAATCAAGATATTCATGCAACACAAAAGTTCATATCACTCCTAAACAGGATGCATGAATATAAAGAGGATGTAGGGTGAGAAACAACCTGGTCTCATGGCGGGTCCTGAAACTTGGGATAGTCACCTGGCAAAAATCCGAGCTTCATCCCAATGGCTTGGCTCTGGTGCAGCTCAATGTCCAACACTTGACTTGAGGTCTCTCCGACAAAATCATCAGCAAGCAAATGTTCTCCAAGAAGAGTGTCAGTAGAAGATGTCAAAGTTTGTGCAAAATCACAACATGCATCATCAATAACCGTCTCAAGCATATTTACTCCAAGAAAGGAGTAATCCTCATGGGGGTGCTTCATTGCTTCATACATGTTGAAGCTCACCCTTTGATCGCCAACCTCCATGGTTATATTCCCTTCCTTCATGCTAATCATGGTGCTTGCTGTTCGAAGGAAGGGTCGTCCGAGAATCAGTGAAGTATCCTGCACAACCTCAGTAGACATGTCAAGTACATAAAAATCAGCAGGAAAAACTAGACCTTTAACTTGGACTAAGATATCCTCAATTATCCCCACTGGATGCCTAAAAGACCTATCAGCCAATTATAACACTACAGATGTAGGTTTTATGCTTTTCACTCCTAAGGCCTCATAAATTGACTTAGGCATCACATTAATGGCAGCCCCTAAATCTAATAATGCTCTACCGATAGTCACTTTTCCTATAACACAAGGGATAGTGAACGATCTAGGATCTTGACACTTAACTGGAATTTGGGGCTTAAACAATGCAGACACATTTGAACTTACCTGGACTCTCTCATTCGGCCTAAACTTTCTCTTGTTTGTGCACAAGTCCTTTAAATATTTAGCGTAAGTCGGAACTCTCTTCACCAAGTCAAGTAAAGGGACATTCACTTCAACTTTCCCAAACAAATCAATGATTTCTTTCTCATGTTGTCTCTCATTTAAACGCTTACTCATCAAATATGAATTGGGAAAAGGAAGGTCCTGAATACTTACCTCCTTACCTTTACCTGCTTGCTTACTTGACTCTCCACTTCCTACTTTCTCTTTAGAATCTCTTGGAGTTGTTTCCTTCTCAGTTGTTGTGAGTCTCTTCCTTTCTTTCAGTAGGTCCTCCTCTTTAGCACTTTCTGATCTCATTACCCTTGTTGGAGGTACTGGCTCACTATCAATCTCATCCTCACATGGCTCATCTTCATCTTGAGGCTTGAACCTCACTTGCTTTCCACTCCTGAGGGCAATGGCATTAAGACTCTTGGGTTCATCACAAGATTGGAAGGAATGGCTCCTTGCTTTTGCGATTTTCACTCATGTTGTTAGACAACTGAGTGACATAGGAATTGATGTTCTCTGCCTTGGTCTCCCATTGCTCCATCCTCTTCTCCAAGGCATTGAATCTGGCAGCAGTCTTTGAGGAATCCTGTTGAATCAAAGAAGCAATTACATTAAATTGGTTAGCATTAGAATCCCTCTCTTCCTTCATCAAGGTCATCATACTGTGGAGCAACTGATTGGTATCCTCCTTTGGTGGGACTACCAGGGCTTGCTGTTGATTGGGGAGCTGGCTAGTGGAAGTGCCAGCTCCTCCTCCTTGTGAAAATCTGCCCTGAGCTTTGTTCTCCTCATTCCTCCAACTGAATCTCGGATTGGATTTCCATCCCTCATTGTAGGTGTTGGAGTATGGGTCCCATTTCTGATTCTGCCTACCTTGATACATTGCCGAGACTTCCTCATATCTACCTGGGCAAACGCTCGAAATATGCATTACCGACCCACAACTAGGTGCGGTAAGCTCTGTTGAAGAAATAGAGCATTGCACATTCAAATTTTTCAGCTCAGCCGTGATGCAGGAAAGCTGTGTAGTTATCTGACTCTCCAAAGAATCCACTTTCGACTCTAGGCTCTCCATTCTTTTAGCTTGAGTCGTCAAGGCTCCCAACTCATGCACTCCTCTTTGATCTCTGACACTGTACAGCTGATGGTTTAAAGCCATCTTCTTGATCAGATCCCATGCTTCCAAGACTGTGAGGTCAATCAAAGATCCTCCAGATGCATCATCTAACATACCCTTCTCCTGGCTCTTCAACCCATCATAAAAGTATTGCACCAATTGCTCATCAGGAATCTGGTGATGGGGGCATCTAGAAAGAAGGTCTTGGAAACGGTTCCAATAGTCATACAGTGACTCATCATAATCCTGGCGGGTTGAATACATCTCCTTCCTCATGGAAGATGTCCTGGAAGCTGGAAAGTATTTCTTCAGAAAGGCCTTCCTCAGATTGGCCCAGCTATGGTAAGCATTGGCCACATGCCTCGGAAGACTCATATATCCCTTCCAAAGACAAATGAAACACCTTCCAAAGTAGCTCCCACTGGCTTCATACTCTGGCAGATAATTGTCAAAGCCTGTAAGTGCATATATGGATCCTCTCCTGCCAAACCATGAAATTTAGGAAGAGAATTAATCAGCAAACCTTTAATCTCAAAATTAACATCAAAATTAGGGCAAGCAGCAGTAAATGGATCATAATGCACATCAGATGTTGTTGCTTCCCTGATTGTCCTACGTCTCTGGTTCTCATTATTTTCCCCTACTCTCTCATGCTCACCATTTCCTCCATTAGTCCCATTTCTAGGTTGGTGAACAGGATAATCAGGATTCTCAGCCATATTCTCACTATCTCTTTCAACTACTCTCCTTCTCTCTTGTTCTTTCCTTTCTTTCCTAAGTCTCCTCAAATGTCTCTCAACTTCAGGGTAGAACTGAACAAGTTTACCTCTCCTGGGCATGCACCAAAAAGCAATTCACAAACAAAAGAATGGTAACAAAAATGCTCACAGTCACACATGATCAGATAAAAGTGAAATGCGATGAATGCGAGAGTGTGGATGTATGAGTGTGTATATGAGAGATGTGAAAAATAAGAGACAAAATCAAAGTAGGACGTATGCGTGTGCAAAAAGGGAAATCAAACCTATACTATCAACAAGTGTAAAAATTAAACTATACTAAATGCAAACAAAAACAATGATTCCTATTATCAACGACAAGTCATAAATGACAATGGCTATCCGATGGTAAACCAATTACTTGGTTCCCCGACAACGGCGCCAATTTGATCGCAGCTCTGTCGATGCGATCTTACGATCGATCCTTGAAAACCGGTCAAATAGAATAAATTCCAAGATTGCGGTGTAGGATGCAACCTCGGGTCGTCTCACTTAATTGGAACCAAATGAAAATGGTCTAATCTAGCCTAAATGTCAAAATTGCAATCGAAGTTGATAAGCGGGGTTTTGTAATTTGGTCAAACCGTAAAGTAATCAAAATTTAACAAAAGTATAAAAGAATATTTTTGGGATTTTTGAAATAATGCAATAAACAAAATTGGATAGGAATCAAATTGATAGAAATCCTCTCGAAAATCAGGCTCAGGCTATCACAGTTCAAAAATGGTTTTTGGGGATACAATCCACTAAGTTTCGAAAGATCAACCCTAAAGGACTCTTTAGGTCCAAAGATTTAATTAATGAACTCCATCATTTAAATCTTTGTTAAAAACCTTAGTGACAATTGGACAAGCAAATGCAATTGGTCAAATGAATAAAACACAACAATCTCAATCAAACACAACTAGGCAGATTAAAACCGTGAATGCAGTATCCAATGACATATATGAAACTTCATATATTAGGCATCAAAATGTTCTACAGATTACTTTGTCCAAATTTCAACATAGTATCAACACACGGTTAAACTATAACAATGCTAATCTAAATATATCGATGCAATCCTCTAACTCAGAAGTTTACACAAATATACTAGACTTCAGATACTAAGTGATTACTCCCCTTCGAAGCTCTGTAAACTCAAGCCATTGCTACATCTTCAAGAGGAAGGTTGGCTTAGCTACGCATGACTCCGGTCGATCCCTCGGATACTGGAGAATGAATGAGGCTCATGTTTGCGGAAGACGATGACGGTGATGATGGCGACTGTGGTGATGATGGTAGACGATACTGAAAATGTGAAGGTCTTCTCCTTCCAGAGTCTGCGTTCCAAGCCGTCTCTGTATTCTAAAATCTGCGTGACAAATGTCTCCCGATGACCTAAAAATAGCAAGTCTTATATGATGGATCACGGGCCGGGTTGGAACAGTGAGATGAACTTTCCATAAACAGGTCGGGTATCCGCTCATACGTCGCGACGAATAAGATAAATGAATTAACTTCATCGCGACGTGTGCACTCGTCTGCTCGTCGCGTCGTGTACATCGCCGTGTGTCGCGACGTGCGGAAGTGTGCTCGCCGCGTCGTGTGAGATGCCATGCGTCGCGACGTGCGGAAGGACTGTTGACTTCCTACGTTGACTCCTTTGTTCCTGCAACAAAACAATAACAACAATTTGCAGTATCAATTGTCCCAATAAAAACTATGAAAAAATAAGTATCAAATCATGACAATTTACTGAAAAATTGAGAATTGAAAGAACTCAGTATGAGGAACCAATTTAAGCACAAAAATCATCAATCAGGAGTCAATACATGTATAAGCAGCTATGAAAATGCAGCCAATTTATAATATAAACTTGGCTCAATCAAGTCACTACTGTGACCTTTTAAGTTAGTATTTGAATTGGTCAACTTACTTATTTGAGAATGTCCATGGTCTTGTGTTTGGATATTCTATCTTATAGGTTTTGACATTATATGTGAAAGGACTTATCCTAGAGTTCACCTTCTAGAACCTAAGGGGAATCCTCCCAGCGACCCTACGGTAACCCTCCAATCAATATCTAAATCAATCGACTTACAAAGCTAAGTTTTTCAATTGTTAAAATTTTTCATATTTTAAAAGTTAAAGTGCAAAAAATAGTGGAAAATTTTTTGTAGCTTTTAAAATCATTTTATTAAAAATTTTGACAGCATAACGACTGTATTTTGACATTCCCCAAATTTTCAAAAGCCTTGTAAAATTTTGAAACACTTTTATATTCACACCAATTTCTCAACTACAAATTTTAGAGTTCAAGTTTACTCATAAGCAACCACAAACAAATAATTCTCAACAATCACTTCAATAAACTTTAAAAGCTAAAACATATTCATGCATTTCATTTAAAAGCCTTTATATCCATTATTTACACAAATGTAAATAGCAAAATGAAACAAGTACAACAACATCCGACAATACTACTAATTTTGCTGTGGGATCCCATGTAGCATCCCACTTCCACGAGACCCGAACCCGACATCGACGGTGATATCCGAGCCCGCGACCCGCGAGGGTGGTATGCTAGAGCAGTCAATACAGTTTAAAACTTGGTAATATATATTAAAATTTTTTTAAAACCCATCGAGTGCGCAAATATCAGTAAATAATTTGGGCCCATTCTAGTACAAAATCATTTTCAATCAGAACATTATTTCGGTAATCAAATTACAATACAACATTAATCAATCGGGCACTCAGCAATACCAGTACAAATCTTGCGGAAATACAAATTTACATATAATTCAAAAGACACAAATCTGAGGCGTGAACCGATGCGGACCTTAACTCGACTTGCAATCATTTTCTATACTCCGTGCCCAACGGGTACTCTTCGATCCTGAAAAAATATTTGCAATGTTGGATGAGTTTGCGAACTCAGTGAGAAACCATCATCGATGGTTCACTCAATTCATGCATATATACACACTTTACCAATTATCACATACAATCACAATTCACAAATGTAAGGCGTGAGCGCTTTCATACGATCCACATTTAATCATACCATATATGCAATGCACATGAGATCCTTTCCATTTTCATTACGTTGTTGTGACCGTGCTTTGAGCTCAATAACGGTGAGCCGTGGCTCTGAAATTTCGTTGGGCTTGAAGCCACGATACATTGAGCCGAGGCTCGAATACGTTGGACCGAGGTCTATGCATTGGTGAAAGCTCTCATGCTCGTTAGGCGTGAGATGCCTACGATACGGTGGTCGCTCCGGTCACTGGCGCCTTTATCTGATCATACTTTGATGCATGCAATGAACATGTTCCAATTTCCATTTACAAGTCAATGTTATTTGCCATATCTTCAGACTTTCGGTCCGGTATTTCAATCATATACATTTCCAATTTATTGCATCCTACCATATCACATTGACAGTCACATCCAATGTATCGAAACAGACAATTAACACTTCAATATCAATTTCCTATTTCCTCGGACCTTTGGTCCGAGATCTCCAATGTAAACATTCACAAACAGTTACACACAAATAGCACTTCGATAACAAGTTTCCAATACTTTGGACACCTATGGTCCGAAATCATTCAAAAGCAAACATACATAATCCCTCCATTATCTCCACATGGCATAGCCACATCATTTTCATCACATATAGATTGAGGAACCAACTAGGTTACTCACCTGTACTTCCGAGCTAATGCCGGAAGTCTCGCAACGTCGATGGGATGACGTTCCAACTATGCCTCTATAACAAACAGAGAGGAACCCAATCACTAATTATCCAATCCGAACTAGTAATAATGCACATGTAAGTGTATAATGCATGTTCATGAGATTTCCGGCCCTAAATCCAAATTTTTCTCGTAATGAAAATTCCATCTAAAATTAGAAAACTATAGCCACCGACAAAGACTCAATTGGACTTGATCGATCCAAAATAAATAAAACAGTGACCATAAAACAATTACCCGGGGCCGCGTCAATTTCCCGTCTAAAAATTCCCAATTTCTCACAAAATGAAATTCAATATTTCACAAATCCGATGCCTCAAGAATCAGGTCAATCGGACGTCAGACGGAAAAGAAATTGACAAAAGAATTACCAAATACCAAATAATCAAATAATAATTAAAAAAAACCGGCCTCGCGGGGGCGAGGCGTCGCCCTCGCGAGGCCGACTGATCCAGCCTCATCACTAGGGCGAGGCGTCACCCTAGCGATACCGTCCATCCGAGCCTCGTCGCTAGGGCGAGGCGTTGCCCTAGCGACCAGGCGTGAATCCACAATCCCATTCCCTTTTTTTTTTTATTTCTAATCCAACTTCCAACACTCATATCTCTTAGCACACAATTCAGAAAAATACAAACTATATCTCATTGGAAAGATCATGAAACCCTCTACAATTCTCAAGAAGACCATAAAAATCAATTTCACCCTTAAGGGTGTAAAAAATCCCTTCAAAGCTACTGCCTACTCAAATCCCATTAAAACAGAACAGTACATTACAAACTCCATAACTCTCTGATTCTTCAGCCAAATATTACCACATAAATAGGCTCAATAAGTTCACAATGTCATCTACAACTTTCATGACAACCCAAAATCAAATTCCATAACTAACTAGGTCAAACAATTCAACAAAGAATCTGTATACTGAAATCAACCAATCTGGACAGTAATTTTCCAATCAGCATAACTCTTAGCACAAATGTCACAAAATTCACTACCTTATATCCCTGAAAAGATAAGATCTCAAACTTCAATTTGCATGCAGAACTCAATTTCCAATTCAATTTCTAACAATTTCAAAACTGTCATGCAAATTACTGCCATGATCAGCAATTCCTAACCTAATGCAGGTTCAATGTTTGCAAAATCATAACTCCCAAATCTGACCTCTAAAAATTACATACAATATATCCCTTTCAAGATAATTCCTTCCTATGAAACTTTGCAGAAGATCACTCACACCAATTCAGTTCACATAATTTGCTAAAATTGCTTCCAATCCGCAAGATCACAAACTCAACACTTAGGCTAGGTTTCATCAAAATGCTCAAAACAAGTCAATAGTAATCAGTTCATATCTCCCAATATAAAACTCGAAAATTAGCAAGATCAGTGGCAATGGAAAGCTAACTCAATATGCTACAACTTCGATGAATACCAGTTTCCCAAATTCCATCTCAATTAATTTATAAAAATCAGCAAAATAATCAGGTCATATATGCGGGTACTGTTCACAGACCCTACAAACAGAAACTTTCCATGCAAAGATTCACCCTTCTAACATTACAATTTATCATCACCTATTTCACACAAAGTTGAAGCCAACATCCCAAAGTTTCATTGGGCACAAACCTCACCTCATTTTCTCACCTACACAATTAGTTATGATCAAAACATTACAATAGGTCAAAGATTCATTTTCCAGCTTTCAACATTAACCTAACTCCTATCACTTCTAACATCAATAACACTTCACTAAGCACCCATTTATACCTCTAAATCAACCATAAACTCATCACAACATATACTTATATAATAGAGCATAAGTGGCAGCACCTACCCATATTATCTTCCTAAGTTTTCCATTCGTCAACCTAGCAAAAACTCCATCCAAACCAAGCCAAAATCAATGGAACTATAGTCATTCATTCATCCATAACCAAGTATACATTTAAACCCATTCAAACCTACCCTTATAATCATGAAATAAATGCATGAGTGCTTCCCATAATGGCTTCTAACTACCAAAAGCATAAAAACAAACATAAATGCTCACCTTAAACAAGTTCAAGCTATCAATACTCCTTAATTCTTCAAGTTCTCCCAACTTCTTTTTTTCAAACCTCACCCACGGTCTTCATAAGCATAACAAAGAGTCTCATCAATTCAAGGCTTCAACTTGGTTTTAGGTGTGCTAGGGAAAAGCAAGCAAGTTCCAAAGGAAGACCTTCTCGTATGGAATAAGTAGAAGCAAATTTGAAGGAGAAAAAGAGATACTCTAAGAAGATGAAGCAAGTTTCGGATGGGAGGATAAAGATGAGCTTCCAAATGATTTGTTTATTTAACAAAACAATAAGAAAGTCGTAGGTGCTTGAGTGGAAAAGACAAAGCTATTTAATAAATTGTACACTTGGCTTTTAATGGATGAAAAAGACAAAAAATGAGTTAATCCCAATTAATTACGCATTAATCCCAATTAAGCTCATCATGGCACTCAAATAATTCCCCAACATCAATTATCCACTAATCTCATGCCGTTGGGCAATCCTGTTCAGCACAAAAGAGCTCACTCACTCAGTTTGTTAAAATTTTCCGGTCCGAAAATTTCCGGGAATTTCCTCGAATCATTTTTTTGAAAAATACCTAAATTGCCCAAAATTGTAACACATATGACAGTCCACTCCCAATAATTTTTTAAACACGAAAACCACATTTTCCACTACAAAAACACATTTAGACCATTTACTGACGATTTTGCCGGTCCGGGAATTTTCTCCGGATAATTCCAGAAAAATTCTCATAAATCCCTAAAAATGTAAAACACTCAATGGCACATTCCATATAATTTTCCAAGTACAATTATCCCATAAATTTCACAAAAGATCTCAATTTGAAACCTAAGCCGGAAAATGTCATGAATGCATGTATACCATGTGCAAGTGCAACAAACCATCAATCATAGAAGCTATATGCTGTATATTCATGCCGAGTTCTAATTCAATACTCCTAACCAGTCCCAATTTACTAAAATACTCTTCCCATCGGTAATGGGATGTTACAATTCTCCCCTCCTAATAAAAATTTCGTCCTCAAAATTTCATATACGATTGATCAGAAAGGCAGGGGAGTCTTTTTGATTAATACCCTCTGTTTCTCACTGTTTTCACTACACGACCAAATTCGGTCAATGAACGGAGATCAAAACAATCATTTACTCATTTTCCTTTCTCAAACTTTACATGATTTTATTGCTTTCTCATGATTACGCGCAATTCGTCACTTTCAATATCAAACACATATATATCGAATCCTAACAATATTTTCTATTCTATCTATGAAACACTTTGTGAATCCGAATCATCTTTTAGGTTTTAGCCTAACTCACCAATCCATAATTCTATTTACACCACAATCGCATAAAGGCCCCTCATCACGAATTCAATTTCCCTTAACTACACCTTTATTTCCATCTAAGTACATTTTGGCCGAGGCGACACACTTCAAAATATTTCATTTATCGCTTATCAAATTTTGTTATTATCAAACCACAAATCTCATGAGATTTATAACCTCAGTGTGAATCAATTCGACTTATTGTCACCATCTTAAATTACTTAACCTATCACTTTATTGCCCTGATCACATAATATAGGGATAACGAATCCTTTTGGACAGTAAGACCCCTTATACACTTTTCGAATGGTGACACCAATATAATGATTGTCATGCCATAATCCCTTTACACTATACATCAATCTTATATCCCAACGAAATCCAAAAATACCTGTTGGTTAATCACACATGTCATCGTTCACTTTGACAGACTATACCATCAATTGCTTTTCCACAATACTTTTATTAGAACATAACGCTTCGATTGTTTCTATGCTTTCTCGAACCATTTACTTATGATCATTTGATTTCTCATTCTAACCTTTCAATTACTCTTTCAATACGCTCTTGCTAGAACATAAAGCTTCAATCATTCCTTACGTTTTCACTAACAGTTCCCGTAATGAGTATCACCCATATTTCTTAATTTGAACTATACCTATCATTTTCCTCAACAATTGGAGTTAATTCCCGTTCCTCAATACGGTTTACAATTTCTACATCCTCACTTCGGGTTTTGCCAATCCGCTTTGATGCACACCTACTTTAAAATTCCCATAGCTAATAATACTTTCTTTTGCCCCTTTTTGTCAGTTCGACTATAACACTTAATAATACACTAGATTTGATAACCTTATTACCCTTATTACCCAATTTTGATCTTCGCAATTGAATTTATTTATCTATTTATTTATTTCTTTGCTCAATCCCTTGAATTGCACCATTGGCTTAGTTTGAAGAAATCAGCCGTTGAATCCTTTTCAAATCATTCAAATGCATGAAATAACTCAATCGTTATCGATTTACATATTCATAGACATCTCCAAACTATTTCTGTACGATTAATATCTCCAAGCTTTTAGGCCCCACTCAGTGTAACAAATTTCAAATCATCAATCATAACACCGCCCATAGAATCATATTTGGCCTAAGGTGCATAAAATCACTTTATACAATGTCAATAGATCACATCATAACCTTTCCTGGAACACTTCAGTATAGATAGTGATTCTTCAAATGTCTCCTTTATGATCATCAGTCATAACATTCACATGTTTTCCTCAATTATTCTCGTCAATTTCCTAAAACCAGAAAATCTTTGACAATTTCTGAATGCATCAAGCATTCCATTAGTTCTCATTAATTCCAAATTCTGCATACACATATCTTTTGAACTTTCACATTTTATCAATACCAATATCTTGATTAATTCTCCCAATATCCCATGTTCGCATACTAAATCATCCCTTATTTCACTCTTATGAAACTTGCATGATAACCAATCTCCTCACCTATACCAATGTATCTATTTCTTATGCTTATATCCATTATCCACTACAACACAATTGAGACATGTTCCTTTTCCGTACCCATAGTTGATTCATGTAACTTGTTAATTATCGAACGTCCCCGATGAGGAACAATTTTCATATAATTTGTCTCATCATAACATATTCTGCCACATGTTCCTTACCTTCATTTTTCCACATAACTTAATTTATTCACGATAGATCACTCACTGACTTGAATAAACAATCGTTATGTCGATCTCGTACTTTCAGAACATAATTACACAAAGTATACACGAACCTTTTATCCCCTCAAAGCTGCAATTAATATTCAGTAATTCTCTTACATAATTAGAACCATCTCATTAACATAATGTACACTCTTTCAGTAGCATAGTTTAGCTCTTACGCTAGAGTCTCTGCCAGATGTAATACAAATCAGTTACTCTTGATACATCACGAAGATAAATCTCTGAAGAGCACTTAAACAATTTCTTTTCCTCTACTATCTCGCCATACATCACCATAATCATCACATCCTATCTGACAATATATCTCTATAGTCCCATCAATTTGCCCGTTAATAGATCATACTGCTAAGAATACCTTAATTGCATTAATTCTCGATAACCATTCTCTTTTTGGTACCACTTCTTGATCATGGGGACCTTACTATATTCATGTCCCTCTTTTTATTCCCTCCAGCTCATTACCAATGCGAACATCTTTAACTGTCTCACTTCTTTCTCAATTGATCATTCTGAACATTCTCATGCCTTACTCTCACTCATTTTGAACTTGAGCTACCGACATTATAATCGGAGCTTACGTAATAGACCACTGATTACCTCCTATATCATGTTCACGCAAATTATTCATTTATGCTTAATCATTTCACCCATGATGGTAATCCCACTATCAGATATACACTTACAGTGATAATATAATCTGAACTCAACAACCTTCCTGTTTACACCCGTTCTCACTCGCGAGGATCATATACAATCTCAATTCATTCACAACTGATCATTATAAGAACTTTCATTTCTTCTTCTAACTCATAAAGGGATTTTTTTTTGGACAAACTTTCTGGCTAGCAAGTATCCATTAGCTTATCAATTACAGTTTAACATTTCCACTTACCATAGGGCTCCCATAATCAGGTGTGCATTTACTTAGGCAGATCAATTAAACCCGAACAACTTTTTCATCTACCAATTTCATTGTCTTACAATTCAATCTTTTCATTATTGCATTATACCCATATATTTCCGCACTCAGATCAATATCACATATATGAAATCATTCTTGATTTTGCACTTAATGTATAATTTGACTCCAAATCACCAATCCTTATTTATAACACTCATCATGGTAATCAATCCCAAATGCAACTTTTCTATATCATAGAACACTTTATTTTCATTTACCTTATACACTGTAAATCTTACCATTGTCACATCTCTATTTTCCTCTATGAATTTACACCTATAATCTTTATTTCTAACTCATATTCAAGGATATACCCAATATAACTCCAATATTGTATTTCGCAATATATCCGTCGATTACAAAGACACTAAATATTAAATGCATGCGATCAAACCATACACTCTTTCCTATTTTGTGATATCCATTTCTTCCTTTTAGCACATTCTAACACATTATCCTTTTTCTCACTTTTTTCTAACCGCTTAAACGACTGAGACATATTTATGCATCGACTCACATACTACATGGGGATCGATTGTCCCGCCTCTGTAGTGACACGACTTAAATGCACATAACTTGACACACTTTTTTTTGAAAGCCCGTAAGATTGTACTACGGGCTCGATATCACAAATGTAGCATCCACTTCCGAGACCGAACCCGACATCGACGGTGATATCCGAGCCCGCGACCATGAGGGTGGTATGCTAGAAGCGATCAATCTGATTTAAAACTTGGTAATATATATTATTTTTTAAAAAAAACCCATCGAGTGCGTAAATATCAGTAAATAATTTGGGCTCGTTCTAATACGAAATCATTTTCAATCAGAACATTATTTCGGTAATCAAATTACAATACAACATTAATCAATCGGGCACTCAGCAATACCAGTACAAATCTTGCGGAAATAAAAATTTACATATAATTCAAAAGACACAAATGCAGACGTGAACTGATCCCGACCCTAACTCTGACTTGCAATCAGTACTCATACTCCCGTGCCCAACGGGGTACTCTTCGATCCCTGAAAAAAAATTTGCAATGTTGGGTGAGTTTGCGAACTCAGTGAGAAACCATCATCGATGGTTCACTCAAATTCATGCATATATACACACTTTACCAATTATCACATACAATCACAATTCACAAATGTAAGGCGTATCGCCTTTCATACAGTCCACATTTAATCATACCATATATGCAATGCACATGAGACCCTTTCCATTTTCATTACGTTGTTGTGACCGTGCGCCTGAGCTCAATAACGGTGAGCCAGTGGCTCTGAAATTTCGTTGGGCTTGAAGCCCTGATACATTGAGCCTGAGGCTCTGAATACGTTGGACCTGAGGTCCGGTGCGTTGAGCTGAAAGCTCTCATATACGTTGGGCGTGAGATGCCCTGATACGGTGGCTGCTCCGGTCACAACTGCCTTTATCTGATCATACTTTGATGCATGCAATGAACATGTTCCAATTTCCATTTACAAGTCAATGTTATTTGCCATATCTTCGGACTTTCGGTCCGATATTTTAATTATATACATTTACAATTTATTGCATCCTACCATATCACATTGACAGTCACATCCAATGTATCGAAACAGACAATTAACACTTCAATATCAATTTCCCATTTCCTCGGACCTTTGGTCCGAGATCTCTAATGTAAACATTCACAAACAGTTACACACAAATAGCACTTCGATAACAAGTTTCCAATACTTTGGACATCTATGGTCCGAAATCATTCAAAAACAAACATACATAATCCCTCCATTATCTCCACATGGCATAACCACATCATTTTCATCACATATAGATTGAGGAACCAACTAGGTTACTCACCTGTACTTCCGAGCTAATGCCGGGAAGTCTCTGCAACATCGGTAGGATGACGTTCCAACTATGCCTCTATAACAAACAGAGAGGAACCCAATCACTAATTATCCAATCCGAACTAGTAATAATGCACATGTAAGTGTATAATGCATGTTCATGAGATTTCCGGCCCTAAATTCAAATTTTTCCCGTAATGAAAATTCCATCTAAAATTAGAAAACTATAGCCACTGACAGCACTCAATTCGGACTTCGATCGATCCAAAAATAAATAAAACAGTGACCATAGAACAATTACCCGGGGCCACATCAATTTTCCGTCTAAAAATTCCCAATTTTTCAAAAAATGAAATTCAATATTTCACAAATCGAATGCCTCAAGAATCAGGTCAATCGGACGTCAGACGGAAAAGAAATTGATAAAAGAATCACCAAATACCAAATAATCAAATAATAATTTAAAAAATCAGCCTCGCGGGGGCGAGGCGTCGCCCTAGCGAGGCCGACTGATCCGGCCTCGTCACTAGGGCGAGGCGTCGCCCTAGCGATGTCGTCCATCCGAGCCTCGTCGCTAGGGCGAGGCGTCGCCCTAGCGACCAGGCTTGAATCCACAATCCCATTCCCTTTTTTTTCTGATTTCTAATCCAACTTCCAACACTCATATCACTTGGCACACAATTCAGAAAAATACAAACTATATCTCATTGGAAAGATCATGAAACCCTCTACAATTCTCAAGAAGACCATAAAAATCAATTTCACCCTTAATGGTGTCAAAAATCCCTTCAAAGCTACTGCCTACTCAAATCCCATTAAAACAGAACAGTACATTACAAATTCCATAACTCTCTGATTCTTCAGCCAAAAATTACCACATAAATAGGCTCAATAAGTTCACAATGTCATCTACAACTTTCATGAACAACCCAAAATCAAATTCCATAAATAACTAGGTCAAACAATTCAACCAAAAATCTGTATACTGAAATCAACAAATCTGGACAGTAATTTTCCAATCAGCATAACTCTTATCACAAATGTCACAAAATTCACTACCTTATATCCCTGAAAAGAAAAGATCTCAAACTTCAATTTTCATGAAGAACTCAATTTCCATTTCAATTTTTAACAATTTCAAAACTGTCATGAAAATTACTACCATGATCAGCAATTCCTAAACTAATGCAGGTTCAATGTTTGCAAAATCATAACTCCCAAATCTGACCTCTAAAAATTACATGCAATATATCACTTTCAAGATAATTCCTTCCTCTGAAACTTTACAGAAGATCACTCACACCAATTCAGTTTACATAATTTGCTAAAATTTCTTCCAATCCACAAGCTCACAAACTCAACACTTAGGCTAGGTTTCATCAAAATGCTCAAAACCAGTCAATAGTAATCAGTCCATATCTCCCAATATACAACTAGAAAATTAACAAGATCAGTGGAAATAGAAAGCTAACTCAATATGCTACAACTTCCATGAAGACCATTTTCCCAAATTCCATCTCAATTAATTTAGAAAAATCAGCAAAATAATCAGGTCATATATGCGGGTACTGTTCACAGACCCTACAAACAGAAACTTTCCATGCAATGATTCACCCTTCTAACATTACAATTTATCATCACCTATTTCACACAAAGTTGAAGCCAACATCCCAAAGTTTCATTGGGCACAAACCTCACCTCATTTGCTCACCTACACAATTAGTTATGATCAAAATATTACAATAGGTCAAAGATTCATTTTCCAGCTTTCAACATTAACCTAACTCCTATCACTTCTAACATCAATAACACTTCACTAAGCACCCATTTATACCTCTAAATCAACCATAAACTCATCACAACATATACTTATATAATAGAGCATAAGTGGCAGCACCTACCCATATTATCTTCCTAAGTTTTCCATTCATCAACCTAGCAAAAACTCCATCCAAACCAAGCCAAAATCAATGGAACTATAGTCATTCATTCATTCATAACCAAGTATACATTTAAACCCATTCAAACCTACCCTTATCATCATGAAATAAATGCATGAGTGCTTCCCATAATGGCTTCTAACTACCAAAAGCATAAAAACAAACATAAATGCTCACCTTAAACAAGTTCAAGCTATCAATACTCCTTAATTCTTCAAGTTCTCCCAACTTCTTTTTTTCAAACCTCACCCACGGTCTTCATAAGCATAAAAAAGAGTCTCATCAATTCAAGGCTTCAACTTGGTTTTAGGTGTGCCAGGGAAAAGCAAGCAAGCTCCAAAGGAAGACCTTCTCGTATGGAATAAGTAGAAGCAAATTTGAAGGAGAAAAAGAGATACTCTAAGAAGATGAAGCAAGTTTCGGATGGGGGGATAAAGATGAGCTTCCAAATGATTTGTTTATTTAACAAAACAATAAGAAAGTCGTAGGTGCTTGAGTGGAAAAGACAAAGCTATTTAATAAATTGTACACTTGGCTTTTAATGGATGAAAAAGACAAAAAAATGAGTTAATCCCAATTAATTACGCATTAATCCCAATTAAGCTCTAATCATGGCACTCAAATAATTCCCCAACATCAATTATCCACTAATCTCATGCCATTGGGCAATCCTGTTCAGCGCAAAACAGCTCACTCACTTAGTCTGTTAAAATTTTCCGGTCCGGAAATTTTCGGGAATTTCCCCGAATCATTTTTTTTTAAAATACCTAAATTGCCCAAAATTGTAATACATATGAAAGTCCACTCCCAATAATTTTTTAAACACGAAAACCACATTTTCCACTACAAAAACACATTTAGACCATTTACTGGCGATTTTGCCGGTCCGGAAATTTTCTCTGGATAATTCTAGAAAAATTCTCATAAATCCCTAAAAATGTAAAACACTCAATGACACATTCCATATAATTTTCCAAGTATAATTATTCCATAAATTTCACAAAAGATCTCAATTTGAAACCTAAGCCGGAAAATGTCATGAATGCATGTATACCATGTGCAAGTGCAACAAACCATCAATCATAGATGCTATATGCTGTATATTCATGCCGAATTCTAATTCAATACTCCTAACCAGTCCCAATTTACTAAAATACCCTTCCCATCGGTGATGGGATGTTACATCCCAGCTACTATAACACCTGTATGCATACCTGGGGTGGTTTATTTTAAGAAATAAAAATATGGGTGAGCTAAATGAGCTCAGTAGTGTTAATCATTTTACTTAAAATTAAACCTTTCTTAACATCATAATTGAAATAATCTTATATAATAAGAAAGCTCATGGTAAAATAAATGCCATAAACATTCATTCGTATATCATAAACTCTGCTTATAAAATAACATTTTGTATAACACAATTTCAGTTTGTTTGAAAAACTATTTCGAAATGCTTTTTTGAAATTAAGATTATAATATACAAGTTCCATTTTCCATTTTCCATTTTCCTTAAACAATATACAATGGTGGGAATAAGTTTTCTGAAAACTTCTACACTAAAAAAATAAGCCAACCACTAGAATTGGTACCATACATTGCCTCTTAAATTAATTTTAAAATAAATAGTGGTAGTATTATCATTTTCATGATTATGCTTACATGAGATAGCCCACCACTAACTTCATTGCCAAATGATACTCTTAGGCATAAAGTCACGGAGCTGGTTCTATATCGCTTACCTGTAAGTAGTTACAGAGCTAGTTTTACCTCGCTTATCTATACTAGGTTAACCGCTATATACAGGTAGTTACAAAGTTGTTTCTACATTGCTTACCTACAACAGGTTAATCACTAATTATGGAGTTGGTTATACATTGTTTACCCGCACTAGGTTAACTGATAACCCTGGTATAATAACATGTATAATGCTTAATAGTGTAATATAGGCTAAAAACCTATTTCCTTTTAATCAACCAATAAAATAACTTTAATGTAATTTCAAATAATATGAAATTCAACTTTCAAATTTCAATTCATATATTGCTAAAACATGAACTTATGCAAGCAATATTTGTTTGTAATATGTCATTCATATAAACCTCTACATAACTATTCATTTCATGATAAAATAGAAACCATTTGCATAAAATCAATTTAAAGAACACTCATTACTTACTAGTTTCCATTTCACCACTTCGAAATCTTTCAGTTGGCTTCATTTTCTGATTAAAAAACCTAATACAAATACATTCAACTCCTTAATTGTAACATCCCACCTTCAACGGGAAGGGTAGAATAGTAATTTGGCATAGGATGAGAGTGAATGGGCTTCATTAGGACTGTTTTTGCATACTAGTATTGGTACACAGTGAATTTTGTGCACATGAAATAACTGTACATGCATACATGACATTCCCGATTTTTGTGCCTAATGTAGTTTTACTGTGATTTGTGTGGTCCTTGTATTGGAAAAATTATTCGAAGTACGTCATTGAGTGTTTTACATTTTTAGGAATTTGTGGGAATTTTTCAGGAATTTTTCGGGTTAATTGCCCGTACCGGAAAATTCCAACTGGCTGACTGAGTGGAATTTTTCTGTACTGAAAAGGACTGCCTAATAGCATGAGATTATTGGATAAATGATTTTTGGGAATTATTCTAGAGCCATGATTAAAAATTAATTGGGATTAATGTTCTTTATTAATAGGATCAACTTGATTTTTGTCTTTTTCCCATTTAAATGCCAAGTGTCCTCTTCATTTATGAGCTTTGTCTAATATTATTTGGCACCTACGACTTGTTCCTTGGCTCTTTAAATAAATGAATCTCTTGGAAAACCAATTATGCTCCTCTCATCCGAAACCTAGCTTCTTCTTCTTTGTTGTGCTTTTTCTCCTCCTTCGAATGTTTCTTGTTCACCCTATATAAGAGGCTCTTCCTTGCTACTTGTTTGCCTCTCTTTATTCTCAACCAAGACCAAGCTCAAGCCTTGAGTTGATGATGATCTTTGGGGATACAAGTGAAGGCCGTAGGTGAGGTATCAAGTTAGGAAGTTGTGGTGATTTTGAAGACTTGGAGAAGTGAAGAGTTTACAACTTGTTAGGTGAGAATTGATGTTTATATTTCTTCTCTTGGTAGTTAGAAGCATTCATGGGGCTCCTTTATACATTTATTTGATCATGAAAGTGGTAGTTTTGTATGGGTTTACATGCATGCTTGTGTGAGGGAATTGGATATGGTAGTTAAAGAATGTAAATGTAATGTTGTTAATGATGTTTATGATGTTTAATGAATGGAAATAAAGTATGGAAGTTGTGCATGTGGTTGCTGCCAATTATGCTCAATTATACAAGAAATTGTTGTGATGATTTTGGGGCTGAATTAGAGGTGTAACTGGATGCTTAGTGATGTGTTATTGGTGTTAGAAGTGATAGGAGTTAAGTTGAAGATGAAAGCTGGAAAATGGATATTGAACCTATTGAAATGTTTTGATCATAACTCATTGTGTAGGTAAGAAAATGAGTTGCGGTTTGTGGCCAATTAAACTTGAGCTTGTTGGCTACAATTTTGTGTGAAATAGGTGTTGTTAAATTGTAACTCTAAAAGGTCGAATTTTAGCATGGAAAGTTGCTGCTGTGGAAAGTTACTGCTGATGGCTGGAATGAACAGTAACCGAACCACATAACCTAGAGTTTTGCTGATTTTTCTAGATTAATGTACAAGGAATTGATGAGAATGGTCTTCATGAAAGTTGAAGAATATTAAGTTAGCTTTCCATTACCACTGATTTTGCTATTTTTCGAGATGTATATTGGGAGATATGAACTGTTTACTATTGACTGGTTTTGAGCATTTTGTGGAAACCTAGACTAAGTGTGGATTTGGTGCGCATTCTGATTAGTAGCAATTTTAGCGATTTCTGTGGATTGAATTGGCTTAAGTGATCTTCTGAAAAGTTTTAGAGGAAACAATTATCTTGAAAATGATATATGACATGTAATTTTTAGAGATCAGATTTGGGAGTTATGATTTTGCAAAAACTGAACCTAAGCTAGGTCATGGATTGCTGATCATGGCAGAAACTTGCATAACAGTTTTGAAATTGTTAGAGATCGAATTGGATTTTGAGTTCTTCATGAAAATTGAAGTTTAAGATCTTATCTTTTCAGGGATATAAGGTAGTGATTTGTGTGACATTTGTGCTAAGAGATATACTGTTGTGAAATGTGCTGTTCAGATTGGAAAATTTCGGAGGGCCGATGCTTTGGTGGATTGTTTGACCTAGTTAGCAAGTGAATATGTTAAATTGGGATCAGTTATGATGTTGATTTTGTTTTATTTGGACATATGCATTTCATGCATAATTGCATGATCAGTAATTGGCAGTTGTGACCAGAGCAGCCAACGAGAGCTTAAAGTTCAACGTGATTGGGCTTTGAGCCCACAGTGATTAAGAGCCTAAGGCTCACCGTTTAATGCGCCCTTAATGGGACAGTTTTAGGCGCTCGGTCACAACAACGTAATAAATTAGAAAAGCGTCACATACGCATTTCATGTGCAGTTGAATTGGTTCCTTTTATTGATATAGTAATCATGTGGTACTTCTGAATGTGTTATGGTGAAATAACTGTGTGTATCTGTGTTATACCTGTGTATATGCATGGATTGGGTGAACCATCGATGATGGTTCCTCACTGAGTTCGCAAACTCACCCAAAATTGCATATTATTTTTCAGGACCGAGAGAGTAGGCTCATAGCTCCAGAGAGACTTTTCCTGCCGTGTAGATCGAGTTGGCAAGAGAAGTCATGGCACACAGGTCGGTCAGCTGGCACTTTTTGAGGGATGACCTAGATAGGTTTATGTTTGATTTTCTTTTGGACTAATGTACAGAAAATAACAGTTGTGTAATTTACTGCTTTGAGGTTCTGAAATGAGAAATTTATGGTTTCAAAAATTAGTGGATTTCATATTAATGCTTTATGATTTTTGATGCCATGTGGAGAGTTAGAAATGGTTTGTAGCGCAATCTTATCATAGGGTGTGTATCAGAATTGACCTACGGGCGTCCCGGTGCATATCCTATGGTAAGGGGGTGCTACATTAATACATTTTCCAACCAAATACACCATAAACCACATCAACTTCATTACTTTCCACATACACTCCGTATACTAATTTTTTTCTCCAAATAATATCACAATACTTAATTTAATAATTTTAATACCACAAATACACTTAATGACCATTTTTAATCACATTCACATGGTCGTTATAACGAAACCATACTTTTATATCGAAAATGCCCTTATGACTAAACTTAGCATATCTTATATCAAACTTTTCCGATTCAATTTCATTTGATTTCTAACACTTAAAACCAATCCAAATTCACCTCCTTGACATTTCAGTATACATATTTAAGCCATAAAATTTCATTAACAACTTTCTTTTTACATAATCATACACTCTTGGCCAAATTTCAACCAAAAATAATTCTAAATTAATTCCTTTTCGTTTCTTTACTTCATTAGCATCAAAATCAAGCCATGAACGTCATACAACATCAAAATAAAATTTTGGATCATCACACATTAAAAACCCTAGCCATGGCTTGAAATTTCCTCTAGTCATTTCCATTGTTTTTCTTCCATTTTTTCATCATCAAACTAACTTCCTAATGCCTTTCATTAATCTTAAATCATAAAATGACAAAATAAAACACTTTAGGCAATGGATCTTACCTTTAACCAAGTTTGACCAAGGTTCCACACACTAAGTTTAGTGATTTTCTTCTCCAAATCACTTGCAATGCAACAAAACCTTCATATCATAACAAAAGGGTGTAATTCACACCATCAAAACCAAATCTCAACTATAACACAACAAATCCAATTTTTCAACAAAATTAGTAAGCTTACCAACCTATTTTCTTCTTCCTCTTCATTTGGATGGCTATGAGATCATGTTGGATGCTTTATTGGAGGTAGAAGAGCATTGAAAACTCTTTGAAACACTTTTCTATGTCATAAATGAAGCTCCCTCTTCTTCTTTTTCATTTCTTTTCTTTTTTTATCTCTCTTCCCTCCTTTATCTAATAATGGCCGACATTTCTTCTTACTTCTCTCTTCTTTTCTTTTTTGTTTTTGGGCTCCTTAACTATGCTCTCTCATGACTACTCACCAAATGAATCAACTTAAGTCTTAATTCTTGCCTTTTATAATCTTTAATGCTTTACACATGTCATTTTCCTATTGGTTCTCTCTAATGACTCATCATCCATTTAATTAATGACACTTAACTCTTAAGATAGCCTTTAATTGGTCAGTAGGTGTGACTCACTAATCTACTCACACCATCGTACATAAGAAAACCAAATTGTTGTTTAATGAATTTAATTCACCAATTAACTGATTTAAATTCTAAAAATATGCCGTAACTATCTTATTATCAAATTGACCTTGAAATACTCTAATTAGGGTCAACAACTATTGATTGGATGCTTTAAAAAATTTTGAATGGGTTTAAAATCATCAATACTCATTATTTTTCTAGAAAGGACATTTTAGTTCTAAACTTTCGAAACTTCCAAAATCCATCCGATTGGATTTATTTTCAATTTGTTTCAGTATCATTAAGCTCTAATACTTATTCTAGATATTTTTCAATATTCTGGGGTTGAGTCCCCAAAAAATCACTATTCACCTAGATTTACTATTCATTCAAAAATGCTATTCACCGAAAATAAAAATTTATATTCAATGAAAGGAGTGGTATGAAGTTTTACAGTCACCCTCCTTATACAAATTGTGTTCTTGAAATTTTAAACAAACTTAGTTATCTAAAAAATATGGATGTTGACTTCGCATCCACTCTTCGCGCTTTCACTCTGTCAAACACTTTATAGGGACTGTCATATCATGAGCTTAAGTTGTCACATTGTCTAAAACAAACTGTCCCTTCTATGATGATATTAGCAAAAATTATTTGATTTTTAACTTTAAACTCCAAATTCTTCCTACACGTAGCTCTGTCGTCGATTTTAGGTATTATCACTTTGACCCGAATCATTTTGATCTTATTTGTAGTTATCTAAAGTAGTTCGATCTAACCAATTTTCTTTCATTTATCTCATCTTTATATATCAACACTTTATGTAACTATACCCTTCCAATCACTTATTGTTGGGCCCCGAATTTTTTTTTATTGATTTGAATTAATTATTTATTTATCTATGGATTTATTCGTTAATTTTTATTTATTTTGCCTTAATTGATTTAATTATGTATTTATATAAATATTTTATGTTGGGCTTGAGTTTAGAAGTTAGGAATTTATTTGAAGGCTTGGGCCTAATATTGGAAAGTATGGGCTTTAGGAATGAATGAATAAGAGGAGGAGGATTAGAAATTAATGGGTGAGGTGTGGTGGGCTTGAGAGGAGGAGGAGAGCCCAAAGGAACTTAAGTGAAAAGCCAAAACTACATAGTTTTGGTGTAGGATGAGTTAAATGAATTAAAGAAGAGTTAAAGGAAGAGGAGGAGAAGAGAGAGTGTCGTAGAACCCAAAGGAAAGGAGAAGAGAAGGAAAAACGTGAGCTAGCAAGGGAGAAAGAAGAGGACCTTCGGCTAAGTGGAAGAGAGTCATAGGGAAGAAGAAAGAAGGAGAAAAAGAAGAGAAATCAAGTGAGAAAGGTAAGCTTTCATCTTTTCTTAAGTTAGATTCGAAAATGGTGTAGGATGGAAGTTAGGGTTTGTGTAGAGATTGAAGAAAAATGGAAGAGAAGGTGAGATCTATGGATGTTAAGGAAGGTTATGGTTATTCTAGCTTAAATGAGCCACGGGTAGGTTAGGTTAAGGTTAATGTTAGTTTTCCTTTAATTTCTGAATATTATGACCTTTCCTATGAATTTAGAAATTGATTGGAGATGTGTTTTGTTTGAAGGAACTCAAGAAAACCCTACTCAAGACAAAGAGGAAGGGCAATCTTGACTTGGATTCGGCGATAGGTGGGTAACATGTTTATAGTTGTTGTGTAGTGGGCAAAAGCCCTATGTGTGCTATCTTTGTTATACTATGAGCATATTGAAAGTGTATTCATATGATTTGAAAGAAAAGAATGGAACTTTGATGATTGAAAGAATGAAAGAAGCATAAAATGCTACTTTGCGTGTGAATATGTGAACATAATTTTTTGTGTTTGGGCGAGAGAGAACCTCTATCGTAAAGTCACGTGCACGTTGACCCCTTTGCCTTCTCCGGCAGAGCTGCCAGGCCCACGAGATCCAAAATGGATTCGTTGTGTTTACGATAAACTTCGGTTTATTCGTTGTGTTTAAGGAACTCTCGAGCCAAATGTGTGCATTCCATCATTTATTTGTGTTTATGATGCATAATATGTGTTCTAATTGCAAGAGGATTCCATATTATGCCTTATGTGATGAGTTGAGTTAATTGCTAATGCTTTGAATTATTAATGACGTGTGTGTGTGGCTCATTACTCGACGGCTATAAACTTGTTAGCCACTGAGCCGTGTTAGCTCACCCCATTCTCCCTCCTCAGGTGCAAATTCTAGTTGATTGCGGAACCTTGCAAGGCATCGGGCATAACTCCAAGGAATTTTAGAAACTTTGTATTAAGTTAGTAACTAGCTCTTGAAATGACTTTGTAAGCATATTGACCATTGAGCATCTCATCTTTTGTATTTTTCACTTGTTCTTGATGATTATGCCATTTTGTAACCGGTGCATGGATCTGTTATGCTTGGAAGGAACTTGAGTGCTTCAGTACACTCTTTTCATGTGTTGGTATTGATTTTGTAGTTTGGGTATGGTCTGGGAAAATGTGTGTATGAGCCTTCTTTTGTTGAGTTACTGTTGATTTGTGCTTTGGGAGAGCTCCTGGAACGTTTGCCATGAGGTATGAGCTATTTATGGTGTGTAAATTGGTAGGTGTGAGTCATTGGAGTTAAATGCAGGTGCTGTCAAAATGACAGATTGCCAGGAAGAGCTTTCAGTCCACTTTTGACCCTCTTGGAGTTGGAATATAGGTCATTAGTCTTCATGCAAGTTGTAGATAATTCTTTTACCTTTCCATAGACACTAAGTTTGCTAAATTTGGAGTTCTGGGTCAAAAGTTATGGAGGTCGTAAGTCCTGGAACTGTTTGTGGAGAGCTAGCCGACCTGTCTTAGTGGGAATTTTTGATTCCCTTAGAGTCCGAGCATGCTTGTCAGCCCTTCATGAAAAATATATATTTTTCTCCTAGCTTTCCAACGCTTTCGACCGCGTCTAATTTGGAGCTCGGAGTCAAAAGTTATGAGGGTTAGAAGTCGGATAGGTCGGGTCAGAGCGAGTCGCTTCATGACGCCGTCTTGGCGCCCATCGAAGCGAAGCGTTGGGGTCGGTTTCTGGCCGACCGACCCCTCTCCCTTCTTTTGGCCATAACGCTTTGCATAGACCTCCGATTGAGCTGATTTTCGAAGCGATGGATTCCTAAGAAATTTCCTATCCTTCTACACCTGATTTATCATTATTTATTTTAAATTGAAAATGGTGGTTTGAAACAAAGTGTGGAGGTCGGCTGATTCTTTCTGAATATACTTCACTAATTTTTAAATATTTGGAGCTATAGGGCTCGGATTGAGGAGATTCTTATTTTAAATTAAACTAGAGTTATAAACCTACAAATGTTATGAAGGAGCCGACTGACAATTAAGCCTTTATAATTTTCAAATTTTTACCTGAAGTCAGTAGTGCTCAGTTTTGGCTGTTTTCTTTGAAATAGTATTTTTGCCATAACCTTTTCATTTCAAATCCAAATTGAGCGTTTTCAGTGGCGTTGGAACCGTGAGAGATTAAGGAATATATTTTATTAAAAAGCATGTCCAATTATTCTATTGCAAGTTTCCCTTATTGTGGCAAATTTTGTGTCGGTTTTGGGTCTTCCATGCTTATATGAGTCCGAGTGAGTCATGGGTCTTCTATGCGTATGTGTGCTTGTGTGTTCCGAATGTTGGGCCTCAGAGACGGGGTCCAACACTTATAACTTGATTAGTCTATCAATAGAATACCTACTTTGGATAGTTAGAAAATGAGTAGACTTTATAATTTGATCCTTTATCTCTTGTATACTATCATATTCACTTAGAATTTGTGAAATTGCTACCATAAAATCCTTCATAATATGCTTCCATTTCCATTCTAAGATATTTTTGGGACCCCGACCTCACGAGTCACGTCCTCGACGTCCTATGTGACATTTGAAAGCGCATCTCACAAGGGTGGCATGCCCACTATAGTCAAACATCAAAATCAAACTCATTTCTCCTTTTTTAGAATAGATTTTGGGAAACTTCAAATCGTAATTACAAATTGACTTCTTCAGAACATTTGTTCCCCATTGTCTTAAGTTTCTAATGACACCAAAATCATTCAATTTGGTTCAGAAATATGAAAGTTATAGCCCAAACATTTTTGGATTGTTATTAAGTTGAAACAGTACACTATACTCAACTCCCATCCTGAAATTAAAAATCTTATAGGCTGAATTAAATTTCAATTTCTTCAGAGGATTTGTATCTCTATGTCTTTAGTTTATTTAGAAACAAGAATCATCTCATTTGGAACTCTATAGATCAAGATATCATCAAAATACCGAAGTAGGCTCCGTAAAATATCCAGTTCATGCTCTTCCAATGGATACCTTTACTTTGATTTGATCAATCTTTTTTGAATCAATACCAAAAGCTATAAAGTTTTATGGAGAGATAGAGAAATGTGTTAAGAATGCATTGGTTTAAAAATCAGGTCATTTGAAGTTCGGACAACAAAGTTATGATCAAAAGAGTGGAATATGTTTAAGTTTCGTTGGGAGGCAGGCCGAAGGGGGGACCTGCGAGTCGCAATCGCAATTTTCGCGAAGTTCGCAGAGTCGCGATTGTGGCTTTCCCCTTCCTGCTTTTCTTCTTCCAACCTATATTGGTAAAAAGGACATAATTTTCACTATAAATATTGGATTAAGGTCATTCAAAAACCTTTCGAAGAAGACTTCTAGACCTACAACTTCCATGAACAAAATGTACTACACATTTTCCATAAGGGTCCTATGTAGCCGTGAACAGAACGTATTATCATAATCCCACAAAATGGTTTTGCGTAGCCATGAACTTATGGTAGTCCGTGAAGGAGCTCCATGCTACTAGCGGACAGGCGGGAGAAGCCTTTAGTTAAAGTGCACTTGACATACTTAAGGAACCGAACCAAACCCACATAACATGCATTTCATAACTTGTAAACATGTTGCCCAAATGACACATTTTGAAAACATGTTTTTCATGAACATGAAATATTTCATATGCACTTCCATCATCTTTTCACAATTTATCAACCAAAATTCAAATACCAAGTATATTACAATTTCTCAAATCATTCAAAAGCAATAAATGCCACAATTATAAAGCAATGAGAAATCATTTTATTCTCTTGAAACATAATGGTTTATTATCCAATTATAAAAATGAAACCCCACCTTAATTTCCTTGCTTGAAAACTTGCTCAAGGATGCCTCTCCTCTTGCCTCGCTTGCCTCTCTTGCCTTCCTTCAACATTGACAACAAAAAGAAATCCCCATTCAATAGGAACTTAAATTGGAAAACCCAAAGAACATATGTATGAAATTGATCATAGAATACTTAAACCCATGCATTTCCTAAGCTCTTTGAACCAAAACCTTATCAAAAATCCAAAAGATTAAACATAAACTTACCTTGAATCTTCACCAAATAATGAGTTTCTTAGCTCTAATAGAAGCTCTAACCTTCCTCTTTCTTTTTCCCTCCTTACACAACTTCAAAATCACTGTCTAAAACTAAGAAAAATTGAAACCTAGCTCACCTCTCTTCTTTCTCTCAACCCACGACACTCTCTCTCCCTTTCTTATTTTCGCATTTTCTCTCTTCTTTCACTCTTCACTCACATTTTTCTCTTCTCAAGTGCAAGACAACAATTCCTTCTTGTTGGGACCCGATCCGGAAACCGGATCCCAATCGGAAAATGAAAAACAGAAAACGAAAGTACCGGAGCAAAACGAAGCGAAGCGGAATCGAAAATTTCGCATCGAAATTTCGAATCGGTAACAATCGATACTTAACAAACGGAGCCGACATCCGAGAACAGTCAAGAACACAGAAACACATTCGCATTGGAAACCTAGACTATCCATTCGAAATGCGGTATAAATTTTTTTTCTTTTCTTTTTCTCATTTCTTACCTCATTAGTCAACCTCATTCAAATCACACAACCAAATTCCACTTTTGGAAAAAATCATTCTCATGCAAATCTCTAAATCTGATCATATTCTTATTTAGCCATACAAATCTTAAATTACATTTTCTTATAATTTTATCGAAATTTCGGCAGCATATCGGCTGCATTTATCCTAACCCAAACCTGCAAAGTATTCAAAAATACACTTCTAAAAGCCCAATCAATCATACAATCCTCAAAATCAACCGGACACTCCGTCCGGGATCTCAGCAGAAACAATCGCAATCCTAATTCTCAAACATTCTCATAATTGTAATTCAATCTACTATTCTCATAGTTAAATCTCATTCCCAAACTTATACACAATTTCATACTCTCATACATTCATTCATAATCTTCATACATTCTGAAATACATCATAATCACTTAACGACAATTCAAGCCATTTACAAAATATTTCAAATCTCAATTCATAATACAATGCAAACGATGCAAAAACGAACCAAATGTCTTCACATTCTTTCATCCGATCTCCTGCTTGAAACCTGGAGACGGGGATGAAAGGGGGGGTGAGCTCGAAAGCTCGTGAATAACACATTTATAAATCGACAAATAAGCAGAAATCATTTTTTTCATAAGCTTTTTGCCAAAAGGGCTTATTTTTCAAACTTTGTAACTTTTCAAAACGGTTTCCTCAAACCTTTCAATTTTTCAAACTTTTCTTAACAAAATTCACTTTTTCATTTCTCAATTTTAAGCATGAATGCAGAACACAGAAACAAATCAAAAACACGTAACATATCAAAATGGTCTGGTTCGGTCCAAACAAAGCGTATCGCACATTCGCAAGATCTGTGCGATCGTGAATGAAACGTACTACACTTTTCCGCATAGCAGTCCAGTGTAGCCGTGAAGGGAGTCCGAAATCGGAGCTCCGTGCCACTAGCGGGCAGCCGGGCGAAGGCTATAACGAATAGAGACAGTGCACTGACTCACAAGGACCTGACCAAACCCACTTAACACATAATCAAAAACGAAAATTCGAATTGCCCGAAGGCATTTTTCAAAATCTTGTCTTTCTAACTTTATTTCATCGAACTTAAAACAAACTTGCAATTCACACATATCATACAAGTCAAGAAGTTCAATCAATCAATAATTTCAACAATTTGCACAATTTATCAATGCATACACAACCAATGTAGTTTCAGAAATTCTAGCGATTTAGCAAATCATTTGGAACAATGCATTTAAGCTTGTAATAATTTTTCAGAAATCATTCGGAAATCATAATTTCAAAATTTTAATCAATTCTTATTTTCAGACATTTACCAAACAATAATTTATCACAAATCCAAACTTTTGCTTTCTTTCATTTTTGAAAATTCATATATTGCCTATAAATCAAAATATAAATATGCTACCCACCTCGAAATGATGCTAGGAATTCGTCCCGATCATCAATTTGACCAACGCTTCCTTTATTCTTCCAATTTAAAATTTACCTAAGCCATAATATCCAAATTCCACATCATAAATTGTAACACCCCACACCCGTCCGACCCGAACCCGATATCGTTGGTGATATCCGAGTCTGTGTCCCACGAGAGTGGCGTACTACATCAGTCGATTTAAAATTCAGTATACACCTTTTTTTTTTTTGTAGCCATTAACTCCACGTTCACACGGCAAACACAGTAAGTAAATAAAATCCGTGTTTAATAGAATCCGTTTCGCTTATTACGGTCATCGGTCATAATTACAATCGGTCAATGCAAGAAAATATTACTATCACAATGGCTCAAGAAAATACAATGCCTTGTTATACGATGATTGCGGAATACAATTTACTAAAACACTAATGCGAACCTAACCGATCCCGACCTCTAACCTTTACTCGTCTACAGTAGATATACTCCCGTGTCAACCGGGGTATTCTTCAGGACCTGAAAAATAGATGCAAATTTTGGGTGAGTTTTGCGAACTCAGTGAGAAACCATCATCGATGGTTCACTCAAATCATGCATTACGCCCATGGCGTACAGTACAGTACAGTAATCATCAATTACCAATAAGCAATCATTAACCATATCCAAGAATAAAGAAACCATTAACAAGAATACATACCATCACGAAAGCAGTACTTATCACAAAACAGTCATTTATGCGAATGCAATGCATATGTGACTCTTTCCAGTTATTCAGTATTGTGCCCAAGTGCTCAGTCAGTGTTCAGTGGGGACGCGTCAGGGATTTCTCCCCTCGGGCTCGTGGCCCGGTCAGTACAGTATGAGAGCTCGAAGCTCTTATCAGTAAAAATAGCAACTTGGGGTACGTCCATTATCTGATCATGCAATTATGCATGCAGTGCAGTATTCAGTGAATGTACAGTGTTTGGTTATAAAGCCCAGTGTAGCAGTAAGTCAATGATATGGCTATAAAGCCCAGTATAGTAGTGTTCAGTATTTTGGCTATAAAGCCCAGTACAGTAAAATCAGTAAACATACAATAGTCCACTCTTATACATGCCAGTATTCAGACAGTAATCATTCAATTCACTTTTGCACGTAATTCACGTTGAGCATGTAAACAACCAGAAATTTGAGAAACTAACTAGGTTACTCACCTATTACTTCCGAGCTAATGCCGGGAAGTCTCCGTGACGTCGGTCAATCGACGCTCTAATTGGGCCTCTATATGAATCAGAAAAAGTACGAGTCACTAAATATGAAATTTGTGTTCATGTTGATGAGATATGCATGTTCATGAATTCCCGGTCCTAACTCAATATTTTCCCATAATAAAATTCTATGAAAAATTAGAAATCCATAGGCGGCGACGGTCGCAATTCGGACCTCTATGGGTCCTCAATTAAATAAAGCAGTGTTTACAAGTTAAAATCGATAGGGGCTACGTCAAATTCCGTCTAAAATTCCGTTTTCTCAGAAAATGAAATTAAATATTCAACGAATCCGATGCCTCTGGAATCAGGTCAATCGGACGTCAGACGGGAAAGAAATTGACAAAAGAACCATTGTACCCTTTAATATCAAAATAATAATCAAAAAATAAAATAAATATATATATATATATGTATACGAACGCATCCGCCTGGGGGCGACGCCGCCCTCATGAGGCTGATTTACCTCGTTTAAATCGCGAGGCGAGGCGTCACCTCGCGACCGTCGTTAATCTCGCCCTGAGGCGAGATGTCGCCCTCATGAGCCATGAGTTTCCCTACTCGCTTTGCCCTTTTTTTCCAAATTTCAATCCCAATTTCCAACTACTCTAATTCTTAGCACACAAATCAGAAAAATACCCACTATACCTCATTGGAAAGCTTATGAAAAGCTCTACAATTCTCTAGAAGACCATAAAAATCAATTCCAACCCTAAGGGTGTCAAATAATCCATCAAACCTTCTGCCTACTCATTTTCCATCAACACAGAGCAGTACATTTACAATTTCATAACTCACTTATTCTTCAGAAATAAATTACCACAAAAATATGGTCAATAATTTCACAATGTCCTCTACAACTTTCATGAACAACCCAAAATCAAATTCTATTGCTAAGCCAGTCAATTAATTCATTCAATGTCACTGTCCCTGAAATCCTTCACTTTGGGCAGTAATCTTACAAGAAGCATAACTTCCAGTATACAAGTCAATAAATTCAGAACTTTATATCCCTGAAAATATAACATCTCAAACTTCAATTTTCATGAAGCACCCAACATCCAATTCGATCTCTAACAATTTCAAAACTGTTATGGAAGTTTCTGTTATGATCATCCACTCATAACTTAATGTAGGGTCAATCTTTGAAAAATCATAACTCCCAATTCTGACTTCTAAAAATTACAAACCATATGTCATTTTCAAGGTAATCTCTTCCTCTACAACTTTTCAGAAGCTCACTCACACCAATTCAGTCCACATAAAATGTTAAAATTGCCTCAAATCAGTAAACTCACAAAATCACACTTAAACTAGGTTTCATCCAAAATGCTCAAAACCAGCCATTAGTAATCAATTCGTATCTCCCAATACACAATTCTAAAAATAACAAGATCAGTAGCAATGGAAAGATAATCAAATATGCTACAACTTCCATGAAGACCATTCTCCCTAATTCCATCTCAATTAATTCATAAAAATCAGTAAAACTCAGATGTCATGGTTGCGGTTACTGTTCATAGGCAATGGAACAGTAACTTTCCATGCAAAATTTCACCCCTCTATCATTGAAATTCAATAACACCTATTTCACACTAAATTGAAGCCAACATCCCAAAGTTGCAGTGGCCACTAACCTTACCTCATTTGCATTTCTACACATTAAGTTATGAATAAAACAGTAACATCACTTATAATTCCAATTTTCCAGATTTAAGGTTAACCTTAGTTCAACCACTTCCAATGCCTTTTTCACATCACTAGACATCAAAATAAATACAAATTAAATATTACTCCAGTCATACATATACTAGGGTTAATACTGAAAAATTTACAGCATTAAATTCCTCCATTCAAAGACTCAAATAATTATCCCTATTCAATTCAAAATCAAACCATATCATTACTTTCAATTCAGTCATCACTTAGCTTTATGCCCCTTACTTTAATCATAATAATCAACACTTTAATGTCTACATGAACCTTATACATGCTTTAAATCCTTATATTAACTACCCCATACTATCATGACATTTATTTCCATGTAAAACAACATTTAAAACTCAAACCTTAAATAACAACTTACCTAATTCAAACCCTCCTTCAAACCTTCAACAACCACTTTCTAACTTCTACACCAAAGTGTCAACCCCTTCCTTCTCAAATATACTCAAGACTCATCTTCTAGCTTTGAGGGAATCAAAGAGAGGAGCTTGAAGTTATGGAGAAAGATGAGAAGAGAGCAAAATCGATGGTTTAAAAGAAGAGTTGGTTTTGTGTGTTTGGATGGCTATACATAAGGCACAAAATCATCTTTCCTTCCTTCTTTCAACACATGTCCGAGAGAGCAATGAGAGGGTGCACTAATGTTGCTTTTAAATGGCAAAATTTGATTGGTTTCAAATTCAAAGAAAAGTCAAATTATACTTGTTTAATCCAGTCCAAAATTTTACTCCATTTCACTCCAATGGCCCTACTTTCGGTCCCAAAATAAAATACCCAATATTACAAGATCGGTGGGTAGCAATTTTTGCTATCGAGAATCGAATTTAAGCGCTAATTGGCGATTTATCCGGTCCGAGAATTTCCCCGAATTATTTTTCTGAGAATTAATGAAATTCCCTAAAATTATAAAAAAAGTAACAGTGCACTCCAAATAATTTTTCAATGACAAAAATTACTTTTTTTTTTTTACCCCAAAACATGTTTAGGCCAGTCACCGGCGATTTTGCCGGTCCGGGAACTTTCTCCGGAAAATTCCAGAAAAATTCCTAAAAATCCCTAAAAATGTAAAACGCTTAATAGCGCACTCAGAACAATTTTTCAAATCCCATAACCACGTTAATCACAATAAAATACCGTTAGGCCCAATTACCGGGAATGTCATGAATGCATTTACCGTAATTCCGTATACACAATTGATACTGTGTATCAATCCTATTATGCATGAACAGTAATGATTATTCCTTATCAATTCCATCCTATGCCAATTTTACTATTTTACCCTTCCAGGAGGGGGTGGGATGTTACAATTCTCCCCTCCTTATAAGAATTTCGTCCTCGAAATTCTCAGTCAATGGTTCACTATGACAGTAATCACTTGATTCTACATATCTCATACACTTTGCCACTTAATGATTCACTTATCGAGTGATCACTATAACCACTCTCAGTCTGTGGTTCAGTTACTGATTTGGCTAACTCGTTATCACTTAGTACAGTAAACGGATTTTGATAAGACTATCAGTTGACGTTCTCATTTATCTTAGCTATCTCACTTGCCATTTCTAGAATTGCCACTACCTTTGGTTCCGATATATTACTCAGTTCGGTATTTTCGAATCTATTCACTTATCACATTTTATTTCTCTAGTACTTTTTCCCCAATGCCATAAAGTCCAATTCGTATTCCATTGAGGACATCTCCATGTCATTGGTACCTCCCTTAATCATGTCAGAGACGATTTACATTCCTTTGGTACCAATACAGTGACATTAATTCCAATTCACTATCAGTAACAATGTACCTAATGCAGTCATTTATTATACGCCATTCACTTTATAATCAAATTCGATTCTCGTAAGACAATTCACTATTCTATAATGTTCACACACTTTATCCGGATATACAGTTTACCCTGTCTCATTTGTCCGATCCGATTCCACTTTAGCTAACCATGCAGTTTTCCTAAGTCACTTTCCTTTTTCTCACAATTCCATTATGGTCTTTAACTCCCAAGAGGCCTCAAGAATGTAACAAATATATATTCTCGGTGAGCCAAAATTCTATAACACGACCATAATCAGACCTTTTCCTATTGGACATTCAACCTATAAACACTTGAGCCAAGAAGCACTTCATTCTATACCTACAATTACTCAATTTCACTTTTCAAATATGCTGACTAGAATGTCTAACTTTGACTGTTCACATTCTTGTTCTAATACCTTTTTATCGGGTACACTTACTTCTCCTTCGACTTTTGTTCACTATAGTTTTCCAATTCCATTCGTATATTCAAACTCATCATAAGATTTCCCCCCATTTACTTTCTGCACTCTTAACCTTTCTTATCACTATTCTTACAACTTTTTTTTTTTTAGAACACCTCACTATTACCCATAATCTGCTTGACAATCATTGAAAATCCCAATATCGTAATTGATCTGTTCATTGCCAAGCATTGACGTATCTTTCCTCAAATTAACCCGGTGTATCCTTATAGGAATCTCAGTCTCCAAGGCTTTTAATCATGAGAATGGCACTAATACCATTTATCACAGTCAGTTCAATTTATTTCATACTTGTTCAACATATTGTCGCAGTTCAATACTCACTACCCACTTTTCCCAGTGTATGTATATCATCAGTATCAAATTCCTCAATTAATCCTATCGTTCTTTTCACTTTTCACTGTTCAACACTTCTAAACACATTCTGTCTCTAATCACAGTTACTACCATTTGCTTATCTCGCATAAATCCCTATTAGGGTCTTATTGGCGTTACCGTACATCTTTTACCCTTTTCATTGAGTCTACAATGAGTGTATCTACAATTTCTTTATGAAGGTGTCACTACATCACCTCATTGTCAGTTTCCTTTTTTTGACCCTCTTGTCTCTATTCAGTTACTCTTTTTCATTTTATCTTCTCAACAGTTTTCATATCATTTACATCAACATATGTTGATACCTTGTCATCCATATTTAAACCTCCAAAAATTTTCCATTTTATTTTAGTATCTCTCTTCTCAGTTCGGGACTCTTTTATTTTTCGTTTCAAATCTAGATTCATCAACAGTTTTGCATCATAAACGGAGATCGATTCACTTCACATTGCAATAGAATCACCTCAAATTAAAATCTCACTCATATGGAATTCTTTACATTTCTGTACATACAATGCAGATAACTTCAACAATATGAGCTATGTCCCAATTTTACTTTTAATTTTGTCCCTACTTCTATCCATTTGACCGTTCGTCTTGATACCATCTTTATACGGTTCACGAAAGTCTCCTCAATCAATGATTATTCCTAATTGTGTTTCAATCCTTCTTCACTATACGTACAATCTCAATCAAAACACTCTTATGTCATCATTTAATGATCGTAACATTCCTTTCGCGAAGGTTCCTTGTGCGACCACTTAAATACTTTTTTTTCACACTTATTCGTAATCTATACCGTAATCACTTTTGATTCCTCTCATATGTGTACACTCATTCCACCTTTGTCTTACTTTAACCTCTTAAGAACTTCACACTTATAATCACTCTAAACATTTACCGCCTGCGTTTCTCTATGATTTCCATATATCATCACATACATTTCATTAGTCACAATCAACATTACCGTCAATAGATATCCCTAACAGTAAATTGACTTAAAGACATTAACTCTTTTCATACACCACTATTGTGGTTTCATTCATTTCAAGATCTTTATTTCATTCTCACCATATCATTAAACTGTATGTCTCATTCCCCTATCCATTACGTGCAACTTGACCTTATAAGGTCATATCAATTTGGCTTATCAGCTTATGATCATTATTCCTATTTTTCATTCCGTTTTCTGCTACTTATCTTCTATTTTCCTCAAACAGTCTATGATCGGGTGTTCACAGTCCCCAATATCCGACAAAGTCGTTGATACTACTCCATTTTATCTCTATCTATATACCTATCCATTCACCATTTTCATGTCCATATACACCTAATTCAGTATTTCCCCATACACCATCAGTAGAATCATCAGTCTGTCTTTTTTTTTTTATGATTTTATCATACGAATTTCCAACCTCGAAGCACAATAAGCACATAACAATTTCAGTCTCAAACTTATGCGGTCTAGTTCATAACCATTTCCCGAATTCATTTCAGTCTATCTGTACACTTTTACCTCACTCTAATAGGCACTGGGCATCACTTTTTCGGTTCTTTCAGTTCTCAATAAACCATTACAGCACTCTATTGAGCTTCTTTCCATTTCGCTATTATCATCTGCCTATAAAATCTACTAATCTCTAACTTGAATACAGTGAATCAAAATATGCCCGATTGGATCATCTACATTTTACTCAATTCCTATATTTCCCCTTTCATGACATATACAGTCAGAACTGTAATTACCTAACCATCCCGAGCTTTTAATTTCATTTAGATCTCCTATAACCAATAAACTTCCCATATCTCTAATGAATCTCTCCAAGTTCTCAACATCTGCATTTTTCTGTCACCATAACATTGTCAATTTAATTGGAAATTCTTAATCAGTCTAGGCCAACACAGTCATTTGGCTATCACTTATAAGGGTTTCTAACCCAGTACAATTTCAATCTTCTTATCCATTTTTCCTTTATCCTTTCCTAATTGATTATCCCCATTTAGGGATTTACACTCTAATCCAGTATCACTCTTCTCTCACTTAATCACTTGACACTTATGCACCCTTAGACTTTATCCTCGTGTGACTCTGACTAGGGATCAGTTACCACGGTCTGCAACGACGCGACTCAAATGCATGAAACCTATGTTCCAAACTGTGCCCAGATACATTACGTACTACTGGGCTTTGATACCACCTAAATGGAACACCCCACACCGGTCCGACTCGAACCCGATATCGTTGGTGATATCCGAGTCCGTGTCCCACGAGAGTGGCGTACTACATCAGTCGATTTAAAATTCAGTATACACCTTTTTTTTTTTTTTTAACCATTAACTCCACGTTCACACGGCAAACACAGTAAGTAAATAAAATCCGTGTTTAATAGAATCCGCTTCAGATTATTACGGTCATCCGTCATAATTACAATCGGTCAATGCAAGTAAAATATTACTATCACAATGGCTCAAGAAAATACAATGCCTTGTTATACGGTGATTGCGAATACAATTTACTAAAACACTAATGCGTATACCGAACCGATCCCGACCTCTAACCTTTACTCGCTCTACAATAGATATACTCCGTGTCAACGGGGTATTCTTCAGACTGAAAAATAGATGCAAATTTTGGGTGAGTTTTGCGAACTCGGTGAGAAACCATCATCGATGGTTCACTCAAATCATGCATTACGCCCATGGCGTCTGAAGCAATCAAGAATCATCAATTACCAATAAGCAATCATTAACCATATCCGAGAATAAATAAACCATTAACGGTATACATACCATCACGAAGCAAGATTTATCACAAAGCGGTCATTTATGCGAATGCAATGCATATGTGACTCTTTCCGATTATTCAAGATTGTGCCCAAGTGCTCGGTCGGTGTTCGATGGGGACGCGTGTGATTTCTCCCCTCGGGCTCGTGGGTCGGTCAAGACAAATATGAGAGCTCAAGCTCTTATCAAGAAAATAGCAACTGGGGCACGCCCATTATCCGATCATGCAATTATGCATGCGAGGCAAGATTCGATGAATGTACGGTGTTTGGCTATAAAGCCCAATGTAGCAGTAAGTCAATGATATGGCTATAAAGCCCAGTATAGCAAGTGTTCATATTTTGGCTATAAAGCCCAGAGACAGTAAAATCAGTAAACATACAATAGTCCACTCTTATACATGCCAGTATTCAGACAGTAATCATTCAATTCACTTTTGCACGTAATTCACGTTGAGCATGTAAACAACCAGAAATTTGAGAAACCAACTAGGTTACTCACCTATTACTTCCGAGCTAATGCCGGGAAGTCTCCGTGACGTCGGTCAATCGACGCTCCAATTGGGCCTCTATATGAATCAGAAAAAGTACGAGTCACTAAATATGAAATTTGTGTTCATGTTGATGAGATATGCATGTTCATGAATTCCCGGTCCTAACTCAATATTTTCCCATAATAAAATTCTATGAAAAATTAGAAATCCATAGGCGCCGACGGCATGCAATTCGGACCTCTATAGGTCCTCAATTAAATAAAGCAGTGTTTACAAGTTAAAATCGATAGGCTACGTCAAATTCCGTCTAAAATTCCCGTTTTCTCAGAAAATGAAATTAAATATTCAACGAATCCGATGCCTCTGGAATCAGGTCAATCGGACGTCGACGGAAAGAAATTGACAAAAGAACCATTGTACCCTTTAATATCAAAATAATAATCAAAAATAAAATAAATATATATATATATATATATATATCGAACGCTCGCCTCAGCGAGGCGGGCGCCGCCCTCGCGAGGCTGATTTACCTCGTTGTCATCGCGAGGCGGCGTCGCCTCGCGATCGTCCCGCTTATCTCGCCTCGCGAGGCGAGATGTCGCCCTCATGAGCCATGAGTTTCCCTACGCTTGCCCTTTTTTTCCAAATTTCAATCCCAATTTTCAACTACTCTAATTCTTAGCACACAAATCAGAAAAATACCCACTATACCTCATTGGAAAGCTTATGAAAAGCTCTACAATTCTCTAGAAGACCATAAAAATCAATTCCAACCCTAAGGGTGTCAAATAATCCATCAAACTTTCTGCCTACTCATTTTCCATCAACACAGAGCAGTACATTTACAATTTCATAACTCACTTATTCTTCAGAAATAAATTACCACAAAAATATGGTCAATAAGTTCACAATGTCCTCTACAACTTTCATGAACAACCCAAAATCAAATTCTATTGCTAAGCCAGTCAATTAATTCATTCAATGTCACTGTCCCTGAAATCCTTCACTTTGGGCAGTAATCTTACAAGAAGCATAACTTCCAGTATACAAGTCAATAAATTCAGAACTTTATATCCCTGAAAAGATAACATCTCAAACTTCAATTTTCATGAAGCACCCAACATCCAATTCGATCTCTAACAATTTCAAAACTGTTATGGAAGTTTCTGTTATGATCATCCACTCATAACTTAATGTAGGGTCAATCTTTGAAAAATCATAACTCCCAATTCTGACTTCTAAAAATTACAAACCATATGTCATTTTCAAGGTAATCTCTTCCTCTACAACCTTTCAGAAGCTCACTCATACCAATTCAGTCCACATAAAATGTTAAAATTGCCTCAAATCAGTAAACTCACAAAATCACACTTAAACTAGGTTTCATCCAAAATGCTCAAAACCAGCCATTAGTAATCAATTCGTATCTCCCAATACACAATTCTAAAAATAACAAGATCAGTAGCAATGGAAAGATAATCAAATATGCTACAACTTCCATGAAGACCATTCTCCCTAATTCCATCTCAATTAATTCATAAAAATCAGTAAAACTCAGATGTCATGGTTGCAGTTACTGTTCATAGGCAATAGAACAGTAACTTTCCATGCAAAATTTCACCCCTCTATCATTGAAATTCAATAACACCTATTTCACACTAAATTGAAGCCAACATCCCAAAGTTTCAGTGGCCACTAACCTTACCTCATTTTCATTTCTACACATTAAGTTATGAATAAAACAGTAACATCACTTATAATTCCAATTTTCCAGATTTAAGGTTAACCTTAGTTCAACCACTTCCAATGCCTTTTTCACATCACTAGACATCAAAATAAATACAAATTAAATATTACTCCAGTCATACATATACTAGGGTTAATACTGAAAATTTACAGCATTAAATTCCTCCATTCAAAGACTCAAATAATTATCCCTATTCAATTCAAAATCAAACCATATCATTACTTTCAATTCAGTCATCACTTAGCTTTATGCCCTTACTTTAATCATAATAATCAACACTTTAATGTCTACATGAACCTTATACATGCTTTAAATCCTTATATTAACTACCCCATACTATCATGACATTTATTTCCATGTAAAAACAACATTTAAAACTCAAACCTTAAATAACAACTTACCTAATTCAAACCCTCCTTCAAACCTTCAACAACCACTTTCTAACTTCTACACCAAAGTATCAACCCCTTCCTTCTCAAATATACTCAAGACTCATCTTCTAGCTTTGAGGGAATCAAAGAGAGGAGCTTGAAGTTATGGAGAAAGATGAGAAGAGAGCAAAATCGATGGTTTAAAAGAAGAGTTGGTTTTGTGTGTTTCGGATGGCTATACATAAGGCACAAAATCATCTTTCCTTCCTTCTTTCAACACATGTCCGAGAGAGCAATGAGAGGGTGCACTAATGTTGCTTTTAAATGGCAAAATTTGATTGGTTTCAAATTCAAAGAAAAGTCAAATTATACTTGTTTAATCCGGTCCAAAATTTTACTCCATTTCACTCCAATGGCCCTACTTTCGGTCCCAAAATAAAATACCCAATATTACAAGATTGGGTAGCAATTTTTGCTCTGAGAATCGAATAGGTTCGCTAATTGGCGATTTATCCGTCCAGAATTTCAATTATTTTTCGAGAATTAATGAAATTCCTAAAATTATAAAAAAGTGATGCACTCCAAATAATTTTTCAATGACAAAATTACTTTTTTTTTTACCCCAAAACATGTTTAGGCTACCATGGCGATTTTGCGGTCAGGAACTTTCTCCGGAAAATTCCAGAAAAATTCCTAAAAATCCCTAAAAATGTAAAACGCTTAATAGCGCACTCAGAACAATTTTTCAAATCCCATAACCACGTTAATCACAATAAAATACCGTTAGGCCCAATTACCGGGAATGTCATGAATGCATTTACCGTAATTCCGTATACACAATTGATACTGTGTATCAATCCTATTATGCATGAACAGTAATGATTATTCCTTATCAATTCCATCATATGCCAATTTTACTATTTTACCCTTCCAGGAGGGGGTGTGATGTTACATAAATTGCATAATTCCCAAAATTAACTATCGGAAATTCATAATCATCATATTTCCAAGCTTTCTAAAACCAGAATTTCTAAAATCCCCAATTTCAAAATTTGACCTAAACCAATACACTCAAATTCAATCTCATAACTAACTTAATTTTCAAAATTAATGTCACAAATCATCAATTCACACTAATTCCAAAATATCTAAATCCTCAATTTCAAAAATCCCCAAATCTTAAAATTGGCCTAAACTAATTTATCCAAATTCAATACCATAAAATACAATTTCTTCAAAATTAACTTCATATTCCACAAACCCATATCATTATCTATAATTCTACACCAAAATTTCACAAAATTCTTAATCACAAAATTAAGCCTAAACCTTAATCAAATTTCCATCCAAAATTAAACACAACCTAAAGCATATATATCAAAATCAACTTCATAAATCACAAACCCAAGCCCTTTTCCATGTTTTTCAATCAAAAATTCATCAAAATCTCAAAGCTCAAATTTTTCTCTTACCTCTTTTCTTCTCCAAATTCGAATTTTTTTGGCTTGGAAGGAAGCTCTTATGCTCCTCTACCTTTTTTTCTCTTGGAACCATCCCAAAATCCTTAAGAAACAAGTAGAAAAATCGAAACTTCATTTTCTCTCTCATCTTTCTCCTTCACCGAAACTCCTTCTCCATTCTTCTTCTTATTTTCTTCTTCCTTTGTTCTGATTTTTTCCAGCCCATTCGTGGCTTTTTATTGCTCAAAACGACATCCCTCATGTGTTTTGAGGCCATGTCATTAAAATGGTGACTAAAAGACCAAATTGCCCTTGACCTCTACTCTACGTCATGCCTACTTGCGGGTTGATTCGCACTATCAATTTGAAGGAATTTGTCAAAACTTCCTTCTAGAGAAATGTTCCTCTCAATCATACAAATCCAACGCCACCAACCGCGCTCAATTCGGATCATTAACGAAGAAGTTATAGCCGAAATACTATCGGACCTTCACAAAATCCGAGACTAAACATTAACATAACTTCAGTCCAGAAATTAACAATCTTAGGGATGAAATTAAATTTCGATCCCTTAACAAGAATTGTAGCCCTATATCTTAATTTTATTTGCCCTCAAGAATCAACTTAATCGGAGTTGTACAGCTCCCGAAATTCGCAAAATACTGAACTATGTTCAGAAAATTATCCAACTTATAACCTATAACCAAATCTCTTACTTTGGTTCAATCAATCTCTTTCCATTTAATCTCCTAAAAATCATAATTCTTCATGAAAATGAAATTAATCGTCTTAGGAATCCAACGCTAATCAATCAAATATCGGACGAAGGAATTATAAGCAAAAGATTACTAAAGGGATCAGATAAAGAAACAAAGTATCGGAACTTCAAAACTGAACTTTTCAAAAATCATATCTCTCGATCCCGAACTCAGAATTTGACAAATTTGGTGTCAATAAAAATATCAAAGGAAGTTCTACAACTTCCCTGCAGTACTCAAAATCGAATTAGGTCTCGAAAGGGGTCAAAACCTCAATCAAAGATTCTGTCCAAAACAGCTTTTCCTAAACGACTTCCAATTTTTAATCGCTCATAACTTCTAGCCCCGATATCGAAAAATTGCAAACTTTATATCAATGGAAAGATAAAAACATCATCTAAAACTTTTATGAAGACCACTTGCTCTAATTCAAAATAAATCCATACGAAGAGTGGCCTTGAAGCATAGAACACACAAATCTATACTTAATAGCATTTTCAAAACAAAGCATATCTTCAGAAATTCATATCTCTCAATCCCGACATCGAAAAATAGCAAACTTTATGGCCACAGAAAGCTCTCGACAGAGGCTACAATTTTCATGTTAATCATTTTCTCGAATTTTGCCTAAATCTAAAAGTCAACTATCAAAGGCCAAAAAGTCAAACTTTTCACAATTCTTCATATTTTCACACTTTCTCTCTTTATTTCTTGATTTTCAACTTAATTTCAATTAACTCATCCACTTTTGAATATTTCTTATTTTCACTCAAAAATCGGGGTCCAACACTTCTTCCCATTTTGCCCTTCCTTTAATGCCTTAAGACTTTCCAACTTACATGATCTTCCAAAAATGCCCCTCATGCAAACTTACCACCTTAACACTTTAATTCAATTAACCTATGTCATAAAATCTTACTCACATTAACATGCTAATTATCTCCAAAAAAAATTAATCTATCAAGATAGGGAGTGGCTGGTAATTGCTATCGTCTGTAACCAAATATAAAAAAAACCAACTTCCTGGAACACAAATTAATGTAGTAGTGAAAAGTAGGGATCGTTCCCATGAGGAATTCAGACGTTAATAGTTACGCAATAAAAGGGGGGTTTTAAATTATCAATTAAACAGAATTTAATTGGAGTACAAAATTGAAAAATAAATAATAACAAAACAATCATAATTTAACAATCAATAGAAACAAATCTTGGTTTTCGATCTCCTTCATTGTGGTAAATTTACTTACCCATTTTCTCTTATGTTTAGTTAACCAAAACATGTATTTGAATTAACCTTTATTAATCAATAACCCGGATACGATCTCAGATTTAATTAATTAATAGCTTTACAAATCCAAAAAATTGACGAACTAGACAATATACATACGATGTATATTTAAGGGTAAAATGGATATCGCACACTCATTAAGGGTAGGATTGGAAGTTGAAAATGTGGCCTTGCATTTAAGCGAAGGAGAAAACGTGAATTGAGGGAGAAGAATGAAAATATAAGAGAGAAAGAAGAGAGTGTCGGGGAGAAGATAGAAAAGAAGGAGGTTTAAGTTAGGTTTCAATTTTTCTTAGCTTTCTAGAGAGATTTTGAAGTTGTTCAAGAAGAGAAAAAGGTAGAGGAATAAAAGAGTTTTTTTAGCCAAAAAACTCATTATTTGGTGAAGAATCAAGGTACGACCATTTTGAACCTTTTGGATTTTTGGATGGGTTTTAGTTCAAGAAGCTTAGGAAATACATAGGTTTAAGCTTTCTAGGATCAATTTTATGCATATGTTTCTTTGGGTCCTCAAATTAAATTCCTATTGAATTGGAAATTTTGTCAATGTTAAGGGAATCAACAGAGTCAAGAGGAGCTAAAGAAAAGGCATTTTTGAGCAAGTCTTTAAGCAAGGAATTCAAGGTGGGTTACATTTTTATAATTGAGTAATAAGCCATTAACGTTTCTTTCAAATCAAGAAAGTTAAATGTTTTCAATTGTGTTATAAATGTGCATTTATTGCTCTTAGAATACTTTAAGAAAGTGCTATGTGTTTGGTATGTGAATATTGTATCGTTGATTTATAAAAATAATATGAAAATGATTTTTGAAAAAAGATACTATGTTTATGAAACCACTTTCCAAAAAAAAAGTGTCATTTTGGGCATCAAGTTTACAAGTTATGAAATACATGTTATGTGGGTTTGGTTTGGTCTATTTTGTATGTTAAGTGTACTTAAACTTAAAGCCTCTCCTGCCCGCATGCCAGTGGCATGGAGCTCCTTCATGGACTCCCTCATGTTTTCGACTACGCAAAAACTACTATGTGGGATTGTATTAGTTCGTTCTATTCACGACTACACAGGACCATTTTATGGGAATGTGTTAGTTCGTTCTATTTATGGACCTCCTAAACTATTTTGATGTGCTTATGTATTGATAAGTTTATTAAATTCATGATTTGGGTTGCTTATAAATTGAGAATTGGGAAATGTGTGTTTCATGATTTAGTGTGAGTTTTACAATGAAAATGAATATTTTAATAGTTTTTGCTTGTTACTGATTATAAAACTGTTACCCACAAGCTTTAAGCTCACCCCCCATCGGTCCCATTTGCAGGTGATGAGCAAGAGATCAAGTGACCGAGAGTCAACGCATCACTCTGGATTTGCATGTTCTGTTTTGTTTTGGAGTAATTTTTGTAAAACAAGGCTATAGTCGCATTTTGAGCAATTATAGTTCAAGTATTTTATGTATTTTGGGATTTTGAGATACTGGTGTAGTGCGGCTTGAAATGCCATTGAAGCTTTTTAAAACCCTTATCCTTTGGATGATAATGAAATATGACTGTATTTTTGCTCATGACTCTCAAAGTTGGTACATTACATTTTCAAGTCTTTCACAAAGATAGAATATGTGTTCTGACTTCAAGGGAAAAATTGTATTGATTTAGGCTGAATTTGAAAAAGTTATCTTCTTAAAGTTGTAGCTTATTTTTCTAGCTTTCCAACTATATAAAGTATGAAATTTTTAGATATCAGAGTTGAGAAATATGATCCGTATAAGTTGATGATGCTGTATGGGATATATATACAAGACAACTATAGAAATTGATGAGAGTTTGTTGTAGTGATGAACCAAATGAATAGAGATTAGAGAGTTTAATGAATCAAAGTTGGTAGTTGAATTGTTATGAAGTGATATTGCACTAAAAGAGTTGAATTTGGGAAGAGTATGAGTGAAAGTGATGTTAGAATGGATGTAGGAACCATTGGAGATGATTTTGAGAGAGTTTTGTCTCACCTATGTCCATTAGATAGACTTTAGGTTCGTTAAACGGACCTTCTCAAGTATGAAAATGTCCCCAGCTCAGCCCATGTCTGTTAAAAAGACATTAGGTCCATTAAACGGACCTTCACGGGGCTAGAAAACCCTCAAGACTTCATGTATGTCTGTTTAACGAATGCACACTGTAGACTTTCAGAAATTTGCGATTTTGACCCTCTAAATTGCAAAATCTCCCTTTAGGGTCTTCACAAAAGTTGTAGATCTCAAAGTCTTATTCAAAACCATTATAAAAAAGATTTCAATTTGATAACTTTAGCGAAAGTTATGTCAATTGTCCCAAAAAAGGTACAATATGATTGAGGACATAATCATGTTTGATTCTTTTGGCCATAACTTCATCATCCAACCTCCAAATGAAAGGATTCTTAAACCAATGGATTCCTAACAAATTTTTCTATCTAAAAAAAATGGTAGCCTTTGGTGTTGATTTAAAATATATTGATGGAAAGAAAGTGAGAGAATCGGTTAGAGGAGCATGAATTAGTTATGAACATACTTTGACTTTTTAATCATATCTTGATCTATATTGATCAAATAGGAAAATTCTGGGATGCTATAAGAATCAAGATAAACTGGTGTTCGCTAAGTAGATTCCATGGAAATAACTCTATAGGATAATACGCTCACGTCTTATGATATTCCAGATAGCTGGGGTCCAAAAACAGGGTCTAACAGCAATGCCTAAATACAGTAGAGGGTGATCATGCTTTTTTCATTCCGTTACTTATAATAAGGAATGTTTTAGGAGATCATCACTTTTAGAGAGTAAGAAGAATTTTTTTGTGAAAATTGATACTTAATCCAAACAGCTCCTTAAAACTATAGAGAGTACTCATCATTAGAGAAACATAAGGAGCATTTGCGTTACATAGAAGTATAACATCATCTGCAAAACATAATCTAGTTAGGGAAAGCTTCTTACATTTAGAATTGTATCTGAAATTGGAATGAGATGAGATGTTATGTTTCATTATAAGGGTGAGGACCTCCATGTAAATAAAGAATAGGTAAGGGGAAAAAGGGTCCCCTTGACTAAGAGCTTTTTTGCCTTTAAAGGTCTCTATAATGTTTCCATTAATCAGTATTCCATATGAGGTAGTTGAAATACATTCCTACATCCATTTGACAAATTTGTGGGGAAAATTCATAACTTCTATAGTATGTAGCAAAAAACTCCAATTAACACTATCAAAAGCTTTTTGTAGTTCCACTTTAATAGTACAATTTTGAGGGCTTCTTTCTCGAGTTTACCCTTTTAAAAGCTCCTGCAATAGAAGAATATTATTCCCAATATGTCTACTTATAAAAGCTCCTTGGTTCTCACTAATGAGTAAGTGAAGAACTTCCTTCAGCCTATTCGTCAATATCTTGGTTATGATTTTATAAAGAAAATTTATGCATGATATAGGTCTAAAATGATTCCAAATGATCGGGTTAGAGCTCTTAGGGATTAAATGTAGAAAGGTCTTATTGATCTCCTTAAGCAAGTCTCCATTTTGGAAAAACTCCTTGACAGCTTCCTTTATAAGACTCCCAATGTTTCCCCAAGTTTTTTGGAAGAGAAAACCTACTTAATCCATCAGGGTCTAGAGCCTTGGATCCATTCATATTGAAAACCATCTTCTCTATTTCCTGATCCATGATAGGGCTAGGCTTCATGTTCAGGAATCTTGACTGTAACATATTGCCTAAGATTCACTCCATTGCTACCACAACCTTCTGTGCCTAATAGATTCTATAAATAAGTCTTAGCTTTCTTAGCAATTTCAGCCTGTCCAAATATAGTTTCCCCAATTTCAGATTTTATTGAAGTAATTCTATTGATATTTCTCCTGGCTGTCATCAAGTTGGAAAAAATTTAGTAAATTCGTCCCTGTCTTTAATCCAATTAATTCTAGCCCTCTACTTTAAAAAAGAACATTGATTATCCACCATTTGTAAGATCTTAGAGCTTCCTTTTTAACTATAGCTAGATTGCAATCAGTTAGGTTATTTGCTAAGGATTAATGGATTATTGATAACTTGCTTCTTGCTTCTTTGACCTCCTTTGTGAAATTCTAACCTCTCCTTAAATTTAACAACTTTAATTCCTGTTTGATAGCCTTGAACTTTTGCAAACAAATAAAATGCTTAGTACCATAGATCTCATGCTCCAATCCTTTAGTAATAGCTTCTTGAAAACCTAACATATTAACGAGAAAATTATTAAATTTGAAAGGGTGGTGGATTCTAATCATTTTGAACAAGTTATGCTCGTTGATAAGGGTATGATAAGAAATTCGGATCTAGGAATTTGTTGAACTCTCTGAAAAGGTAGTTAACTAGTCCACATTCACCATTGCCCTGTTTAACTTTTTCCGAATGAACCAATTAGAACATTGTTTGTTAGACTAAGTGAATTTATGGCCTTCAGATTTTAAATCTATTAACTATGAAGTGAATCACATGTTACTATAGACTTAATATTCAATATATAAAATGCACAAGAAACGTGGGGGGGGGGGGGGGTGGGTGGGTGAGTGGGTGGGTTGAATTGTGTATCCCTTTTTGAATACAACCCCCTTTTAAACAAACTTCGTTTTTAAGAAAAATTTGCTTTCTCAACCGATTGAAAAACAGTATTATGAAGTATAGAAATTCAAAGTTGAGAGTTGAGAGTTGAGAGTAAGAATCAACAAAGCAGTTTTATACTTGTTTACCCCAAACCGTGGGCTACGTCTAGTCCTCAGAATTCTTTCTGAGATTTCACTATACTTCTCAAAGATACAAATATTCTTTTCACCGAGCCTCTTCAAGTCTCTTACAACAAGTATTCTTTTCTGACTTAGCCTCTTCAGGCTATCAGCTTTTCTTCCTTCTACTGAAAGATGTTTCGAGCTTTGTTACAGATAATACTAGCTCTAAATTTAGTACAATGAATAGAATTTCTAGCTTTTAAATCTCTAGCCTTTCTAAAAAATTACTAACTTTTTCAGTCTTCGTCTCCGACTCATATTTATAGTCTTCGTCTTCAACTACTTCGTGAAAACTGCTTCTTTCTTCTTATTTCTTGATCTTTAACAGAACGGTTATTCAGTTGAGTTCTGTAACTAACTGAAACTGATTTATCATCCGACGTGGTATCGGGTCTTCGTCTTTGATTCTTTCGTCTCATTTTCTTGCATTTCAGTTTGCTTCACTTCATCTCACTTCTATCGTCTCATTTTTAGCTTCGCTTCGTCTCATTTTCTTTCATCTCATATTTGGCTTTCGCTTCTGTCTTATATTCTTGCGTCTCATTCTTCTGTCTCATTTTTTTGCATCTCATTTTCTTTCGTCTCATTTACAGCTTCCGTCTCATTTTCAGCTTCCGTCTCATTTTCAGCTTTCGTCTCATTTTCAACTTTTGTCTCATTTTATATCTGCATTATTATTTGATCTTCATCAAAATTATTAATCGTAAAGTTATTTTGACTTAACAATCTCCCTCTTTTTGATGATAACAAATAATTATAAAGTACAAAAAATTGTAGTCAAAATAAAAAAATTGTATCCAAAATCTTCTTCTTCTATTCAAAATCTTCTCATCTTGTTCTCCCCCTATCTTTGTCATTTTTTTCTCCTTTTCTCCTTTCTCCCCCTATTTTTTATTGATGAAAAAGATCATTTCAGCAAATGCTTCATAACTTCAGAAAACATTTCGCTCATTTCAATGCGGAGTGACTTGATATCTTTTCGAATATACTCTACTTCTTTATGCAAGTCAACCACAGAAGTACACAGATTATATTTATCTTCAATGTCTTCATCATGTTTTTGTTGTACTTCTTCAATACCAATGGTCGTAGTATATGCGTCTGAAGATATGACACCTGGTTCGGTTATTATAAAGGTAGGAGGTTTGACAGATAAGTTTGGTTTTGGGAGATCAAGATCATCAGGACTGGTTAGTCGTGGAACTTGTCTTCCAAGTAGGTGTAGAACATCTCCAATTGAAGACACAATTGTTAAAGATATAACGTTCATAATGTGAAGCACAATTGACTCTATTGAGTAGTTTCGGTCTCCAATCCTAATGGATTTGTACTACCCTTCTGTAAGTCTTCCAACCACCTGAGAAGAGTCTTCAGTGCTTCGTTGACCACAATTGCTTCCTGATGCTTTCGAAATGTAGTGGGAAACATAGGATCCTTTATGCTGGACTGCATAGCATGTTTTATCAATGTTTCTCACTTCAGCTTCGATCTGTTCTTCTGTCAGATCACCTGTTGTTCCTTCAGGAAACAGTTTCTTCTTCCCTTTTTTCTCATTGCGAACAATTAAAGGTCTTGGTTGTATGTCAGGCATAACCTTAATCACAATTCTCTTTGTGATTGGTAAAATAGTGTACTTCTGCCTTGTCATCTGTGTGGGATATGGTTTGGTTCCTTCATCCTTTAGAAAACCATACATACTTTTCTCTTCCTCACTCAACAGATGCATTGTACTATTATTTACCAAGATTGGTTGTAATTGTGCCTTGACTGACCTTTTTGGGTTTTCTCTGATGATTATAGAGTTGGTACTCCTAACAGGTTGGCTTTCTTCAATAATTTTGACTCTCAAGTCTTCTTTTCATAACGGTTGAGAGGTATTGACCTGTGTTGGACTGTGTTCAACTAGCTTTTTCTTCTTCTGAACAACAGTAGGAGTGCTCTTTTTCATACTGATTTTCTGCTTCTTATTCTCTTTAATCAGTCCAGAAGTTTGCTGAGATTGAGATTTCTCTTTTTCAAACTCCAATTTTCTCTTAATGTCAGTCTCTTTAGCCAATTTTGTTGTATCTTCTTTCAAAATTGCAACTAACGACCTGGTTGCCTGAGGTGATTTCTTCTCAGAGTCTCCACCATGAGTCAACTCTTTCCTTTTCTTTTCTTCTTATTGACGCAGGGTTCCAACTCTAGAAGACCTTTTTGCTTGCTTCAGTCTCTTCGAAAGGAGTATTTCCCCCTTTCTTTTCAGGGTCACTTTCTCCCTATATTGCACCTAGCTTCCTTCTTTATGAGAAATCTCCTTTTCCTTTATTGATTCATCTGACGATTTCTTTTCCCTTTCTGTAGGCATTCTCTCAACGGATTGGGATTTAATTTCCTTGGGGGGATTCTCTTACTTCAATTGCACGCTCCCCCTCAATCCTTCCTTTCGTCGTAGAATCTGCTTCTTCTTTCTCCAGATTCCTCAAGCCCGTTTTACCAATTGTTACAGAATTGATGGTGCTTCTAATATTCAGCTTCATCATGTTTCCTCTCTCCAGATGGACTCTAGATTCTCTGAATATTCTTGTCAGCATCATTTTATATGGTAGAGCGATCGAGTCTTTCTTCGTCTTTTCTATGTAATGGAAAATAAGGAATGGTAGGTTTATAGGCTGGCAATTAAGTAGATGAAATAAGCATTATTCATCTAGCATTGTACCAAATGCCTTGATCCTGTTCTTGGTAGAACACAATGGAAAAGAAGTGAGTGTAGAACCCTAGCCTTTGGAACAAGACTTGAAGCCTTCTTCTCCTTTGGATCATTGCTTCCATATAATTTCTGATTGATCTGAGTCTCCTTCACGCTAGCTTGCGTTATCCATCTAGCTTTACTAGTGAGTTTTTCTCCCTCAATTGGACACTTAGTGACCTTCTCGATTAACTTCATTGTCACTATAATCGACAATTTATCCACCGTAGATGCAAGAGTATTGTCTACCACTTCTATATTTTTCTAGAAATCATACACTTCATTTATGTAGACTGTCTCTCTAACTCGAAAGAAATTCCTCCACCTGGCTACCACAATCTCCGGTTCAATATCCATCTTGTCCTGCTTCAAGGATTCAAAATCAACAAGTCTTCCACTTGACATAGCTGCCTCCATTTGTTTCTATAGTTAACAACGAACTGAGTGCACAAAAGCATTTTTCAAGGAGGTGAAGTCGGTTTTTGGGGTTGAAAGTGTGAGCAAAGAAGGTTTGATATCCAAACAGAGTAATGAAGAGTTTTTGTTCAGGGTTCTTCAAGGGTCGATGTTAGGGTATGTCAAGAGTGTTCTAGAATAGGTGGCGTTCTCAAGTCTATAAGAAACTTTCCCTCCAAAACTTCCTTATATCGGACGTTACCAACTATAACTGTTGGCCCCTGAATTATTTATTTATTTATTTAAGCATGTCAAAATTATTGTGAGGTATTGTCTAAATTATTTTGAGGTTTTAGCTCTTAAGAAATGAAATTTTAATGAGGGATTAAGTTTAAATTAGAATTGAATTAGTTGTTAGAAATTGAAAGGAATAAAATGGCTTGAGGGCAAATTAGGAAGTTCACTTATGTTTGTAAAGTCTAAGGCTTTTAAGGAGGGGCACTTTAGTCTTTTAATGCCATTAAATGAAGAAGAATTGAAGCAAGTGATGAGTTGTAGCCGTGGGAAGAGGAGGAGAAAATAAAAATTTCAAGGTTAAAGAAGTGATTGCTAAAACTACGTAGTATTGACTTAGGTTAGGTATTTAAAGTTTAAGAAAACAAGTTCCTAAGGCTATTAGAAAAGAGGTTTACGAAATTGCAAAGGAAAGAAGAGAAAGGGAGATTTCGGCTAAGTGAAGAAAAAGAAGAAGAAGAAGAAGAAGAAGAAGAAGAAGAAGAAGAAGAAGAAGAAGAAGAAGAAGAGAGAAGAAGAAAAGTTAGGGCTTGAGTTCATCTTGCTTTAGAAAGGAGAAGGAAAAAGGAAAGGAGAAGAATCAAGTTTCCATTTGAAGCAAGAGTGAATTTTCGTGGGTTTCATCCCAAAGGTAAGAAAATATGAATTCTTTTGGAATTATGGATGGGTTTTAGTGAAAATAGCTTAAGTTAGGTATGGGTAAAGTTAGATGGGTTAATTTTCATGTTTTCATCTCCTTAGAATGGCCAATTTTAATATCTCATGCTTCCTATGGGATTTTATGTTTGATGAAGGTTAAGAGAGGGAATTGAAGTGAAAGGAAAGGCCAATTGTTCAAGCTCCTAGCTAAAGGAACTAAGGTGGGTAGTATTTTAATGATTGAGATAATAAGCTACTCAATTGTTTTGAAATAAATTTTATCTAATGCTTTCAAATGATTTATAAAGTTGTATAAATGATTCTTTGTGATGGTTTGAACTTGTATGAGATGTTTTTACATTTTTGAAATAATTGTGAAATGATTTGTGAAGTGAAAAAGTTTGGATACTTGATTTCGAAAAAAAAATGACATTTTGGGAAATTATGTGAAAGTGAATAATTGAAAGAGCCATTTGTGGCTAATGTTTATGAATTGTGTGAATTATGTGATATGGATGTTTGTTTGGGTTTGTGGTGGTCCCTTATGTGTGATAGGTGCACTTGTCAAAATTTATAGGCTTCTCCCGCCTGCCCGCTAGTGGCCATGGAGCTCCTCACGGACTCCCACATGTGTTCACGGCTACACATGAACGCTTTGTGGAAATGTGTAGTACGTCCCGATGGACCCACCCAAACCAACTTATATGTAATTATGTGATATGCTTGTCTTAGTTGTGTTTATATGTTATGTTGTTTTGTAAATGTTTTTGATAAATTGATTTACCACTTTCTCTGTGCTTATGTGATCTGGATGTGTAATTGTTGTGGACAAATGAGTTTTACAAGAGGTTTTGATAAAGTAAAAGCGTTTCGATCAATGTGAAAAGTTTTGATGATTTGGAAAGGTTTTTATCAATCTGAAAGTTGTTTTGAGAATGAGAAATAAAGAATGTTTTTGCTTATTTCTTAATTATTAAGCTGTTACCCACTGAGCCGTCGAGCTCACACCCCTTTTTCCCCTCCACGGGTGACGAGCGGGAACTTGAGTTACAGTATTGGGATTGAGGCATCACACCGATGCTTTCACTTAGAAGTTATTTTTAGAAATAAAGCATTAGGTTGCATTTGGAGAATTGTTTCACTTTGTACTTTAACTTTTGTTAATTTGGGTTGTAATCGGGCTAGATGCCCTTTGAAGCTTTGTATTGACTCATCTCCATATAAATATAAGAGTTTTGAAGTTTAAAGTGTATCTTGTATATGTTTTCTAAGAATGTATGGATGTATGGTTGAAATTGATAAAAGCAAGTATGAGATGGTATTTCTTAGGTTTTGAAATGTATAGATACCTAAGAGTGTGTTACTGCCATTGGAATTTGGGATAATTAGATTAGATTGAGTTGTGGAAGATTGGACATTGAGTTTTCTCTATGCAGGTAATGGAGTTTAGATGAGAAAATTGAAGTTTGGCTAGTGGAATTTTCTAAGGAGGTGCTGTCAAATTTTTACAAAATTTGACAGAAACTTCGCTTAGATTTTAGACCCTCTTAGTATTTGAATTGAATTAAGGTGTCTTCTTGAAGATTATAGTATTTTTTGAGAGATTTCCAACGATATAGAATTTGCCACTTTTAGACTTAGGATGAAGAAGTTATGAGGTTGGGAGTACATTCAGTTACTGTTCATAATTGCTATTTCACTGTTACATTGGTTCTTAGATGAGCAGTACCTTTGAGTGAGTTTTTGCCTAATTTAATGATGGAATTGACTTTTGCATCCTTCATGAGATTTGTAAAGCATCTTGTTATCTTTCCATTGACGTATAATATGCAATTATTGGAATATGGAGTAAGAAGTTATGAAGATTGGAAGTATACAGTAAGGTCCATTTTGCTGAACATATAGCTTGTGTGTTTATGGTAGCCTTGATGATTAATGATTGAAATTTTGTGAATTTGATTAACCATTTAAGTTGTAATTGGTGAAGTTGGTGAGATGAACTTAGAGTTTGAAGTGTTATGAAGTGTTTAGGCCTTAGAATGAGTAAATTTGAGAAGTGTGCAAGTGTTTATGATGTAAGGTTGAAGTTTGGAAGCATTGGAGAGGCATTGGGGGCTTTGGGGAGCCCCAATGTCCGTTAAACGAACATGGGAGTCCGTTAAACGGACATTCTTGGGTGGAAAAACACCCCTTGGCCAGTCAATGTCTGTTAAACGGACATGCATGTCCGTTTAACGGACTTTCTCAGGTCATTTAGCATCCTGAACTCGATTCATGTCCGTTAAACGGACATGTATGTCCGTTTAACGGACAGCTACGGTAAAGATGGTGATTTTAGACATAGTTTGAGGCCAAATCTTGTTCTTTGGTCTTCATGATAGTTGTATATCTAGATGTTTTATTTCTAATGGTCAAAGAACGATCTCAATCCGACATCTAGATTAAAAGTTATGGTAATCGCGCCAAAAGAGTTTCAATTTGATTTCGGGAGTGAACATAGTCTATTTTTTTCATAACTCTCGCATCCGACCTCCAATTGAGGTGATTCTTGGACCAATAGGTTCCTAAGACATATATCTTCCTCTCCAAGAAAATTTGTACCATTTGGAATTGTATTGGGAAAGTTTGCATTAAAGCAAATGAGTGGTCAGTGAGGAGAACATGTTTTCAGTACAAGCTCTTGTAGGTATTTTAAGCATATCTTGAGTTATATAAGTCCGTTTGAGGTGATTCTTGTTTCAAAACGAACTCAAGACTTAAAGCTACAATTTGTATGAATAAGTCAACTTATGTTTTTGATGATTGAATAGTGTACGCTAACCACGATTGTGGAGTGACAACTAATGACCCTGCATGGTAATAAGCACAGGGCTTTAGGATTCAGGTTTCTTGCTCAAGTATGACGGTATTTGGTAAGAGTTGGTTTCCAGAAATGGGACCCAACAGTAACTCATTGTTACTGTTATCGTTAATTCTTTCAACCTTTTTATTTGGGTCATGACATGTTAAACGGTTGATCACTTAGCATAACCATATTAAGGTTTCATCTGATTTCTTTGAATCTTTCTTCACTTAATGGCTTAGTGAAGATGTCTGCCTACTGATAGTTCTTCTCAACAAACTGAAGCTTTATGATCTTCCTCTCAACATAGTCTCGTAGAAAGTGGTGTCTCACTTCGATATGTTTTACTCTCGAACGTTGTATAGGGTTCTTCGATAGGTTGATGGCACTTATGTTGTCACAGTAGATTGGGATTTCTTCTTCTTGTACTGAGTAGTCCTCTAAATGGTACTTAATCCATAACATTTGTGAACAACAACTTGCGACTGATATATACTCGATTTCTGTAGTTGATAGAGCAATTGAGCTTTGCCTCTTACTTGACCATAAAACTAAGTTGTGGCTAAGGAAGTGACATCCTCCACTCGTACTTTTTCTATCATTCCTATCTCCGGCATAATCCGCATCACAGTCGCCAATTAACCTGAAATCTTTACCTTTCTTATACAAAGATCAGTAGTACCTGATAGATATCTCAAATTTCTTTTAACAGCAATGTTATGAGTCTCTCTAGGATCTGCCTAAAATCTTGCACACAAGCAAACACTAAATAGAATGTCAGGTCTACTTGTTGTAAGGTAAAGTAAGGAACCAATAATCCCTCTATACAAGGTTTGATCAACCTTCTTGCCAGTTTTGTCCTTGGACAAAGGGTTTGAAGGATGCATTGGAGTTGACATTGGTTTACTTTTTCCATATCATATTTAGTCAACAATTATTTAACATACTTCTATTGATGAATAAAAATCTTTTCTTCGGTTTGCTTAACTTGCAACCCAAGAAAGAATTTTAACTCACCCATCATGTTCATCTCAAACTAACTTTTTATCAAAATTTCAAAACTAGTACATAACATTTCAGAGGTTGCACCAAAGATAATATCATCAACATAAATTTGAACTATGATAAAATCATTCTTTTTGCATTTTCTAAATAACATCTTATCTACCTGACCTCTACTGAACTTATTTTCAATAAGAAAAGAACTCAGACGATGATACAAAGCTCGAGAAGCTTGTTTCAAGCCATACAAAGCCTTATGAAGTCTATAGACATGATCTGATTTCTTGACATCCTCGAACCCGAAGGTTGCTTCACATAAATTTCTTCATCTATAAAACCATTTAAGAATGCACTCTTTATGTCCATTTGAAATAGCTTTACACCGTGACAGATAGCATATGCAAGTAAAATCCTAATAGCTTCTAGTCTTGTTAAAGGAGCATAAGTCTCATTGCAGTATATTCCTTCCTGCTGATTATAGCCTTATGCTACTAATCTGGCTTTGTTATGACTAACTCTTCCTGATTTGTCTAGCTTATTCTTAAAAACCCATCTAGTTCCTATGATGGACTTTTTCGATGGTCTAGGAACTAAGGACCAAACTTTATTCCTAGTAAACTAGTTCAACTCCTTTTGCATAGCTAAAATCCAAGCTTCATCTTGAAGAGCTTCATCAATTTTCTTAGGCTCTATTTCAAAAATAAATGCTATATTTGCTTCTCTTCTGAATTTAGACCTAGTTCGCACACCTTCTGAGGTCTCTCCTATAATCAACTTTTTTGGATGAGAACTCTTATATTTCCAATCTCTTTTCAAATCAAGAGTCTTAAGAATATCTTTAACTTTGTTTAAGGGAGTATCTGATGGTGATGCTTCTCCACTATCAACCAAAGGTACTGATAGGGTTTCATTATCAGTATCATTTCTCTTATTTGGTTGAGAACTATCAGCAAACTTGACATGAATAGTTTCCTCAATAGTCTTAGAGGTAAGATAGTAAACCCTATAGGCTTTCGATGATAGAAAATAGCCTAGAAAACTTCCAGAATAACTCTTAGAATCGAATTTATCCAGACTTTCTTTTGTATTCAATATAGAGCACTTGCAACCAAATGGATGGAAGTAGGATATATTAGGTTTCTTTCCATTCCATAACTCATATGGAGCTTTCTTCAACAAAGGTCGCAGAAGTATTCTATTTTGAATATAACAAGCTGTATTCACAACTTCTGCCCAGAAGTACTTAGGAATATCCATCTCACATAGCATAGTCCTTGCCATTTCTTGAATTGTCCTGTTCTTCCTTTCAACAACTCCATTTTGTTGTGGGGTTCTAGGAGCAGAGAAATTATGAAAAAATGTATTCTCTTCATAAAACATTCTGAACTTCTCATTTTCAAATTCACCACCATAATCACTTCCAATACTAGCTATAGACATTACTTTTTCATTATCTAACTTTTTGGACAACACTTTAAAGTACTTAAAAGACTCATCTTTATGTGATAAAAACAATATCCAACAAAATCTAGTGAAATCATCAACAATAACAAGACCATTCTTCTTTCTGCCAAGACTCAATGTCCTAGTTGGACCAAATAAATCCATATGTAACAACTCTAGAGGTATAGAAGAAGTTACAATATTTTTAGAAGAAAAAGTTGTTTTAACTTGTTTTCCTTTTTGACAACTTTCACAAAAGAAATCCTTGTTAAAACTTATTTTTGGTAAACCTCTTACCAAATCATGTTTAACCAACTTGGAAATATGTATAAAACTAATATGACCTAGCTTTTTATGCCAAATCAGTTTTTATTGATCAGTTGATATAAAACAAGAAATATTTTGTTTTTGAAAATCTTCTAAATTGATTTTGTAAAGATTGTTTTGTCTATTGGCAGAAAAGAATATGGACCCATCCTTGTTTTTAACTTCACAAGAATTTTGATTGAAAGACACTTTAAATTCAGAATCACATAATTGACTGACACTAATCAAATTGTGTTTTAAACCATCAACTAGCAGCACATTATCAATGCATGCAAAGGAATCTTTACCGATTTTGCCGATTCCAATTATCTTACCCTACTGGTTGTCTCCAAAAGTAACCGATCCTCCCTTCTTAAACTGAAGGTCTAAGAACATAGACCTTCTTCCCATCATGTGTCGCAAGCATCCACTGTCCAAGTACCAATGGTGCTGGCTGCTTCTTCCAAGGAAGGATATTTGCAAGTGATATTATTTGTCTCTTAGGTAGTTAGATTTTGTTGGGTCCTTTAGGGTTAGTTCTAACATAATTTATATTATGATGATGATGCAACCGATGATATTTTTGATGATGATGATGAGGTTGTTGAAATTTCTTCCTAAAGGGAGCATAATTCTTTTTATGCTGAGTAAAGTTTTTAGCAAAACCTAATCCAGTTTTATCATTAGGGTGTCTATATTTCCCTAACATATCCTTCATTTTTCTAGTACTCTCTGTAAATGTTGATAGATCAGCTGAAAGATTGTTTGTTCTTTTTTTCAACTGATTGATCTCTTCAGATCTATCTACAACTACCTTTTTCTTCATCTAGTCTACCTGTTTCTTTAAGCAGACATTATCCTTTTCTAACACTTGCGTGTTTTTCAAGTTTTCTACGAACTTTTTCTTAAGCAATTTATATTGCTTTAGAATAGCATGAGAATCTTCTAATAACTCTGAATATGTATCTTATAATTCATTAAGTTTTGAGGTTACCTCCTCATCACTTTCTCCTTCAGGTACCAGGCAAATATTTGCTTGCACCGATTCCTCTGAGTCAGTATCTGATTCAGATGAATCTAGATCTTTCCACGTTGCCATCATGCTTTTTTTGCCTTCTCTACTCTTCTTTGGCTTTCTTTTTAACAATGGGCATTCGTACTTGTAATGTCCCGGTTTATTGCATTCATAGTATATGATGGATGTTTTCTCATTCTTTCCTTCATCTTTGCTATTCTTCTTGAGGTAGGACTCTTTGTTTCCTTTAGCCTTTTTCTTCCATATGTGTCTGATCTTCCTCAAGATAAAGGATAGTTCATCATATTCTTCACTTAAACCATGATCTGATTCACTGGAATCGTCATCTTTGACTTCCTCAATCTTCAGCGCTTTTGATGATGAGCTCCTTTCTTTGATTCTAGTGATTCTTCTATCCGGCCTTCAATGCAATGGATTTGTCCCGTCTAGGCTTATTTTCTACATCAACTTCATGTATCTTCAGAGATCCAAGCAATTCATCAAGCTTCAATACGCTCAAATCCTTAGCTTCTTGTATAGTTGTGACTTTTGGTCTCCATCTCTTTGGTAAACTTCTGAGGATCTTTCTATCATGATCTTGATTGTCGTAAGTTTTACCGAGAGCTTTAAGTCCATTGACGGTAGTTTGAAATCTTCCAAAAATCTGAACGATAGACTATTCGTCCTTCATCTTGAACATCTCATATTGGTGTACAAGAATGCTTATCTTGGATTCCTTTACTTGATTTGTGCCTTCGTGTGCAATGGATAGCGTATCCCACATCTCCTTCGCAGTGTCGCATCCGTGAACTTTATTGTACTCACTTTTGCTTAGGGCACAACTTAGAAAGAACTTGGCCTTCAAATTTAGTTGGAATCTTGTTTTTTGTTCTGTAGGCCATCTGATTCGTGGAATAATATTTCCTTCTTTATCTATCGGTGTATACGGTCCCTTTTCAATTATCTCCCAAAGGTTGATATGAGTAGATTCAATGAAGAGCCGCATCCTATCATTCTAGTAATGGTAGTCTTCTCTATTGAACACAGGAGGTCTAGTGACGGAGGTACCTTCAGTTATATAAATGTGTGACTCTGCCATGAATCTTTATCCACACCTTGTTACAACAGTTCTTGGACACCGAGCTTTGATACCAATTGAAGTGAATCACACATTACTATAGACTTAATATTCAATATACAAAACGCACAAGAAGGGGGGGGTTGAATTGTGTATCCCTTTTTGATTACAATCCCCTTTTAAACAAACTTCTTTTTTAAGAAAAATTTGCTTTCTCAAACAATTAAAAAACAGTATTATGAAGTATAGAAATTCAAAGTTGAGAGTTGAGAGTAAGAATCAACACAGCAGTTTTATACTGGTTCACCCCAAACCGTGGGCTACGTCCAGTCCTCAGAACTCTTTTTGAGATTTCACTATACTTCTCAAAGATACAAGTATTCTTTTCATCGAGCCTCTTCAGGTCTCTTACAACAAGTATTCTTTTCTGACTTAGCCTCTTCAGGCTATCAGCTTTTCTTCCTTCTACTGAAAGATGTTTCGAGCTTTGTTACAGACAATAGTAGCTCTAAGTTTAGTATAATGAATAAAATTTCTAGCTTTTGAATCTCTAGCCTTTCTTGAAAATTACTAACTTTTTCGATCTTTGACTCCGACTCGTATTTATAGCCTTCATCTTCAACTGCTTCTTTCTTCTTGTTTCTTGATCTTTAAAGAAACGGTTATTCAGTTGAGTTCTGTAACTAACTGAAACTGATTTATCATCCGACGTGGTATCGGGTCTTCGTCTTCGATTCTTTCGTCTCAATTTCTTCCGTCTTATTTTGCTTCACTTCGTATCTGTTGAGCCCCAAATTTTTTTTGTTAAATTAAGCATGATTTAAATGAATTATGAGGTTTGATGGATAAAGTTTTGGATCTACTTGTTATATAAATGTTAGTAGAATTTATTCTATGGTTTGGTTGCATTAAAAGTGGTAAGAATGCATAAGGGCAAATTGGGCATGACACTTAAGGTTATAAGACTTAAGGCTTTAATGAAAGGGCAAGATGGACATTTCATAATTATTAAGGGTATAAAAAGAAGGAGAAAAGAGTTGTTTTGTTTGGAAAAGGAAGAAGAAGCCGCGGAAGAGAGGAGAAGAAAAGGAAAGTTATGGTTTGGAGAGTTTGAAAATTTTAAAGAATGTGAAGCGTCAACAAGTAAGTACAAGACTCAACCCTTTTTAATTTGTTGAATGAATCATGTTTTGTGATGGTTAGAAGTGAAAAATGGGGTTGAATGTATGAAGTGATTTTTCTGTTGATGGTGTCTTAGGTTTGATGATTGTGTTGTGTTTGGTAATGGATTTTGTGTTGAAATGAGTTAGAAATGAAGTAGGAATGATGATTTAGTATTAAGATGAGTTATTTGTGAAATTTGGGAAGTATAAAGATGAAAAATGTCGAAAAACAGTGTTCGGAAGAAGGTTTCCGGTATGCACGTCGCGGCGCACGCAGGTGTCCACGTCGTGGCGCGCACAGGCACCCATGACGCGGCGCAAGCATCTCGCCGTGATGATATCTGACGCCCTCCATGCGTAGCTCCGCTTTTGACGCAACGACGATCTTCTATTTTCGCCGCGGCGAGCTCAATTTTTCTGCACAAACATGTTTTGGTATTTTGGACATAACGTTTGATGTAGATATCGAAATGAAGTGATTTTTTATTCGTTGTAAAATAGAGACAAAGGTATACAAGTTTTATGAAGAGTGGAAGTTTTAATTCAGTCTTTAATGATCTCAAATTTTGGATGGAATTTGAGTATAGATTCTTGTTTCAACATAAGGATAGTCCCGATATGTTTGGAGTATAACTTTCGGACTTCTGAAACAAATTAAATGATTTTGGAGTCAATAGGAACATAAGACAATGGGGAAATCTTATGGAAAAATTGACTCGAATGTTTGGAGTTTTGGAAGAGTTTGAGTTTTTAGAATTCATCTGAGTGAATATACGATATTTGGGTCCCTAATTTGTATTCCTATTTGAATAGGAAATTTGCATTTGATAAAGGGGATCAATGAAGGCAAGAGTATCAAGAGGAGAGGCATCTTTTAAGCATGTATCCAACCAAGGAATTCAGGTGGGTTTCATGTTTATAATTTAGAAATGAGCCAATAAAGTTTTTTCCCAAATCCAGAATGATTTCAACTACTGCATAAATATTGTTTTTGTTTCTTTTGAATGGTTTGCAAAAATATTTCATGTTTCGATATATAAACTTTTATGATGAATTTCAAAATAAAAATAGAAATGTATTGAAATGTTTTATGTTATGCTTTGGAAAATTAATAGCATTTTGTATCTTTGAAAAAGAAAGAAAAGAGCATGAAAAGCATGGAAGCATTTGATAGAATGATTTGAGCATGAAATGAATATGTGCTTTGTTTGGGCAAGAGAGGAACGTTTCGTTAGTCACGTGCACGTCGACATATAGCCTTCTCCCGGCTTCCCGCTTGTGGCCACGAGATCTTGAGAAATCGGACACGTTTTGTTCACGGTATAAACTTCGGTTTATCCGTTTTGTTCCACGGAACTCTCGAGCCATTTGTTTGTGCATTGCATCTTTGAATTGTCAAGAATGTTGCATATATTGAGTGTTTTGTATTGATGGTTAAATGGTTATGTGTTTTGATGTGATGATATTTTCAACTATGAGTTTTGGAATTCAAACTTACGAATTTGACGAGAATTTGGGAGCAAACGCTTTATGAACTTATTACGAATTTTATATGACAAATGAACTTTTCAACGGTTTTGCTTATTCTTTGTTATAAACTTGTTACCCACGAGCTATAAGCTCACCCCCCCTTCATTCCCATCCAGAGGTGATGAGAAGAAGATCGGGTGAAGGGAAGTGAAGGTTTTTGTTTGTATGTGTACATAATTTATTATTTTAAGTTAGTTTGGTGTTGAGAATTTTGGGATCTGTATATTTTGTATATTCGGATTTCGATGTTGATATTGTATTGTGGCTTGGAATGCCATGAGAGCTTGTAAATTCTATTCTTTTGATGTGGAGGCATTATGTCTGGATGATGTTGAGTAGATGTATGCATTTGCATATATGGATCAGGTTGAGAGGAGATTCAGTATACTTAAGGAAGTATCGATTTGATATGAATATTTTTGATTATGAATTTTTGTTATATATATAGATATAGAAGTGAGATGTGTTATGGAAAAAGGAACATAGAAATGAATGAGATTTTAAGCTTCACGATTTCTTTAGATTACGCTAACGTTTATGGTTCAATGGTTGGACTCCGAAAACGGGGCTCATCATGTTTGGTATCAGGGTAAGAAAAGATTTCAAGGAACCACGCTTCAGTAGGATGATATTTTGTATCGAGGTTGGGTTTCGAAAATGGGGCCCAGCATTTGCAGTATCAAAGCAAGGTTTGTAAGTGTTATGGTCTTGTTAAGGGCTGGATTCTGAAAACGGGGTCCAACATTTGTGGTATTAGAGCGCCAGCATTATGATCTTGCATGGGCGCATGTGTATGGGTTACACGCATAAGCAATTGTTAGGAATTTGAGGTGATAGAATTAGTGAGAAAATGATGATACTCTTTCATGATATTAGAAAGGAGAAATAGTGGATGGGTAAATAGAACAGATAATGCTTCAATGCAATTGTATTGGAGGATGAACATGACAACAATATTGTACTGTGGTGATATGTTTTCGAAAGTGATATAGATACGAATGTATTGCCAAGGATTGTTTGAGAAATATAGGGATATAAGGATACATGATGGGATTAGAGTGTATAAGTAGAATGCAATGGAAGCATAATTTTGTTATGATCTTAAGACGAGGAAATTAGAACCGAAGTGGTTGTTCGATTAATACGATAGGAGTTATGATTCGCAGTAAGAAGAAATTAGTGGGATTGAGGTCAGAATTTCATAATGATTATGCATCGATAATTGCAAATTGATTGAGGATATACATGTGGAAGATGAAATAAATGATAATTGGGAAAATGGGATAGAAGTGAGGAAATAGAGAAAGGGAAATGAAATAGGCATAAATGACCTTATATGAGATGAATGAAATGATATGTAGTATGGGAAAAATCGCAAATGCGTATAAGATCCCATTTTATGCATGAATGAGATTAAGAAAAAGGATGAAGAACTCCACCTCGTAGAAGGACACGAGGAGTTCTGCAAGGATCAGTTGCACCTAACTCTCCGACAAGAGAGAAGAGTACTGATGAGTCGGTAGCCCCAGGAAATACTAAGGCTTCTGTAGGGCAAGGAAGTGAGCCCTACGCAATCAATATGGTAACTGACTCATTGTGAAATGATATAGCATGAGAAAAAGGTGAATTTTGGAAAAACTAGAATCAAATTGGTGTTAGTATATTTGATAAAGAGAGAATTGTTGTCTAAGATCAATGAAGATCAAGGTGTCAATTGTGAACGATATAAATTGGTGATTTTAAGGAGTAAATCTATGGACAGAATGGCATGAATTTGACGATGCCCAGCCAAGCATATGTGATAGCAAGTATGTTCGTTACTCCATTGAGCTTTGAGTGACTTGAACATTTTCACCTTATGAGGATGAGAGGAATTGGTCTTCTCGAGGGATCAAAAGTAGCTGATGATGTGATGATGATAGCAGGTGATTGATAAAGATTGGTATGGATGGTATATATGATAGTAGCAAGAAATTCTCTTTTGAAGAAGAATTTCACTAATTTAGATTCAGCAGATCAGATAGTTTATATGAAGAATGATCAATGAAAGAACTGATCAGAAAGGAATGTGTAATGACTCGAAAGTGAGTATTGGAGTCCTATCTCTAGCAGAGACTCAAGCAAAAGAGGTAGAAATTATACTACTGAGAATGTACGTATTTTTGGTTTGATGTAAAGGATCCAACTATGCGAGTGGATTCCTAAATTTGAGGAGACACTAAGTTCCAAATGAGGAGTATATCGGTTCTCGTTATGTTCTTGGTAAATATGTTTGGGAAATGCAAATTTTATCCAATGAAGGCGTGACAAGCACAGGAAGCTAAGATTGCAAATAAACTAAAGTGTATGGAGGAACGAGTATAAATGAGCAAACACTAGAATACGTCAATGCAAAATGTGGGGAAATCTAAAGAATGGAGAAAATCAGTCAAGAAAGGTAAGACAATTGGAAAATTGAAAAGAACTAGAGATAATTGAGGAATCAGTTATTTGAGGAATTACTAGAACCAGTAGTGGACATATGGAGTTTTGACAATATTTGTTCAAGTTAACAAATTCCCTGACAATACTATGGTATTGAAGATTAAAGCGATCCAAGCGAAGTTTGATGATATGTTAAGTGTATTCGAAGAGTTGAGAAGAATAGTTTGAATACTTGAGGAAAAATGAGTGAATCATATGTGGGACGAAGGTAAAGAAAATTTTGAGGAATTATAACAATGATATTAATTATATCGTCTGGATTTGGAGATTTAGTAGTATGCAATGATGTTTGCATAAGAGATCAGGATAAGATCCAATGCAGTAAATGAAGTGAATTCATGTGCATGGAGACAATTGAAACCTCATAGGTTGATTGTTGATACATGAATTGAAATTTGTTGCTGTAGTGATTGCTGGAAAGTTGAAGACATTATATGTACAAAAATATTTTGACTGTATGTAAGATATACAGATCATGATACTTAAGGTACCGATTGAGTTGAAAGAATGGAATACGAGACTGAGACAATGGATAGAGTTACTGGAAGATTATGTTGTGCAAATGAGTGCAAAAATGGTAAAGCTAGTGTTGTAATCAGATGCTTTGGATTGAGAATTCAATAGCAGTGAAGTATGAATTCAGATATATAGGTTATCAGATCTAGTGCAATAAAGAGTGCTGAATGGAGTCGAATTCAGGGAAAAATGAAGTGCCATTAGTCACTGAAAATGTAAGATTAGTTTCACATGAACAAAGCTCAAATTGAGGATTCAGAAATTGTGAACCTTACCAAGAAAGCGAAAATGAATATGAAGTTTGAGTTTGAGTAGGAAAAATGATACTGGGTGATTGAGATAAGAAGTATGCGTACCGGCAAAGATGATTGAGTAAAGAGACTGTCAGAAAAGTACAAGTGGTGATTTAAGCTTTACATCCTAGAAGACATATGTCAAGTGACTGAAAGTTTGAATTGTTGACGGTCTTAACTGTCGAAGATATGCTTGAAGTTTATAGTTTAGTTCATAGGAACATGAGACCAATGTATGGTTCTATTTGACTTTAAGCATCACAATCGTTGTCATATTGATTTCAATCGAATACTGTATAAGGAGTTTGATGATTGAATGAGTCATCTCCTTTGGATTATGATGAGTAAGGCCTACTGGTCATTGAAGGCTAGAATTGGAGAGGTTATGGACAGGTGATATTAAGTGATTCAAGAAAGATGGATGAATTAGGCAGATCCGTGCCAAGGATATGGAATACAGTGAGATAGACATAAGAGGTAAATGTACTGATACTAAAGTGATGTGAATTAGTAAATGAAAGATAATTTGTCTCTGAGGGTATCACCTTACAGGGTGTGTGCTTACATGGGTTACAAGGTGTGTGCTTACCTGGGTTACAAGGTGTGTGCTTACATGGGGTAAAAGGTATGCTCAAGTTAGGAAAAAGAATTCGCTAAGCCCGATATGAATTGGTCTATATGAAATTATTTTCAGTTAGTGCTACTAATAAAAGATGTCATGGATTCGAAATGTGATATACGTGAGTATGTTAAGGAAATATTTGTTAAGTCAGAATGACTTTACATAAAAATGATTTTGATGTATAACAAAGAGAGATCATATACAAGATAAACAAAAGCAGTATACGAGCGAACTCGAGACACAACGCATACGAGGCGAAGTCAAGGGAGAGCGAAGTTGCAAGAAAGCAATGGATACGTAGGCGAATTCGTGAGATGAGCGAAGACACGAGCGAAGTTGATAAAAGTCTGAGACAGACGAAGTTGATAAAAGTCAGACACAGACGAATTCGTAGACAAACGAAGACACAAATGAAGTTGATAAAAGTCAAACACAGACGAAGTCCGAGATAGACGAAGTTGCAAGAAAACGATGGAACACGAGGCATTTAATTCATAGGCAGAGCGAAGACACGAGCGAAGTTGATAAAAGTCAAACACAGACAAAGTTGATAAAAGTCAGACACAGACGAATTTGTAGATAGACGAAGACACAGATGAAGTTGATAAAAGTCAAACACAGACGAAGTTGCAAAAGCAAAGCAGACGCAGACGTAGAAGCAAAAGAAAAGTAGACGCAGACGCAAAAGCAAAGCAGACGCAGACGCAGACGCAAAAGCAAAGCAGACGCAGACGCAAAAGCAAAGCAGACGCAGAAAAGAAACAGACGCAAGAGTCAGTTCGAGTTAGTTACAGAACTCAACTGATTAACCGTTTCTGTAAAGATTAAAGATTCAAGAATCAAGAATCAAAGAAGCAGTTAGAGGCGAAGGCTATAAATACAAGTCAAAGTCAAAAACTGAAGAAGCTGCTGATGTTTAAAAATTACACAAAGTGAAAAAGCGATCAAGTGTGAAATAGCTAAGTGCTATCTTACTGTAACAAAGTGTTCAAATATTTTTCTGAGAAAAAAAGTTGTACAGATAGCCTGCAGAGGCTAAGTGTGAAAGAATACTGGTTGTAGAGACCTGAAGAGGCTCGTGAAAGAATCTTTATGTAACTTGAAGAGATAGTGAAATCTCGAAGAAACTCGAGGATCGGACGTAGCCCATGGTTTGGGGTGAACCAGGATAAACCGCGTGTCTACTACTCTTACTCTTTATCTTTATCTTGCCTCAAAGTTGATCATTACTTACTATTCATATACTTAGCATTGAAAAGTTTGATCAATCAGGATTAATAAAGATTCTGTAAAGAATTTTTTTTCTAACAAGTAATTTTGAAAAAGATATTAAAAAAGGGGAATACACAATTCAACCCCCCCTTCTCATGCATTCTACTGTATTTCTAAGTCTTTGTATTAACGTGTGATTCACTTCAATTGGTATCGAGCACGGTATCCAAGAATCACTTTGGCAAAGTGTGGATTAAAGATAATGGCGGAGTCACATGTATACATCGCTGAAGGTGCCTCAGTCACTAGTCCTCCAGCATTCAACGGAGAAGACTATCATTACTGGAAAGATAGGATGCGGTTATTCATCGAATCTAGACATGTAGATCTTTGGGACGTAATAGAGAACGGATCCTATATACCTGTAGATGAAGAAGGCAGTTCTATTCCACAAAACAGATGGACGGCTGATCAGAAAGCAAGAATACAACTGAATTCAAAGGCAAAATTTTTCTTAACGTGTGCCCTAAGCAGAAGCGAGTACGACAAAGTGCATGGTTGCGACACTGCAAAAGAGATGTGGGACACATTGTCAATTTCTCATGAAGGCACAAGTCAAGTTAAGGAATCCAAGATAAGTATTCTTGTACATCAATATGAACTTTTCATGATGGAAGATGAAGAATCTATTGATCAAATGTTTGGAAGATTTCAAACAATTGTCAATGGATTAAAAGCTCTTGGAAGGACATACAATAACCAAGACCATGTTCGAAAGATCCTAAGAAGTCTTCCTAAGAGATGGAGACCTAAAGTTACTGCAGTGCAAGAAGCCAAAGACTTGAGCGTGTTGAAGCTAGATGTGTTGTTGGGATCCTTGAAGATTCATGAAGTAGAACTCAACGCTGAAGACAAGCCCAAGCGAGACAAGTCAATAGCACTGAAGGCCGGACAGAAGAATCATAAGACTCAGAGAAGGAGGAAGTCATCGAAAGCATTGAAGATTGAAGAATCAAAGGATGATAACTCAAATCAATCAGAATCAGAGTCAAGTGATGAAGATGACGAATTATCTTTCATTTCCAAAAAGATAAGACGTATGTGAAAGAAGAAGCCCAGAGGTAACCAGACATTCAGAAAGAATGGAAAAGATGAAGCTAAGCCAGAGAAGTCTTCTATCATTTGCTACGAGTGCTGTTGGACCCCGATCTTTGAGTGACATTGAGAAATATTAAGTGAAATAAAGCGAGTGGTTTCACATATGTATTGTGAAATAAAAAGTAATTATGCTTTGAGGAAATTCATAAGAAAAGAATGATTTGATTTTGATACCTTCGAGTTTTGAGTAGATTGGTATGATTTCTGAAATTAAGTTGAAAAATTTGTTACATGTTTGACTTTTTGGCCTTTGAGAGTTGACTTTTGTTTGAGCCAAAATTTGAGAAAATGATCAACATGAAACTTGTAGCCTCTGTCGAGAGCTTTTCGTGGACATAAAGTTTGCTATTTTTCGATGTCGGGATTGGGAGATATGATTTTCAGAAGATATGCTTTGTTTTGAAAATGTTATTAAGTATCGATTTATGTAGTCTATGTTTTGAGGCTACTCGCCGAATGGATTTAGTCAGAATTGGAAAAAATGGTTTTACTGAAAGTTGTAGCCTGTATTTTGATCTTTCCAACGTCATAAAGTATGTAATTTTTCGAGATCGGGCAAGGAGTTATGAGTGATTAAAATTGGAAGTTGTTTAGGAAATGCCGATTAAGCGAGAATCTTTGAGTGGAAATCGGCTCCTTGGAAGCCAATTGTATTTTTTGTTCTTCAGGAAGTTGTGGAGCTTCCTTTGATCTTTTATTGACACCAAATTTGTCAAATTCGAGTTCGGGATCAAGAGTTGTGATTTTGAAAAATTCGTTCGGTTTGCTTAGCTTTTGATCCGCTTTTGTAATCTTTTGCTTATAAATCCTTCGTCCGATATCCGATTGATTTGATTCTTAAAGCATTGGATTCCTAAGACAATTACGTTCATTTTATGAAGAATTATGATTTTTAGGAGATTATATGGAAAGAGATTGATTGAACCAAAGTAAGAGATGGGTTATAGGTTATAAGTTGGATAATTTCCTGAACATGGTTCAGTATTTTGCGATTTTCGGAGTTATACAACTCGAATGAGTTGATTCTTGAGGAAAATAAAGTTAAGATATAGGGCTACAAATCTTATGAAGGGATCGAAATTTAAGTTCATCCCTAAGATTGTCAAATTCTGGATTGAAGTTATGTTAATGTTCAGTTTCGGATTTTGTGCAGGTCAGTTAGTAATTCGGCCATAACTTTTTCGTTTTAGATCCGAATTGAGCGCCGTTAGTGGCGTTAGATTTGTAAGATCGAGAGAAACAATTTTCAAGAAGAAAGTTTGCCCAAATTATTTCATTTAGCTGTTTAAATTCTGGACGCAAGGTATCAGATTTTTCAAATGAAGTTAGGGGCAATTTTGGAATTAAGTTAAAGAGTAAGGGTAAAAGGGTCATTTACCCTCATTTTAATGACTTGGCACCTAAAGAAGGATCTGGAATTTTAAAATAAGAGAGGAAAAACGATTTTTTAAAAGAAAGAAAGAAAATGAAGAGAAGAAGAGAGAAGAAACGATGAAGAGAAGAAGAAGAGGATGGAGTTTCGGCTAGGAGAAAGGAAGAAGAAGAAGAAGAAGAAGAAGGAGAAGAAGAAGAAGAGGAGAAGAGGTAGGTTTCTAAGTTAGTTTTCCTTAAGTTTTACTTGTAGACATACGAAAATACAAGACAAAGAGAGGGAGAGTGTGAGTTTCGGCCATGAGAGAAGAGAGGAAGAAGAATCATCTTTCATGAGGTTTCAAGTGGGTTTTCAAGTATTTCCAAAGAAGAAGGTTAAAGGAAGAGGAAGCAACACTATAGGAGGCAAATCAAATTTCGTGGGTCCTCTTAAGGTGAGAATAATTTGAAAATTGATGGTTTTCTAGTTAGGATTTGTTGCTTTTAATGATGATTTGAAGAGATTCATGAAGGAATAAGGAAAGGAAATGGTTCCATCTTTCATTGAAGCCAAATTCTGATTTCATGGGTTTTATATGGGTGAGAAGATTGTCGACTTTTGTTGGTTTATGGATGAGTTTTGATGCTAAGGGCTTAGTGAAAGTATGGGTAAGATTAGGTGGGATTAATTTCATGTTTTCCTTTTGCTAAAAATTCCAGCACTTGATCTTTTGTTGAAGTGTGATTTTGTTATTTTAAGATGGAATTTTGCTTAGTTTGAGAGAGGTTATGATGTTAACTGTTTAGAAAAGGTATAGGTAAAGTGAGATGGGTTTTAAACCAAGATTTTGCGTTCTTTAAAACAAAATTTCAGCATTGTTAATTCATGGCTTTTGTGAGAGTTTTACCTTTTGCTTAACAAGGATGGTTTGAAGAGTTTTCAAGAACGAATAAGAAATGAAATGAAATGAGAGAAAATCAGATTGTTGTGAGTGTGTATAAGGTGGATTTTGTGACAAGTTTGACTAGGTTTGAAAGAGGCTATGGTTGGTATAGTTTAGGAAAGGTGTAGGGATGATTAGGTGAGTTTAAATGCAAGTTTTCCATTCTTTAAAATTTTCCAGCATTGAGTTCATTTGGTAATTGGGATTTTATGCTTAATGAAGGCATTAAAGGATAAGAGAAATGAGAAAGGTAATGGAGGTTTAAGAAAATCAGAGTTTATGGGTTTCTTTAAGGCATGAGATTCTTGAAAATAATTGATAAAATTGAGATAGGCTTTGATGGTTATGGTTTAGGAATGGCATAGGCAAAGTGAGTTAGGTTTTTAGTCATGTTTTTCATTCTTTAGAAATTTCCAGCTTTGATGTTAAGTGTTAATTAAGGCTTTTATGCTTTGATTAAGGGCAATTAAGGCGTTTGGGGATTAAGGAAGGACATGTGAACCTATTGCAAAGCTTAAGGATTCGAGGTGGGTGACTCTTTAATATTTGAGTTATAAGTTCAGTAATTGTTTTGAAATAAATGTCATTCAATGCTTTCGGATGATTTGTGACTTTTAAATGAATTATCATGTAAGATGATTTGAACTTGGATGAGATGTCTTTTTGTATGGAAATACATATGGAAATGTTTGCAAAATTGTTTGACAAATGATTGTATGAGTTTGAAAAAAATGCCATGTTGGGTAATTATGTGTGAATGATGTGAAAATACATGCTTATGTGGGTTTGTAGTGATCCCCTCCGTTTAGCAAGTGCACTTGTCTATATAGGCCAGCACTTGCCCGCTAGTGGCTAGGAGTTCAAAATCGGACTCCCCTCATTCACTGACACACATGGTCGCATGTCGGACATGTGTAATAGCTCGATAGGATCACTCAAACCATTTGATATGTGAGTATGTGTTTTGGTATTCTCTTTGTTGAAGTCTTTGTTGACTTTGTAAAAATATTTGTAATGTGAATATGTGCTGTTGTGTTATATTCGTTGACTTTGTATACTTTTTGCTTATTGGAAAATGATTTCGACAAATATAGTTTTGAAAATACTTGTTTAAGACAATTTCTGTATGCTTATACTTGACTATTAAATTGTTACCCACGGAGCCGTCGTGCTCACCCCCATTTTTCCCCTCCACAGGTTTTGAGAGAGAAACCGAGTCACCGCAGATCGGATTGAGACAACTCGATGCTATTTGCTTTGAAGTTGTGTTTGAAATTGTATTTAAGAAAACAAAGCTTTAGGTCGCATTTTGGATTGTAATTACTTTTTGATACTTCCGTTGTAAATGGGCTAAAATGCCCTCTAAAGCTTTGTGTACTTTCTATCCTCTTTGTAAATGTAAAAGAATTGGGTTTTAATGTATCTTTTGTGTAAAGTATTGTTGTATGTTTTAAGCATGTTTTGAAAGCAAGATTGTGTTTCTATATAGCTTGAAATGGATAGATGCTTAAGAGTGTGTTACTGTCATTGGAGTTTGGGCTATTTTGGTTTGAATTGTGTTATGGAAGTTGAAAGATGCTTTGTTTTATGCAGGTTATAGCATTGAATTGAAAATTTGGGTTAGGTGAAGTATAGGGGAGGTGCTGTCCAATTTTTGTTAAAATTGGACAGCAACTTCACCTAGGGTTTAGAGTATTTTAGAGCTTGATTTAGCTTGGGTGGTCTTCTTGAAGAATGTAGAAGATGATTAGATCTTTCCAATGACATAAAGTTTGTCATATTTGGACTTAAAATGAAAAAGTTATAGAGTTTGAAAGTTTTCAGATTTCCTACTCGGATACTATTCATTCTGCATTTTTGCAGAATCTTTGGAGGCGTTTTTCACACTCTTAGAGGCTGATCTGGTTTTTGCTTTCTTCATAAAAAATGTAGATTATCTTTCTAGCTTTAAAATGAGGTATGATTCGCAGTTATTGGATTTAGGAATAAAAAGTTATGGGGTTGGGAGTGTTAGCTATTACTGTTCATACTGCAGAATTACTGTTCCATTGGCTAGTTTTAGGCTGAAACTTCAAGTGGGTTTTTACCCTCTTTAATGATTGAATTGATTTTTGTTCTCTTCATGAAACTTGTATATCTTCCTTTTATCTTTCCAACGAGGTATAATGTATCATGTTTCGACTAGTGTGCTAAAGGATGTGAATTTTCAAACTTTTGACATTGTGTAGGAAAACTTAGTTTTGGGCTGAAATTTTGAAGCAAATAATGACTCTTTTATGGCTAAGGAGTATGGGAGAAAAGTTATGATTTTGTAAAGTCTGAAATTTTCCTACAGATTCAGACTTCATCCTTAGGCGTGGCCACGCCTAGTCTCTAAATTTCTTAAACATGCCCACGCCTAATCTTTGAATGTCCTCCTCTTACTCTTTTCTTGTAACTTTTCGTTTGTTTCCACACTTTGTTATCCGATTCGATTCGTTTCAGTCTGTTTTGCTTTCGATTTGAGCCTTGATTTGCTTTGTAATTTGCTTTGATTCAATTCTTTAGTCTTTGATTCTCATGTGCTTCGTAAGTTGTTTTTCAAGTATGTTTCTTCGTCTCCGTATGCTTTTCTTCCGTCCGTTCGATTTACTTTTGTTTTGATCTTCGTTTGTTCTCGGTTAAGATCCGAACCATGTATAAGTATGAAAATAGATTTTAAAATGAAAAAAAAATTATATCGGGATTTGCGGATTAGAGATTGGATATTGGTATCGGTGTAACATCCCACCCCTCTTGGAAGGGTAAAATGGTAAAATTGGCATAGGATGGGATAGATTGGGATTGCATAGAATTTCATACCTAATAGGATTGCTACGATGTAGCAATTGTGCACATGAAATTACAGATACATGCATTCATGACATTTCAACTTAGGTTTCAAATTGAGATCTTTTGTGAAATTTATGGGATAATTGTATTTGAAAACTTATTGAGTCGCCAAAAATTGTTTTAAATTTTATGGTATTTTAGGCATTTTCTGGAATTTTAGGAGAAAATTTCGAATAGCAAAATCGCGGTCTAAGGCCTCAAGGTGTTTTTGTTTGGAAAGCGTGGTTTCGCGTTTGAAAAATTATTTGGAGTGAAGCTGTTAAGTGTTTTACAATTTTGGGCAATTTAGGTAATTGTCAAAAAAATAATTCGGGGAAAATTTCTGAACCGAAAAAATAATCACCAAGTGGCGAACCGGTTGAATTTCTACTGTTATTTAGTTCTATCATATTGCTTCGTTTGGAGGGACCCATATATGGCTCCCTAAAGCTAGTAGGAACCGAAAATGTGGTGGAGAAAGTAGAAAAAAAATTGATTAAAGTAGAATAGTTGAAATTGTTGACTTTTCCTAAGGTCTCTTCCAATTGCCATGTGTCTTGTGCTTTTGTTTTCTTCCTAGCTTATGAAAGTCGGCAACTTCATTGTTAAGTAATAAAAGGGAGGCTTTTTAGTGCTTTTGACATAAATCAACCGAACTTGCATTTCTTCTTCTCCTCCCTTGGTTCCTTCTTCGTTGGATGCTTCTCCTTGCAAACTTTGCTACTCTTCTTCACCTAAAACTAAGGCTTTTCTTGGTGATTTGTTAGCTTACCCTTGTGTATTAACAAGGAAAAATAGTCACTTTAAGCCTTGGGTAAGTGAGGGTCGTATGAGGTAGAGAAGTTGAAGGAAGTGATGAAGTGAAGAGTTAAAGGTAAGGATTTCATTATGCTTTGATTGTGTTTTACTAAATCATGGTGATTAGAAGCATGTAATGGGAATTATGGTACAATTATGATGTTGATTGATGCTTTAATTTGATGATAATTATTGCTTGACTTAATGGGTATAAGGTTAGTTTGAAGTAGGAATGGATAAAGTAGTATGAATACATGGTTTTAACTTGATTTGTGATTGAATTTTGATGATTAATGTTAATTAGAATTGAGAAATTAAGTGCTGCCAATTTTAGGTATTAGCCCTAGTACATGTATGAATGGTGTATGAATGGAATAAGAACTGATTTGTGTTATTTGGATGCTTGATGATGTGTTAAAGGCAATGGAAATGAGAAAACAAAGGTTGGACTAAATCTGGAAAATTAGGGTTTTGAATTGATTGTACTGTTTTAGTCATAACTCATTGTATAATAATGCAAATGAGGTGAGGTTTGTGGCCACTTAAACTTTGGGATGTTGGCTTCATTTTAGTGTGAAATAGGTGTTGGTAAATTTTAATGCTAGAAGGTCGAAAATTGGCATGGAAAGTTTCTGTTTTGTTGGCTGTAAACAGTACCCGCAAATTAGACCAATGAGTTTTGCTGATTTTTCTAAATTAATTGGTATGGAATTAGGGAGAATGGTCTTCACGAAAGTTGTAGCCTATTGAGTTAGCTTTCCATTGCCACTGATCTTGCTATTTTCGAGTTGTATGTTAGGAGATATGACCTGATTACTGATGACTGTTTTCATGCATTGGCTGAAACCTAGCTGGATTGGCACATTTAGTGCACTTTCGGGTTTGGAGGAATTTTAGAATTTTTTGATTTGATTTGGAGTTTGCATTGCACTGAAGAGTTCTAGATAACAGATTGATCTTGAAAATGATATATGGCTTATAATATTTGGAAATCAGATGTGGGAGATATGGAATTTCAAAATCTGGACCTACATTGTGATGTTAAGTGTTGTTCAGGTCAGAAAACTTGCATGACAGATTTGAAAATGTTAGAGGCTGAATTGGAGTTTGGTTATTTCAGGAAGAATTGAAGTTTGGGATTTTATCTTTCAGGGATATAAAGCTCTGATTTTAATGACTTGTCTACAGGGAGTTATGTTGGTTATAAATTTACTGCTCAAATTGCATGATTTCAGAAGACAGATTGTTTATGGAATTGTTTGATATAGTTAACAATAGAATTTGATGTTTGGTTGTTCATAAGAGTTGTAGATAACATTGTGAACTGATTGCTCATATTTTGTGGTAATTTTAACTAAAGAATCAGTGAGTTATGGAATTGGTAAGGTACTGTCCTGTTGTGATAGGTTTTGTGTAGGCGGTTGGTGTGATTGGATTTTGACACCTTTAGGGTGAAATTGATTTTCATGGTCTTCATGAGAATTGTAGAGGGTTTCATGATCTTTCCAACAAGGTATGATTTGTATTTTTCTGAGTTGTGTGCTAGGATTTATTGGTATTGAAAGTTGGCTTGAAATCAGGAAAATAAAGAAGGGAATAAGGGTTATATATATAGAGATATTAATTGGTTAATTTGATTTTTGGTTTCTTTTGTCAATTTCTTTTCCGTCCGGCGTCCGATTGACCTGATTCTAGAGGCATCGGATTTGTAAAATATTGAATTTCATTTTGTAAGAAATTGGGAATTTCTGGACGAGAAATTAACGTGGGCCCGGGTAACGGAGCCTTTACTTACTGTTTTATTTAATTGGGGACCTATAGAGGTCCAAATTTAGCGCCGTCAGCGCCAGCAGATTTCTTATTTTTAAACGGATTTTTCTGATAGAAAATACTGGATTAGGGTCGGGAATCTCATGAACATGCATTATACACATACATGTGCATTATTACTAGTTTGAATTGGAAAATTAATGGTCAGTTACTTCTCTGCTTATTATAGAGGCACAATTGGAGCGTCGACCTACCGACGTTGCAAAGACTTCCCGACATTAGCTCGGAAGTACAGGTGAGTAACCTAGTTGGTTCCTCAACCTTAATATGTTTAAGATTTTGCAATTATGCCATGTGGAGATAATGGAAGGTTTATGTGTGTTTAATTTTGATTGATTTGGACCAAAGGTTATCAAATATTTGGAATGAGATAATGAAGTGCTACTGTGTGTAATTGTTTGTGAATGGGAGATCTCGGACCAAAGGTCCGAGGAATGGAAATCGATATTGAAGTGTTAATTGTTGGTTTCGATACATTGGATGTGTCTTTAATATGATATGGTATGATACAAGAAAGGGCAAATAGCATTGATATATAAATGGAAGCGTGGTCATTGAATTATAACCGATCAGTAAATGGGAATTGGAGCATAGGCATTCATGCATAATGGTATGATCGAGAAAAGCGATTGTGGCCGGGCGACCAAATGTCGAGGCATATCACGCCTAACGTATATGAGAGCTTTCATTTCAACGCATGGACCTCGGGTCCAACGTATTTAGAGCCTCGAGCTCAATGTATCGTGGCTTCAAGCCCATGTTTTCGAGAGCCCACGGCTCAACGCAAGGTGCCCAAATCCTTTGGGACGATTTCAGTGCACGGTCACAACAACGTAATAAAATGGAAAGGGTCTCATGTGCATTGCATAAGTGGTATGATTAATGTGAATTGTATTGCATTTATGAATTGTGATCATGTATGATAATTGGTATCTTGATTGACTATGCATGAGTTGAGTGAACCATCGATGATGGTTTCTCCTTGAGTTCATAAACTCACCCAACATTGCAACTATTTTTCAGAATTGAAGAGTACCCGTTAGTGAGATGGGAGTATGATTCTACGCAAGAAAGTCGGTGTTTGGAGTCGGGATCAGTTCACGTCTGCATTTGTATCATTTTGAATTTTGTATCAATTGTCTTTTCCGCATATTTGTACTGTTATTGAAAAGGGCCCAATTGATTTGTAATATGAGTACTGAAAGAATATTTTAATAGCAAATGTATGCGCGCACTCGATTGGTTTAAAAAAAAAAACAATGTATCACCGAGTTTTGAAGCGCATTCTTTGATTGCATCGCTTCTAGCATACCACCCTCGTGGGTCGCGGGCTCGGATATCACCGTCGATATCGGGTTCGGGACTTGCGGGAGTGAGATGCTACATTTGTGGTATCAGAGCCCAGTAGTACGTAATGTATCTGGGCACAGTCTGAAACATAGGTCAAATTGCATGCATTTGAGTCGTGTCGTTGCGCATCGTGATAAGCGATCCCTAGTATGAGGCGACGAGGATAAATCCTACGTGTGCATATGTGTTAAGTGACTAAGTGAGAGAAAAGTGAGACCAGTATTAGAAAGTGAACCCATGAATGTGTTTGAGCAATGAGGAATGGGAAAAGGAAACGAACTAATGAGAATTATAATGTATTGTGGTGTGTATGGTGATTAAGGAAAGATTACGACGACAGAGAGCGAATATGTCGAGAATCGGGAGAGGTCCATTGGAAATATGAGAAGTATATTGGTTATAGGCCGTAGTAAAAGTTAAAGTTAGGAATGAGAGCTCGATTGTAGATGCGATGAAATGGGAAATATTGAAACTAAGTAAAAGCGTAGATGGTGCGATTAGGCAAATATTGATTCATTGTACTACACCTATTGGTGTTAGACATCGATGAGATATCATAGAGATGATGATAGTGAGATTGTAATAATAGCAATATTGTACCATAGCTGTCTACCTAGAACTGAAAGAGCAAAGTACTAGTAGGGAAGAAAAAGTAGGCATGGTGAGATAAAAGTATACAGATAAACTGAAATGAACTCGTGAAAGCAGTTATGATTATGGTAGCATAAGCGTGAGACTGAAATGGTTATGTGAATATTGTGATAAGGGTTTGGAAATCAGTATAATAAAATCGTAAGGAAAAAAAAAAAAAAAAGACAGACTGACAAGTATATCGGGAAATTTTGGATTGGTTGAATATGTAGATTTGGACATAGCATGATCAATATGGATGGAGATACAGTGAAGTTGTATCAACGGATTTGTCGGGTATTGGGGATTGTGAATACTGAGGAAAATAAAGAGATACGTAGTGTAGGAAAATCCCGGGGTGGGCATCACATGCCCAGGGTGCGGAATTAAAATTTTTAAGTCCCGGGACATTCCCGAAAGCCAGGATCCATGTGTATGTATACACAATCAAACCATAACGACCAAAGGAGACCGTCTCTAACGGTATCCACGCAGAGGTCGGAAAACCTAACCGGGACAAACTCTTTTGACCCGGGAATAGCTAGAACAAGATAAGGAGTGTGCTAGCACTAACCTTGTTCTTGGAGAGCTAGGATTAATGGAGGAGATGACAAAACCCACTTGGAGGAGATGAAGGACTCGTTGGAGAAGATGGAGAACTTAGGTTTCTCACCAAAAACCCTTGCTTCCTCTTGTTTCCACGATGATGCTTCTCAAGCTTAAGGTTTAAAACTCATTTTTAAGCCTTTTATATCATCATCTACGGGCCTCATCACCTTCCTCTTTATTGGTTTTGTCTTTTATGCATTAAATGCTTAGGTGACTAAGCATATAAGGAAGCTTCCAAGCCTCTCCTCCTCTCCTCCACGTAAACACATATAAATATATATATTAATTAATTATTTAATCAATTAATTAATATATATAATTGCTAAGTGGTCGATCAAAGCTGGGTGGTCCCTAAACTGCAGCCCCGCCCCGTAAAAATCGCGGAGACCCTTTTCAAGAATGTCGATGTCGCGATCTCATCGGGACATATCCCAATCTCATCGGGATCCATTTAATCCTATTGCTCTCCAGATATCGGATCTCGTCCAAACTATTTCTGATTCTCCGAGTCACTCTAATGCGTGTGACCCATTAGGTTCCGGTTATGTTGGCCACTTAGATTAACACTTAATCGGCAAGTCATGAGCGGTATCTAGCAACACATCATGACCCCAATTGACGGAAAGTAATTGGTTTGACTAATGAAACCATATCACGAACCCTTCCATAGACAATTACCGCATGCAATTAGTCCTTTCACCATGCTATACCCCACTTGGTTTGAGTATGGGCAATGTGTCAACTCTTACTAGACTGATTAAATCAAATCTAGTCCAAGTGTAATTAGATCTCGTCCTAGGACTCATTACTTTATATGTCCATGAAGACCATCTTCATGACATATGTATGCTCCGGCGCCAGAGACTTCAAAGTAATGATCCTGATAAGAGGCCATGGGTATCTCTTCTGCTATCACAGAAGTGGTGAATCCTCTATTGGCTACTCAATTACCTTCGAATACCTCAAGCTATACCCAATCACCACCCTATGGCGACCTCCTCGAAAGGCAACAAGGAATGGAGTCAAAGTACAGAATCAGTATCCAAGATATCCTTGAGTACCTCAAGTCTAAGGATACTTGCACCATTGCTATGATGAGATTATCACTGACATTTGAATAGTACATCCATGTGATGATCTCATGGCAGGTCATCCAATGTACTTACTACCACTAGTAAGCATCCACATGTCAAATCTAAATATCTCAATATTTACGGTTGTGCGAGATCCACCGCTGATCCAATCAAGACATTTGACATGTCTAGTCTATCCGGATTAACGATGTCGGTCTCGTTAATCCTATGACTAAGGATAATTTAGATCTTGACATAATTGCACATGATAGGAATCTCAGTAGTATGATCACATCATAATTTCCTTCATGCTATGTCATATATCATGGACTTCATAAATTTGATTAAAGATCACTATCAATTCATAATAAAATGAATATCAAATAAATGAAAATGCCTTTGCTTTATTTATTCATAACGATACATACATGACTATGAACAAAATGCGCTAAAGGGGATTGCCTTTAGGGCACTACTCTAACAACCTCCCACTTGACCTAAAGCCAATCGCCTTGGTATCTAATACCATAAGCGAGTACATGAGAATCAAAATTCTTCCGTGACAATGGCTTTGTCAGCGGATCGACAATATTACGCTCTGTGGAATTCTCTCTATCGGGACATCACCTCGAGCAATGATCTCCGAATCAAATGGTATCGGTAGATGCGTGTTTGGATCGTTGATGAGACCTTGGTTCTTTCGCTGCATGAATAGCTCCATTGTTGTCACAATACAACCGAATGGGTCCATCACAGCTAGGAACCACACCAAGTTCAGTAATGAACTTCTTGATCCAAACGGCTTCCTTTGCTGCATCCGATGCTGCAATGTACTCTGCCTCGGTCGTTGAATCAGCAGTCGTCTCTTGCTTGGAACTCTTCCAACTGACCGCTCCGCCATTTAGTGTGAAAACATAACCTGATTGGGACCTGGAGTCGTCCTTATCAGATTGAAAACTGGCATCTGTATGCCCGCTCACTTGGAGATTTCCAGCTCCATATATCAAGAAAACATCCTTAGTTCTTCGCAAGTACTTTAGGATATTCTTGTGACCACCGATGACCCTCACGGGATCGATTGGTATCCGCTCGTAACACTTAGAGCATATGATACATCGGGTCTCGTACATAGCATTACAGTACATAATAGATCCTCTCGCAGACGCATACGGGATCATATTCATACGCATCCTCTAAATCCCGTGTCCGAGGACACATAGACTTCGAGTGTTATCCCATGAGTAATGGGAAGAAACCTCTCTTGGATTGCTCCATGCTAAACCTCTTTAGCACCTTGTCTATGTCGTTGATTTGTGAAAGACCAAGCAACCTCTTAGATCTATCTCTATAAATCTTTATCCCAAGGATATAAGTTGCTTCTCCAAGGTCTTTCATGGCAAAGTGTTTGGACAACCAAACTTTTCTTGATTGCAACATTGAGACATCGTTTCCTAGCAACAATATGTCATCTACATATAACACAAGGAATACGATTGCAGTTCCATTAACCTTCTTGTACACACGGTGTTCATCCGGATTTTGTGAGAAACCAAACTCTTTGATCTTCTCATCAAAGCGGATATTCCAACTCTGGATGCTTGCTTCAATCCATAAATGGATTTACGAAGCTTGCATACCTTTTCGCCATCGTGAAATGAAGCCCTCGAGGTTGTGTCATGTACACATCCTCACCCGATTTCCATTCGGAAAGGCGTCTTCACATCCATTGCCATATCTCATAATCATAATGGCGGTATGGCTAGGAGTATCCTAATGGATTTAAGCATTGCCATCGATGAAGGTCTCGTCATAGTCAACTCCTTGTCTTTGACGAAAGCCTTGGCCACCTGCCTTGCTTTATAGGTAATCACATTACCATCCATATCGATTTTCTTCTTGAAAACCCATTTGCACCCTATAGGTTTTATCCTTGGTGCATCAACCAAAGTCCATACTTGGTTTTCATACATGGAATCCATTTGATTTCATGGCACGAAGCCATTTTTCGATTACGAACTCTTGAGAACCTCTTCATAGGTGGTAGGCTCATCATCCTCTATGAGCAATCGTCATTCTGTTCACTCACGAAATCCATATCTCTCGGGAGCAGGCGTATCCTACTTGACCCACGAGTTTCGTGTGAAGTAGAAGGTTGGTATTACCTCATACATATGAGATCGATTTGAGTTGAGCGATTGATCTGCGTCGTCCGAGCATCTTGAACTTCTTCAAGCTCAATTCTGCTCCACTTGTCTTCTTGTAAAAGAAACTCTTTCTCTAAAAAGACAGCATGCATCAAACAAACACCTTTTGTTCCTCGGCATTGTAGAATTGATATCCTCTTGTTTCTTTAGGATATCCTACGAACAAACACTTGTCGATTTTGCTTCAAGCTTATCGACTTTGTCCGCTTCACATAAGCGGGACAACCCCATACTTTCAAATAAGAAAGATAAGGTTTCTTGTTAGTCCACATCTCATATGGAGTAACATCAAGCATCTTTGATGGAACTCTGTTTAACAAGTAAGCATTGTCTCAAGTGCATATCCCCAAAGGATTTTAGTAGCTGTGTAAAGCCCATCATAGATCGAACCATGTCCAAAGAAGGTTCGATTTCTCCTTCTGCCACACCATTGTCTTTGTGGTGTGTAAGGAGGAGTCCATCGAGATAAGATCCCATTATCTGGAGATAATCCAAAAACTCTTGGTCTAAGTATTCACCACCACGATCGGATCGTAATATTTTGATACTTTTACCAAGTTGTTTTCTACTTCATTCTGAATTGTTTGAACTTTTCAAGCGCTTGATTTGTATCTCATCGAATCTGAGATACCCATATCGAGAATAATCATCGATGAAGGTAATGAAGTAACAACAACCATTTCTGGCATGGATGGACATCGGACCACATACATCTGAATGTATTAGGTCTAATAATCCAGTCGCTCGTTCACCCTTTCCCTTAAAAGGTAACTTAGTCATCTTGCCTAATAAACAAGATTCACATGTGTCATATGATTCATAATCAAATGACCCTAAACTTCCACTCTTGTGGAGCTTAGCGATGCGTCTCTCATTTATATGGCCAAGGCGACAATGCCATAAATAAGTTGATTTTAAATTATCTCTTTTATGTCTTTTAGCGTCATTGACATTCATAACCGGATGTGACATATCTAATATGTATATTCCATTGCATAATGTACCAGTACCATAAAGCATTCCATTTGAGCTAATAGAACAACCATTGTTACCAAAAGACAAATGGAAACCAGCTCTATTTAAACAAGAAACAGACAATATGTTCTTTGTTAACACGGGTACAAAATAACAATCATCCAAGTTAAGTACAAGCCCACTGGGGAGTGTCAAAACATAAGTTCCTACGGCTAATGCAGCAACTCTTGCTCCATTGCCAACACGCAGGTCCATTTCTCCCTTTATGAGCGCCATCGTCCACGAGGCCTCGCATATCATTGCATATGTGAGCCACAACGGTATCTAATACCCATATGTTATGATCGAAGCAGATTAACCTCAATGACAAACATACGAAGAAGTCGAGGCATCGATGCCTTCTTCGCTTCGATTGTTCCAGATAGACTTTGCGATTCGCCTCCAATGACCCGATCTTACCATGATGGAAGCAGGTACCTTTTGGTGCAGTATCTTTGGTCTTCTTCTTGCCTTTCGCTGCACTTCCTTTGACCCGAGCCTTTTCTTCTTCTGTTTCCTTTTCTTGGAAGTAGAGGAAGAAGAATCCACCAATAAGCCTTGCTATCTTGCTTGACGACTTATTCTCATTGTCTTGAGCATGTTGATCATTTCGGGAATTGTGGAGGATATTTGGTTCATCGATAGTTCAACCTGTTGTGAATAACTATCCGATAAGCCAACAAGAATCAAGTCTATACTTAACTCAATCCATCACAAAACCTAAGGCGCCAACCTCTCAATATAGCCATTCATCTTGATGCATATTGCTGCGCAGATGAACCAGAGTCATCTTCGTTGTAAAGAGCAATCTTGAGGTCTCGAACCGTTCGAACCGAGCTTGCTCATCAAACAACTCGTAGATGATACACTATCGTGTGAGCATCCATAGACTCGTCTTTATACGCGACTCGGTGACATCGATGCAAGCATAATGCATGTAGCTATGTCACCGTCTTTGAGATGCTTACGATATGCCTTCGATCATCATCGAAGCTCCTTGAGTAGTGGATCGAAGCGGAAAATCAAGGATGTATCCAAGATCTTGAGATCGAGAACAATTCTCGATTTCATGACCGATCAAGAAAATTCGGTCCGATTAATTTGTTTGTATCCATTAGTGGCGTAGATTCACACTAGTCGACATCGTGAAGCAACCTAAACATAGAGAGAGAAAGGAAGTTAGAATAGAATTAAATGTATGATCATAAGGACTTAAATGACATACATATGGCTCCCACTAGTTTCAATAGAATCCATAACCCTCATCATGAATCCAAGAAACAAAATGGCACTGATGTCTGGTGGGTCGATATCCGACATTGCTAAGAATGACCTTGAGGTTAGCTCAACAAATCACCTTAGGTCAATCGGTAGGTATCGGTCATACCAATTGCATCTCGAATGCAACTATCGCTTAGTGCTATCAACAGTTGATGTATGCACATACATTGGGTTATCAACACTTGATGCGTGTACATCTGATGTACACTACTCAATTTCGCCTCGCCCACGTTGACCTTGAGGTTAGCTCAACAAATCAACGCTTCAGGAAAACCGACCCATTAATCCGAAAATCATATTTTCATGGTTCGAACATATCAGTATAGAGTGAGCTTGAGGTTAGCTCAACAACCCAACCCTATAAGAACTCGGTTCTTACCATATTAATGGAAGGCGTTAGTTTTCATATTTAAATTGAGGATTTTAGGTCTCATCAAATTAATCTCATCCAAGGATCATAGTCATCTTGACTATATGGACTGATTTAGGGCATTGTATCAATCATATTGAATTTATACCTAAAATCATCCATCATCCCTCAAAGAATGTGTTTATAGTCATTGGAGCAAGTTACGGTCATTTGGTACATGTGCCGATCATTGGAACCTTTGTTCTAGTCGACTCTGACTCTTATCTGCGTTCAAATCATTGGAACATGTTCTAGTCATTGGAAGGGTGATTTATACGTTCGATCATTGGGACATATTCTAGTCATTGGAACCCTTCTTCGATCATTGGAACAAATCTCGTCATTGGAATGCTCCTTTCGATCATTGGAGCAAGTCGATCATTGGAATGAACAACTTGCTTTCTAGTCGGCTAATTCTCAATTAAATGCAGTCCCAATTCACAAAACCAATATACCAAGTATATAAAACATTATATTGATGTGCTAATGAAACTTTTCATCAAATCATGCATGCCAATTAGTCACACTAAATGAGATAAACTTGAATCCGATTAATCAACTATTAACCAATTTGATTTCCACATAATTCAAGGACACCAAATAATCATGCTAAGTATCTCTAGGTAGGTTACACGTTATCAAAATTACTTGACACTTGTCACACAAATTGCGACGGCCAAAATAACTAAGATAACGGAATAAGCTAACGAGACTCTAAAGTGACCTATTCGACATCCAAAATTATTGGAAACCCTAAATTCAAGAATCTCATCTTGGCATGCATACCACATCAACATAACACATTTTTACTCACTATAAAAATGATTCAAGGCATTGGAAATGAGAATAACACAACCAATCATTTCAAACAAAACAGCCCCAGCATGTTTCTCAAAACTGCCAAGCTATGCATTTTGCTCAAAATGATCATTGAAACATTTTCAATAAATGCTGAGAAAATTACAGAGGTTAAAACATGTTCCCAACATGCTCCATGAATTTTTTCAGGATTTATTTCCAACAAAGACTCATTGAACCTCAGCAATCTAGCCAAACCAGAATCTGTGTTCTTCAGCACAGACATTCCCAGAAGCATACAAGAAATTCGGAAATAAATAGTAAATCACCTTGAAAACATTTTTCCATCCACAGAGACATTCACAAACATCTTAGGGACGTGTCGGTGAAAACCAATCCGAAAAACGATTTTTCTAGAATTTATTCTCGAATTTACAAGCATAGCTGTTTTAGAAACGTTCAACAAGACAGCATCCGAAACTTAGGGAATTAAATCAGCAAAACCTTATCAATCGGCATCGATAAAATTTTTCCTTTCATAGACACATTCAGAAACATCTAATGAGCAAGTCTATACAAGAAAATTTCGAAAACCCCAATTCTATACAGAATCGAAATTGCACAGAAGTAGCATGCAACACAGCTCAATTCTCAAAGGAATTCCGACCTAGTTATCCTTTAAGCATTTATACAACACAAGTGGCTCTGATACCACTGTAGGAAAATCCCGGTGGGCATCACATGCCCAGGGTGCGGAATTAAAATTTTAAGTCCGGGACATTCCGAAAGCCAGGATCCATGTGTATGTATACACAATCAAACCATAACGACCAAAGGAGACCGTCTCTAATCGGTATCCACGCAGAGGTCGGAAAACCTAACAGGACAAACTCTTTTGACCCGGAATAGCTAGAACAAGATAAGGAGTGTGCTAGCACTAACCTTGTTCTTGGAGAGCTAGGATTAATGGAGGAGATGACAAAACCCACTTGGAGGAGATGAAGGACTCGTTGGAGAAGATGGAGAACTTAGGTTTCTCACCAAAAACCCTTGCTTCCTCTTGTTTCCACGATGATGCTTCTCAAGCTTAAGGTTTAAAACTCATTTTAAGCCTTTTATATCATCATCTACAGGCCTCATCACCTTCCTCTTTATTGGTTTTGTCTTTTATGCATTAAATGCTTAGGTGACTAAGCATATAAGGAAGCTTCAAGCCTCTCCTCCTCTCCTCCACGTAAACACATATAAATATATATATTAATTAATTATTTAATCAATTAATTAATATATATAATTGCTAAGTGGTCGATCAAGCTGGGGTCGGTCTACTAGGCTCGTTGGCCCCCAGCCGTGAAAAAATCGCCGGAGACCCTTTTTCGTGAATGTCGATGTCGCGATCTCATGGGACATATCCCAATCTCATCGGGATCCATTTAATCCTATTGCTCTCCGGATATCGGATCTACGTCCAAACTATTTCTGATTCTCCGAGTCACTCTAATCGTGTGACCCATTAGGTTCCGGTTATGTTGGCCACTTAGATTAACACTTAATCTGAGCAAGTCATGAGCGGTATCTAGCAACACATCATGACCCCAATTGACCGGAAAGTAATTGGTTTGACTAATGAAACCATATCACGAACCCTTCCATAGACAATTACTGCGCAATTAGTCCTTTCACCATGCTATACCCCACTTGGTTTGAGTATGGGCAATGTGTCAACTCTTACTAGGCTGATTAAATCAAATCTAGTCCAAGTGTAATTAGATCTAGCCACAGGACTCATTACTTTATATGTCCATGAAGACCATCTTCATGACATATGTATGCTCGGCGCCAGAGACTTCAAAGTAATGATCACGATAAGAGGCCATGGGTATCTCTTACGCTATCACGAAGTGGTGAATCCTCTATTGGCTACTCAATTACCTTGAATACCTCAAGCTATACCCGATCACCACCCTATGAGCGACCTCCGAAGGCAACAAGGAATGGAGTCAAATGCAGAATCGGTATTCAAGATATCCTTGAGTACCTCAAGTCTAAGGATACTTGCACCATTGCTATGATGAGATTATCGCGACATTTGAATAGTACATCCATGTGATGATCTCATGGCAGGTCATCAATGTACTTACTACCACTAGTAAGCATCCACATGTCAAATCTAAATATCTCAATATTTATAGTTGTCTGAGATCCACTGCTTGATCCAATCAAGACATTTGACATGTGCTAGTCTATCCGGATTAACGATGTCCAGTCTCGTTAATCCTATGACTAGGGATAATTTAGATACTGACATAATTGCACATGATAGGAATCTCAGTAGTATGATCACATCATAATTTCCTTCATGCTATGTCATATATCATGGACTTCATAAATTTGATTAAAGATCACTATCAATTCATAATAAAATGAATATCAAATAAATGAAAAATGCCTTTGCTTTATTTATTCATAACGTCTGTACATGACTATGAACAAAATGCGCTAAAGGGGATTGCCTTTAGGGCACTACTCTAACACATAGTAGTAAGGAAATGACAGTGTATGAGTCAAGCTGTAATGACCTTACAAGATCAAGCCTGCATGTGACGGATATGAAAATAAAATGATGAGACATATAGTTCAATGATACGTGGAAAATGAAACAATGATAGTGATATATGAAAAGAGTTATGCATTTATCGTTGAGAGTATCTATTGAATAGTAAAGTCAATCGTGATGAATGAAGCGTATGTGAAAGATACATGGAAAACATAGAGGAGATGATCGGTGGTGAGTATAGTGGCTATAAGTGTAAGGGTTATAATGGATTAAAGTATAAGAAGAAATAAAGAATAATTATGGAATCAGTCCTCTATTTGAGGATCAACATATATAGAGAGGAGTTTGGTGAAAGTCTAAAGGGTATAGGTTATTAATTGGTCTCCGGATAAGATGAAATATGTTACGGTGATGTGTAGCTGAATAAGTGTTGAAGAAGTGTTTAGGTGATTGTCGAATGGGACCTTAGTGCAAGGAATGTTCTGTTCTTTTATTGATGGCATATAGTGCGTATAATTACGAATGATTGAAAAGCACTTTGGGACACTAATTGGCTGATGAGATTTTGTGAGCGATATAATGGCGATAGCAAGACTTATGTGAATGACTAGAATAAAACGCGAGTATGTATGTATTAAATCAAAATGTGAATTGGAGTCATGTCTCAAGAGGAGACTTAGGCATACTCTTGAGGTTTTATGACCGTGTAACGGAAATGTAAAGTATTTAATGGCGAAATGGAATGTTGATTAGAGGTGATCCTATTGCAAAGTGAATTCTAGTTGGATCAATACAATTTGTGGATGAATTAGTGTTTGAACATGGCATATTGGGAGATTAAATGAAATAAATTGCGAAGTCGTAAGGAATATATATATATATATGGAATTTGGAGTTACTTAGGATTGGTTATAAATTTGGATACATCCGAAGTTGCAGCTCAAAATATTGGAGGAAAAGCGTATGAGTTATCAGTTGATAATTGTAAAGGAGACATTTGGAAAAAAATTTATAAATTGAGTATTGATTGTATCGCTTCAATCTGGAGACTTGGCAATCTGTATAGAAATGTTCGATAAATGTTATGATCTGATCGATGAAATTGTGTGAAGTGATTTTTGTGCATAGGGACAAGTATAATCGCATGGAACGCTTTGTGACTAGTGATTGAAATATATTGTTTGGAAAAAATTGGAGACTCTATTAAATGCAGAAATGTGTTTAGAGGTAGCCATGATACATTATAGTGATAATGATTAAGATAAATTAAGTCGACGTTGATAAAAGGTATTGGAGACTTTAGATTCCTATAAGGATACATTGTGTTAATTCGAGGAAAAAGATGGGCATAAATGACTATTATATTGACAATTTTGAAATAAACAGAAAATTCTGCCCACTAAACTTAAAGTAGATAATGGGTAAGTGTGCAGTGTTTACGGAAAATGGGGATCTTGGATAAGGGTAAGAATGGTTAAGAGTGAAGGAGTTTAAGTAGTGAATATGCAAGTCAAATCGAATTACAATATCGAATGATTCAAAGAAAAGGTATGTGTACAGATAAAAGTGCTAGACTAAAAAATGAATAAGAAAGTGAATAGTCAAAGTTAGACATTCTAGTAATCATATGTGAAAAGTGAAATTGTTTATAATCATAGGGTTATAACCATGTTATAGAGTTACGATTTCATTGTAGGAAATCTTGCTACACCGCACAATGCTTAACGGAGTTAAAGACCAATATGGATTTGAGGCGTGATGTGAGAGACAAAGGAAAGTAACTTAGGAAAGCGAATGGGTTAGTGGAGGTAAAACCGGATCGGACAAATGAATTAAGCGTAAGTACATATTGAATAGAGTGTATGAATACCATAGAACAATGAATTGTCTAAGGAGAGTTGAAGTTGAGCAGAAAGTCAATAGACTATAAAGAATGACCGCGATGAGGTAAATTAACTTGGTTTTATCAAAATGGAGCTAAGTGTCATTGTCTTAGTATCGAAAAGGAAAGTGAAGGGACAAGGACAAGATAAATGATGTTATTATAAGTAACACCTTGAGCAGATGTACTCGATGGAATATGAATTAGATACATATATTCTTTGGGGAAAAAGGTATTGGATGGTAGTGAGAATAAGATAATATTAGTAATCTAGATGGATGAATAAAAGCGTGATAAGTGAGCGGGTTGGAAATAAGGAAATGAATCATAGCATCGGAACAAAGGGTATAGCTAATCGAAAATGGAAAATGAGCTAGTTAACAAAGTGAGATCGCCAACCGAGCGATCTTGTGGAGTCATCTCACCGTGACAAGTGATAAGGAATTAGTCGATTAAGTGATGGAACAACCGGTGAATATAGTTCTTGTGCCTTCGGAAAATGAATTATGGAATAGAAAAGTGTATGGGACATGTAGAAACATATGATTCTTGTCATCTTGAACCGTTGATTGAGAATTTCGAGGACAAAATTTTTTAAGGAGGGGAATTGTAACATCCACCCCTCTTGGAAGGGTAAAATGGTAAAATTGGCATAGGATGGGATAGATTGGGATTGCATAGGACTGCTCATGCCTAATAGGATTGCTACACAGTAGCAATTGTGCACATGAAATTACAGTACATGCATTCATGACATTTCGACTTAGGTTTCAAATTGAGATCTTTGTGAAATTTATGGGATAATTGTATTTGAAAACTTATTGGTCATAAAAATTGTTTTAAATTTTATGGTATTTTCAGGCATTTTTGGAATTTTCGGAGAAAATTTCAGTAGCAAAATCGCCGGTCTAAGGCCTCAAGGTGTTTTGTTTGGAAAGCGTGGTTTTAGCGTTTGAAAAATTATTTGGAGTGAGCTGTTAAGTGTTTTACAATTTTGGGCAATTTAGGTAATTGTCAAAAAATAATTCGGGAAAATTTCTGAGCAGAAAAATAATCACCAAGTGGCGAACGGTTGAATTTCTACTGTTATTTAGTTCTATCATATTGCTTCGTTTGGAGGGACCCATATATGGCTCCCTAAAAGCTAGTAGGAACCGAAAATGTGGTGGAGAAAGTAGAAAAAAATTGATTAAAGTAGAATAGTTGAAATTGTTGACTTTTCCTAAGGTCTCTTCCAATTGCCATGTGTCTTGTGCTTTTGTTTTCTTCTAGCTTATGAAAGTCGGCAACTTCATTGTTAAGTAATAAAGGGAGGCTTTTAGTGCTTTTGACATAAATCAACCGAACTTGCATTTCTTCTTCTCCTCCTTGGTTCCTTCTTAGTTGGATGCTTCTCCTTGCAAACTTTGCTACTCTTCTTCACCTAAAACTAAGGCTTTTCTTGGTGATTTGTTAGCTTACCCTTGTGTATTAACAAGGAAAAATAGTCACTTTAAGCCTTGGGTAAGTGAGGGTCGTATGAGGTAGAAGTTGAAGGAAGTGATGAAGTGAAGAGTTAAAGGTAAGGATTTCATTATGCTTTGATTGTGTTTTACTAAATCATGGTGATTAGAAGCATGTAATGGGAATTATGGTACAATTATGATGTTGATTGATGCTTTAATTTGATGATAATTATTGCTTGACTTAATGGGTATAAGGTTAGTTTGAAGTAGGAATGGATAAAGTAGTATGAATACATGGTTTTAACTTGATTTGTGATTGAATTTTGATGATTAATGTTAATTAGAATTGAGAAATTAAGTGCTGCCAATTTTAGGTATTAGCCCTAGTACATGTATGAATGGTGTATGAATGGAATAAGAACTGATTTGTGTTATTTGGATGCTTGATGATGTGTTAAAGGCAATGGAAATGAGAAAAACAAAGGTTGGACTAAATCTGGAAAATTAGGGTTTTGAATTGATTGTCTTGTTTTAGTCATAACTCATTGTATAATAATGCAAATGAGGTGAGGTTTGTGGCCATAAACTTTGGGATGTTGGCTTCATTTTAGTGTTAAATAGGTGTTGGTAAATTTTAATGCTAGAAGGTCGAAAATTGGCATGGAAAGTTTCTGTTTTGTTGGCTGTAAACAGTACCCGCAAATTAGACCAATGAGTTTTGCTGATTTTTCTAAATTAATTGGTATGGAATTAGGAGAATGGTCTTCACGAAAGTTGTAGCCTATTGAGTTAGCTTTCCATTGCCACTGATCTTGCTATTTTCGAGTTGTATGTTAGGAGATATGACCTGATTACTGATGACTGTTTTCATGCATTGGCTGAAACCTAGCTGGATTGGCACATTTAGTGCACTTTCGGGTTTGGAGGAATTTTAGGAATTTTTTGATTTGATTTGGGTTTGCATTGCACTGAAGAGTTCTAGATAACAGATTGATCTTGAAAATGATATATGGCTTATAATATTTGGAAATCAGATGTGGGAGATATGGAATTTCAAAATCTGGACCTACATTGTGATGTTAAGTGTTGTTCAGGTCAGAAAACTTGCATGACAGATTTGAAAATGTTAGAGGCTGAATTGGAGTTTGGTTATTTCAGGAAGAATTGAAGTTTGGGATTTTATCTTTTCAGGGATATAAAGCTCTGATTTTAATGACTTGTCTACAGGGAGTTATGTTGGTTATAAATTTACTGCTCAAATTGCATGATTTCAGAAGACAGATTGTTTATGGAATTGTTTGATATAGTTAACAATAGAATTTGATGTTTGGTTGTTCATAAGAGTTGTAGATAACATTGTGAACTGATTGCTCATATTTTTGTGGTAATTTTTAACTAAAGAATCAGTGAGTTATGGAATTGGTAAGGTACTGTCCTGTTGTGATAGGTTTTGTGTAGGCGGTTGGTGTGATTGGATTTTGACACCTTTAGGGTGAAATTGATTTTCATGGTCTTCATGAGAATTGTAGAGGGTTTCATGATCTTTCCAACAAGGTATGATTTGTATTTTCTGAGTTGTGTGCTAGGATTTATTGGTATTGAAAGTTGGCTTGAAATCAGGAAAATAAAGAAGGAATAAGGGTATATATATATAGAGATATTAATTGGTTAATTTGATTTTGGTTTCTTTTGTCAATTTCTTTTCCGTCCGGCGTCCGATTGACCTGATTCTAGAGGCATCGGTTTGTAAAATATTGAATTTCATTTTGTAAGAAATTGGGAATTTCTGGACGAGAAATTAACGTGGGCGTAATAGAGCCTTTACTTCTTATTTTATTTAATTGGGGACCTATAGAGGTCCAAATTTAGCGCCGTCGGCCTTGAGCAATTTCTTATTTTTAAGCGGATTTTCTGATAGAAAATACTGGATTAGAATTGGGAATCTCATGAACATGCATTATACACATACATGTGCATTATTCTAGTTTGAATTGGAAAATTAATGGTGATTACTTCTCTGCTTATTATAGAGGCACAATTGGGCGTCGACCTACCGGCGTTGCAAAGACTTCCGACATTAGCTCGAAATGCAGGTGAGTAACCTAGTTGGTTCCTCGACCTTAATATATTTAAGATTTTGCAATTATGCCATGTGGAGATAATGGAAGGTTTATGTGTGTTTAATTTTGATTGATTTGGACCAAAGGTGTACGAAATATTTGGAATGAGATAATGAAGTGCTACGTGTGTATGCTTGTTTGTGAATGGGAGATCTCGGACCAAAGGTCAGGAATGAAATCGATATTGAAGTGTTAATTGTTGGTTTGATACATTGGATGTGTCTTTAATATGATATGGTATGATACAAGAAAGGGCAAATAGCATTGATATATAAATGGAAGCGTGGTCATTGAATTATAAGCGATGTAAATGGGAATTGGAGCATAGGCATTCATGCATAATGGTATGATCGAGATAAAAGCGATTGTGACCGGCAAGCGACCAAGTATCGGGCATATCACGCCTAGCGTATATGAGCTTTCAGCTCAGCGCACAGGACCTCGGGTCCAACGTATTTAGAGCCTCGAGCTCGATGTATCGAGGCTTCAAGCCCGATGTTTTCAGAGCCAGCGGCTCAACGAGTGCAAATCCTTTGGGGCGATTTGGTGCAGTCACAACAACGTAATAAAATGGAAAGGGTCTCATGTGCATTGCATAAGTGGTATGATTAATGTGAATTGTATTGCATTTATGAATTGTGATCATGTATGATAATTGGTATCTTGATTGACTATGCATGAGTTGAGTGAACCATCGATGATGGTTTCTCATTGAGTTCATAAACTCACCCAACATTGCAACTATTTTTCAGGAATTGAAGAGTACCCGTTAGTGAGATGGGAGTATGATTCTGGCAAGAAAGTCGGTGTTTGGAGTGGGATCAGTTCAAACGTCGCATTTGTATCATTTGAATTTTGTATCAATTGTCTTTTCGCATATTTGTCTTTGTTATTGAAAAGGGCCCAATTGATTTGTAATATAATCTTGAAAGAATATTTTAATAGCAAATGTATCGCGCTTTTCATTGGTTTAAAAAAAAAAAAAACAATGTATCACCGAAGTTTTGAAGCGCATTCGAAGCTGCATTGATTGCTCTAGCATACCACCCTCGTGGGTCGTGGGCTCGGATATCACCGTCGATATCAGGTTGGGACTTGCGGGAGTGAATCTACATTTGTAATATCGAGCCCGGTAATGCGTAATGTATCAGGCGCGATCGAAACATAGGTCAAATTGCATGCATTTGAGTCGTGTCGTTGCGAGGCCGTGATAAGCGATCCCTAGTATGAGGCGACGAGGATAAATCCTCGTGTGCATATGTGTTAAGTGACTAAGTGAGAGAAAAGTGAGACCGTATTAGAAAGTGAACCCATGAATGTGTTTGAGCAATGAGGAATGGGAAAAGGAAGCGTAACTAATGAGAATTATAATGTATTGTGGTGTGTATGGTGATTAAGGAAAGATTACGACGACGGAGAGCGAATATGTCGAGCTGGGAGAGGTCCATTGGAAATATGAGAAGTATATTGGTTATAGGCGTAGTAAAAGTTAAAGTTAGGGAATGAGAGCTCGATTGTAGATGCGATGAAATGGGAAATATTGAAACTAAGTAAAAGCGTAGATGGTGCGATTAGGCAAATATTGATTCATTGTACTACACCTATTGGTGTTAGACATCGATAGATATCATAGAGATGATGATAGTGAGATTGTAATAAGAGCAATATTGTACCATAGCATCTACTAGGCGAAAGAGCAAAGTACCTAGTAGGGAAGAAAAAGTAGGCATGGTGAGATAAAAGTATGCGAGATAAACTGAAATGAACTTCGTGAAGCAGTTATGATTATGGAGCATAAGCGTGAGACTGAAATAGTTATGTGAATATTGTGATAAGGGTTTGGAAATCAGTATAATAAAATCGTAAGGAAAAAAAAAAAAAACGGTCGACAAGTATATCGGAAATTTTGGATTGGTTGAATATGTAGATTTGGACATAGCATGATCAATATGGATGGAATCTGGTGAAGTTGTATCAACGGATTTGTCGGGTATTAGGGATTGTGAATCTGAGGAAAATAAAGAGATACGTAGTAGTAAGGAAATGACGATGTATGAGTCAAGTTTGTAATGACCTTACAAGATCAAGCTGCATGTGCGGATATGAAAATAAAATGATGAGACATATAGTTCAATGATCGTGGAAAATGAAACAATGATAGTGATATATGAAAAGAGTTATCGCATTTATCGTTGAGAGTATCTATTGAATAGTAAAGTCAATCGTGATGAATGAAGCATTATGTGAAAGATACATGGAAAACATAGAGGAGATGATCGGTGGTGAGTATAGTGGCTATAAGTGTAAGGGTTATAATGGATTAAAGTATAAGAAGAAATAAAGAATAATTATGGAATCAGTCCTCTATTTGAGGATCAACATATATAGAGGAGTTTGGTGAAAGTCTAAAGGGTATAGGTTATTAATTGGTCTCGGATAAGATGAAATATGTTACGGTGATGTGTAGCTGAATAAGTGTTGAAGAAGTGTTTAGGTGATTGTCGAATGGGACCTTAGTGCGAGGAATGTTCTGTTCTTTTATTGATGGCATATAGTGCGTATAATTCTGAATGATTGAAAAGCACTTTGGGACACTAATTGGCTGATGAGATTTTGTGAGCGATTATAATGGCGATAGCAAGACTTATGTGAATGACTAGAATAAAAGCGAGAGTATGTATGTATTAAATCAAAATGTGAATTGGAGTCATGTCTCAAGAGGAGACTTAGGCATACTCTTGAGGTTTTATGCACTTGTGTGTGCGGAAATGTAAAGTATTTAATGGCGAAATGGAATGTTGATTAGAGGTGATCCTATTGCAAAGTGAATTCTAGTTGGATCAATACAATTTGTGGATGAATTAGTGTTTGAACATGGCATATTGGGAGATTAAATGAAATAAATTGCGAAGTCGTAAGGAATATATATATATATATGGAATTTGGAGTTACTTAGGATTGGTTATAAATTTGGATACATCCGAAGTTGAAAGCTCAAAATATTGGAGGAAAAGCGTATGAGTTATCAGTTGATAATTGTAAAGGAGACATTTGGAAAAAAATTTATAAATTGAGTATTGATTGTATCGCTTCAATCTGGAGACTTGGCAATCTGTATAGAAATGTTCCAGTAAATGTTATGATACAGTCTGATGAAATTGTGTGAAGTGATTTTGTGTGCATAGGGACAAGTATAATCGCATGGGCTGCTTTGTGACTAGTGATTGAAATATATTGTTTGGAAAAAATTGGAGACTCTATTCGTACAGAAATGTGTTTAGAGGTAGCCATGATACGTATAGTGATAATGATTAAGATAAATTAAGCGGCGTTGATAAAAAGGTATTGGAGACTTTAGATTCCTATAAGGATACATTGTGTTAATTCGAGGAAAAAGATGGGCATAAATGACTATTATATTGACAATTTTGAAATAAACAGAAAATTCTGCCCACTAAACTTAAAGTAGATAATGGGTAAGTGTGCAGTGTTTCTGGAAAATGGGGATACTGGATAAGGGTAAGAATGGTTAAGAGTGAAGGAGTTTAAGTAGTGAATATGCAAGTCAAATCGAATTACAATATCGAATGATTCAAAGAAAAGGTATGTGTGCAGATAAAAGTGCTAGACTAAAAAATGAATAAGAAAGTGAATAGTCAAAGTTAGACATTCTAGTAATCATATGTGAAAAGTGAAATTGTTTATAATCATAGGGTTATAACCATGTTATAGAGTTACGATTTCTTTGTGAAATCTTGCTACTTGCACAATGCTTAACGGAGTTAAAGACCAATATGGATTTGAGGCGTGATGTGAGAGACAAGGAAAGTAACTTAGGAAAGCTGAATGGGTTAGTGGAGGTAAAACCGGATCGGACAAATGAATTAAGCGTAAGTACATATTGAATAGAGTGTATGAATACCATAGAACAATGAATTGTCTAAGGAGAGTTGAAGTTGAGCAGAAAGTCAATAGACTATAAAGAATGACTGCGATGAGGTAAATTAACTTGGTTTTATCAAAATGGAGCTAAGTGTCATTGTCTTAGTATCAAAAGGAAAGTGAAGGGACAAGGACAAGATAAATGATGTTATTGTAAGTAACACCTTGAGCAGATGTACTCGATGGAATATGAATTGATACGTATATTCTTTGGGGAAAAGGTATTGGATGGTAGTGAGAATAAGATAATATTAGTAATCTAGATTGGATGAATAAAGCGTGATAAGTGAGCAGGTTGGAAATAAGGAAATGAATCATAGCATCGAACAAAAGGGTATAGCTAATCTGAAAATGGAAAATGAGCTAGTTAACAAAGTGAGATCATGCCAAGCGATCTTGTGGAGTCATCTACCGTGACAAGTGATAAGGAATTAGTCGATTAAGTGATGGAACAATGGTGAATATAGTTCTTGTGCCTTTCGGAAAATGAATTATGGAATAGAAAAGTGTATGGGACATGTAGAAACATATGATTCTTGTCATCTTGAGCAGTTGATTGAGAATTTCGAGGACAAAATTTTTTAAGGAGGGGGTAACATCCACCCCCCTTTGGAAGGTAAAATGGTAAAATTGGCATAGGATGGGATAGATTGGGATTGCATAGGACTGCTCATGCCTAATAGGATTGCTACAGTAGCAATTGTGCACATGAAATTACTGATACATGCATTCATGACATTTCCGGCTTAGGTTTCAAATTGAGATCTTTGTGAAATTTATGGGATAATTGTATTTGAAAACTTATTGGTCGTAAAATTGTTTTAAATTTTATGGTATTTTCAGGCATTTTCTGGAATTTTCGGAGAAAATTTCGAATAGCAAAATCGCCGGTCTAAGGCCTCAAGGTGTTTTGTTTGGAAAGCGTGGTTTCAGCGTTTGAAAAATTATTTGGAGTGAACTATTAAGTGTTTTACAATTTTGGGCAATTTAGGTAATTGTCAAAAAAATAATTCGGGAAAATTTCTGAGCAGAAAAATAATCACCAAGTGGCGAACGGTTGAATTTCTCTGTTATTTAGTTCTATCATATTGCTTCGTTTGGAGGGACCCATATATGGCTCCCTAAAGCTAGTAGGAACCGAAAATGTGGTGGAGAAAGTAGAAAAAATTGATTAAAGTAGAATAGTTGAAATTGTTGACTTTTCCTAAGGTCTCTTCCAATTGCCATGTGTCTTGTGCTTTTGTTTTCTTCTAGCTTATGAAAGTCAGCAACTTCATTGTTAAGTAATAAAAGGAGGCTTTTAGTGCTTTTGACATAAATCAACCGAACTTGCATTTCTTCTTCTCCTCCTTGGTTCCTTCTTCGTTGGATGCTTCTCCTTGCAAACTTTGCTACTCTTCTTCACCTAAAACTAAGGCTTTTCTTGGTGATTTGTTAGCTTACCCTTGTGTATTAACAAGGAAAATAGTCACTTTAAGCCTTGGGTAAGTGAGGGTCGTATGAGGTAGAGAAGTTGAAGGAAGTGATGAAGTGAAGAGTTAAAGGTAAGGATTTCATTATGCTTTGATTGTGTTTTACTAAATCATGGTGATTAGAAGCATGTAATGGGAATTATGGTACAATTATGATGTTGATTGATGCTTTAATTTGATGATAATTATTGCTTGACTTAATGGGTATAAGGTTAGTTTGAAGTAGGAATGGATAAAGTAGTATGAATACATGGTTTTAACTTGATTTGTGATTGAATTTTGATGATTAATGTTAATTAGAATTGAGAAATTAAGTGCTGCCAATTTTTAGGTATTAGCCCTAGTACATGTATGAATGGTGTATGAATGGAATAAGAACTGATTTGTGTTATTTGGATGCTTGATGATGTGTTAAAGGCAATGGAAATGAGAAAAACAAAGGTTGGACTAAATCTGGAAAATTAGGGTTTTGAATTGATTGTACTGTTTTAGTCATAACTCATTGTATAATAATGCAAATGAGGTGAGGTTTGTGGCCACTTAAACTTTGGGATGTTGGCTTCATTTTAGTGTGAAATAGGTGTTGGTAAATTTTAATGCTAGAAGGTCGAAAATTGGCATGGAAAGTTTCTGTTTTGTTGGCTGTAAACAGTACCCGCAAATTAGACCAATGAGTTTTGCTGATTTTTTCTAAATTAATTGGTATGGAATTAGGGAGAATGGTCTTCACGAAAGTTGTAGCCTATTGAGTTAGCTTTCCATTGCCACTGATCTTGCTATTTTCGAGTTGTATGTTAGGAGATATGACCTGATTACTGATGACTGTTTTCATGCATTGGCTGAAACCTAGCTGGATTAGCACATTTAGTGCACTTTCGGGTTTGGAGGAATTTTAGGAATTTTTTGATTTGATTTGGGTTGCATTGCACTGAAGAGTTCTAGATAACAGATTGATCTTGAAAATGATATATGGCTTATAATATTTGGAAATCAGATGTGGGAGATATGGAATTTCAAAATCTGGACCTACATTGTGATGTTAAGTGTTGTTCAGGTCAGAAAACTTGCATGACAGATTTGAAAATGTTAGAGGCTGAATTGGAGTTTGGTTATTTCAGGAAGAATTGAAGTTTGGGATTTTATCTTTTCAGGGATATAAAGCTCTGATTTTAATGACTTGTCTACAGGGAGTTATGTTGGTTATAAATTTACTGCTCAAATTGCATGATTTCAGAAGACAGATTGTTTATGGAATTGTTTGATATAGTTAACAATAGAATTTGATGTTTGGTTGTTCATAAGAGTTGTAGATAACATTGTGAACTGATTGCTCATATTTTTTGGTAATTTTAACTAAAGAATCAGTGAGTTATGGAATTGGTAAGGTACTGTCCTGTTGTGATAGGTTTTGTGTAGGCGGTTGGTGTGATTGGATTTTGACACCTTTAGGGTGAAATTGATTTTCATGGTCTTCATGAGAATTGTAGAGGTTTCATGATCTTTCCAACAAGGTATGATTTGTATTTTTCTGAGTTGTGTGCTAGGATTTATTGGTATTGAAAGTTGGCTTGAAATCAGGAAAATAAAGAAGGGAATAAGGGTTATATATATATAGAGATATTAATTGGTTAATTTGATTTTGGTTTCTTTTGTCAATTTCTTTTCCGTCGGCGTCGATTGACCTGATTCTAGAGGCATCGGTTTGTATAATATTGAATTTCATTTTGTAAGAAATTGGGAATTTCTGGACGAGAAATTAACGTGGGCAGAATATGAGCCTTTACTTCTTATTTTATTTAATTGGGGACCTATAGAGGTCCAAATTTAGCGCCGTCGGTAGCCAGCAATTTCTTATTTTAAGCGGATTTTCTGATAGAAAATACTGGATTAGGGGTAGAATCTCATGAACATGCATTATACACATACATGTGCATTATTACTAGTTTGAATTGGAAAATTAATGGTGATTACTTCTACGCTTATTATAGAGGCACAATTGGGCGTCGACCTACCGGCGTTGCAAAGACTTCCGACATTAGCTTCGGAAATGCAGGTGAGTAACCTAGTTGGTTCCTCGACCTTAATATATTTAAGATTTTGCAATTATGCCATATGGAGATAATGGAAGGTTTATGTGTGTTTAATTTTGATTGATTTGGACCAAAGGTGTACGAAATATTTGGAATGAGATAATGAAGTGCTACGTGTGTAGCTTGTTTGTGAATGGGAGATCTCGGACCAAGGTCCGAGGGAATGGGAAATCGATATTGAAGTGTTAATTGTTGGTTTCGATACATTGGATGTGTCTTTAATATGATATGGTATGATACAAGAAAGGGCAAATAGCATTGATATATAAATGGAAGCGTGGTCATTGAATTATAACCGATGTAAATGGGAATTGGAGCATAGGCATTCATGCATAATGGTATGATCGGATAAAGCGATTGTGGCCAAAAGCGACCAAGTATCGGGGCATATCACGCCTAGCGTATATGAGCTTTATTTCAGCGCACGAGACCTCAGGTCCAGCGTATTTAGAGCCTCGGGCTCGATGTATCGAACTTCAAGCCCAATGTTTTCGAGCCACGGCTCAGCGCAAGGTGCCGTCCTTTGGGGCGATTTCAGTGTGCAGTCCTGACAACGTAATAAAAATGGAAAGGGTCTCATGTGCATTGCATAAGTGGTATGATTAATGTGAATTGTATTGCATTTATGAATTGTGATCATGTATGATAATTGGTATCTTGATTGACTATGCATGAGTTGAGTGAACCATCGATGATGGTTTCTCCTTGAGTTCATAAACTCACCTGACATTGCAACTATTTTTCAGGAATTGAAGAGTACCCCGTTAGTGAGATGGGAGTATGATTTACGGCAAGAAAGTCGGTGTTTGGAGTCGGGATCAGTTCACGTCTGCATTTGTATCATTTTGAATTTTGTATCAATTGTCTTTTCGCATATTTGTCTTTTTATTGAAAAGGGCCCAATTGATTTGTAATATAATCTTGAAAGAATATTTTAATAGCAAATGTATCGCCTTTTCGATTGGTTTAAAAAAAAAAAAACAATGTATCACCGAGTTTTGAACTGCATTGCTGAACTGCATTGACTGCTCTAGCATACCACCCTCGTGGGTCGCGGGCTCGGATATCACCGTCGATATCGGGTTCGGGACTTGCGGGAGTGAGATGCTACAATCGGGTTATAAGAGTTCTTAAGGAATCATGCGTACGTATTGAGGGAATATGTATAAGTAGTTGGGTTCAGAATACGGGATCCAACAAGTGCAACCAGCCTGGACACTACAAGTCCGAATGCCCTACTCTCAAGAAGAAACCCAAGAAGAGTAGAGAAGGCAAGAAAAGCATGATGGCAACATGGGAGGACCTAGATTCATCTGAATCTGATACAGGCTCCGAGTCATTAGAACATGCAAACATTTGCCTAATGGCTGAGGAAGATAGTGATGAGGAGGTAAAATCAGATTATGATAATTTGCATGATGCTTATTCGAATTGTTAGAAGATTCTCATGATATTACAAAGCAGTAGAAAGTTGTTAAAGAAAAGTATGTAGAAAATATTAAACATCTTGAGATAATAGAGAGAAAATAGTTGTTTAAAGAAACAATTAGAAGATAAAAGAAAGATTGTAGACAAATCGGAAGAAATTAATCAAACAAGCTAAGGATTAAGAATTTATCGGTGATTTAGCTACTTTCACGAAAAGTACAAAGAAAATGAATGAAATGCTTGGAAAATGTAGACATCAAGTGATAAAATTTGGATTAGGGTTTAGTAAAAACAATACTCGGTCTAGTAGCAAATCATCATTCAAAAGAAAGATATAGGATAACACAATTTAATCAACGTCAAGAGTAATATGCATTATAGATCATATCATAAGCATACTACTAACCATAAAGGACCCAAGAAAATTTGGGTACCAAGAAATAAAATAGTTTCTCCTGCAGATATCCTTCCACGGAAGATCGGCAAGCACCATTAGTATTTAGGCGGTGGATGCTCGCGACACATGTGGGAAGAAGGTCTATGTTCTTAGATCTTCAATATAAGAAGGAGGATCGGTAACTTCGGAGACAACCAGCGAGGGCAAAATTATTGGAATCGGAAAATAGGTAAAGATTCCTTTGCATGCATAAATAATGTACTGCTTGTTGATGGTCTAAAGCATAACTTGATTAGTGAGAGTCAGTTGTGTGATTTTGGTTTCACAGTTACATTCAATCAAAATCTTTGCGAAGTCAGAAACAAAGATGGGTCTATACTTTTCTCGCCAGAAGAAGAAACAACCTTTACAAAATCAATTTAGAAGATTTTCAAAATCAAAATATTTCATGTTTTCTATCTTCTGAAGAAGAAAGACTAATCTGGCATAAAAAGCTAGGACATGTCTCTTTGAAACATATTTCAAAATTAGTAAAACATGATTTAGTAAGAGGTTTGCCAAAAATAAGTTTTGACAAAGAACTTTTCTGTGAAAATTGCTTGAAAGGAAAACAAGTTAAAACCTCTTTTCTTCTAAAATTTTGTAACCTCATCAAGACCTTTAGAAGCTGTTACATATGGATTTGTTTGGTCCTACAAGGACATTAAGTCTTAGCGAAAGAAATATGGACTTGTCATTGTTGATGACTTTACTCGATTTTGTTGGATATTATTCTTATCACACAAAGACGAGTCTTTTAAGTCTTTAAAACTCTATCCGAGAAAGTTCTGAGCGAAAAAGGAATGTCCATTACTAGTATCCGGAGTGATCATGGTGGAGAGTTTGAAAATGAGAAGTTTAGAATATTACGTGAAGAGAATGGAATTTCCACAACTTCTCAGCCCCTAGAACTCCTCGACAAAATGGAGTTGTTGAAAGAAAGAATAGGGCGATTCAAGAAATGGCAAGGACCATGCTATGTGAGGCGAATCTTTCTAAGTATTTACGGCGGAAGGTTGTGAATACTGACATGTTATATTCGAGCAGGATCTTGTTGCGACCTATGTTGAAGAAGACTCGTTATGAGTTATGGAATGGAAGAAGACCAAGCATATCTTACTTTCATCCATTTGGGTGCAAATGTTCCATTCGAATCTGAAAGAGCATTGGATAAATTCGATTGAAGACTATCCAGAATTTTCTAGGCTATTCATCATCGTCTAAGGCTTTTCGAGTTTACAACTTGATTTCAAAGGCATTGAAGAGGCGATCCATGTCAAGTTTGATGATAGTTCTCAACCCCATAAGGAAGATGACATGGAGAATGAAGGTCCTTCAAAGAACTTAGATGATACCTCAGAAACTCCCTCATCAGACACTCATGAGAACAAAACTGAAGATATTCGAAACTATAGAGCTAAGGCGAGATTGGAGTACAAAAGTTCTCATCGGAAGAGTTAATTATCGATGAAACCTCGAGAAGGAGTTAGGACTAGGTCGATTAGAGACGAGAAGCTAATGTAGCTTTTATCTCTGAAGTAGAGCCTAAGAAGGTTGAGGAAGCTCTTCAAGACGAAGGTTGGGTGTTAGCCATGCAAGAAGAGCTGAATCAATTCACGAGGAATAACGTCTAGTCCTTAGTTCCAAAACCTCCTAAGAAATCTATTATAGGAACCAGATGGGTTTTTAAGAACAAGTTAGACGAATCAGGAAGAGTGAGTCGTAATAAGGCAAGGCGGATTAGTAGCACAAGGCTACAATCAGCAAGAAGGAATAGACTACTGATGAAACATATGCTCGATGGCGAGACTTGAAGCTATAAGGATTTTGTTAGCATATACAATCTGTCATGATATAAAGTTGTTTCATATGGACGTAAAGAGTGCTTTTCTGAATGGCTTTATAGACGAAGAAGTGTATGTAAAACAACCACCTAGCTTCGAAGATGTTAAAAACCCAGTTATGTCTATAGACTTCACAAAGCCTTATACGACTGAAGCAAACTCCTAAAGCTTGGTATGATAAATCGAGTACCTTCTTGATACAAAATGGTTTGAGAGAGGTCAAGTTGATAAGACACTCTTTAGGAAGGGTTTTCAAAATGATTTTATCTTAATCTGATTCGTTGATGATATCATATTTGGTGCTACTTCAAAAAAGTTGTGCTTGAAGTTTGAGAGTCTAATGAAAAGAGAATTTGAAATGAGTATGATGGGTGAATTAAAGTTCTTTCTTGGGTTACAAGTTAAGCAGATCGAAGAAAAGATCTTCATTCATCAACAAAAGTATGTGAAAGAATTCTTTGAATAAGTTTGACATGAATAATGTGAAGCCTATGGCAACTCAGATGCATCCTTCAAATCTTTTGTCGAAAGAGCGAACTTGGTAAGAAGGTGGATCAAACCCTATATAGAGGATGATCGGTTCTTTCTTGTATCTTCTGACAAGTAGACCGATATTCTATTCGGTGTATGCTTGTGTGCAAGATTTCAAGCCGATCCTAGAGTCTCATCTTATTCTTTGTTAAAAGAATTTTGAGATATCTCGCAGGTACTACTGATCTTTGCTTAATGTTTGAGAAAGGTAAAGATTTCAGGTTAATTGGATATTACGATGCGGACTATGCTCGAGATAGAATTGAAAGGAAGAGCACAAGTGGAGGATGTCACTTTCTTGGAGGAAATCTTGTCTCCTGGTCAAGCAAGAGACAAAGCTCAATTGCCTATCAATGTTGAAGCGAGAATATATATCCGCATGATTCTTTGCTCACGAGATTTGTGGATCAAATACCAGCTTGAAGACTATTCAGTCAAAGAGGAGGAGATTCCAATTTGTTGCGACAACACCAGTGCGATAAATCTATCAAAGAATCCAATTCAGCATTCCAGAGTGAAGCATATAGAAGTCAGACATCATTTCACGAGAGATTATGTTCGGAGGAAAGTGGTGATTCTGGTTTGTTGAAACAAAACTTCAATGGGCGAGATATCTTCACTAAACCACTAAGTGAAGAATGTTTTGAAGATAAGGCATAATCTTAATATGGTGATGCTAAATGAGCGATCGGGCTAAAATAACGTGAGAAACTAACGGCGTTATATCTGAGAGAGTTCTGGTGGTAACTTTTCTCACAAGGAGGATTTTGGAGGAAAATCGATAAACTCGAGGTTCTTAATGATTCGAGAACCCATCGGTCCATAACCTATAAGTAGATCGAAGATGAGATTATAGCGATCTTTTCATCATCTCCCGACGGTTCATTTCTACTTTACCAATTCTCTCAAAATCTTCTCACTCAAAAATTTCTCCAGAAGATAATTTTTTCGCTCTATACAATGGAAGCAGCCATGGTTTATGGAAGACTTGTGGACTTTGAGTCACTAAGGAGTAGCGGCATGGATGTAGAACGAGAGATCACAAGAGTGGCTGGAAGAACTTCTTTGAATCGAGAACTTGTCTATCTGAGATGAGGTATATGAGTTACGGAAGAATGCTCGTCGATAGAAGACACTATTGTATCCTCTATGGAAAGGATATCATTCTTGTCACAAAGGATTTAATAAGGAAGGTGGTGATTGCCCATCGGTTGGTAAGAAACTGTCTACCAAGGCTGGATGGATGTCCTCAGTTGGAATGAAAGAAGAAGATGTTAAGAGACAGCTCTATGGCACAAATGATTCCAGGGAGAGGAAGACATCAAATTTGATTCCAAAGGCTCGGGTTCTTCATGCAATCCTATTTAATTGCATTCTTCCCATAGTTGGTTCAAGGCATTTGGTGACTACTCTAGATGAACAGTGCCTGTTCTTTCTTCTGAATAGAAATCCCATAGATCTATCATTCTTAATCTTTCACTATATGGTTAAGGGGTTAAAGGAAACTACAAGTTATCCTTATGGTATGATTTTGACGAGGATCTTTATGAAATCCAAGATTAAATGCACTACTACTGCGGTTATCGATTTAATTGTTCTTTGTGAAGAGCAAAATCGATGCACATACGATTCGGCGAATGGGTCTGAACATAGTAGAAAGAGACCAAGTCGACTCTTCAAGGAAGCCAAGGCGAGGGGAGCGCGTATTGAAGAAGACTCATCTCAAGTTCTCAATCGCCATGAAGTATCAAATCGCCTCGCGAGAACTAAGGAGAGTGCTAGGAGACCTCTCATGAAAATGGCGAGTCCTCTTTTGGAGAAAGCCAATCTTAGAGGGCAAAGAAAAGTCGCCAAAGAGATAAGGAGAAAGTCTCTTGGCGAGGTTGTGAAGAAAGCCAAGAGATCTCAAGAATCGGGACTCGAGGCAACAAGAAGAAAAGATTGCCGAGAACAAAGGCAAGAAGAAACTTCTAAATCTTGTGCACCCAAAACCATAAGATCCTTAGTCTCTATACGGAAGAGGATACGGCGGAAAATCCAAAGAGGCGAGAGGAAGAGAAAACAACATCGATAAAAGAAAATCTCCTGCAAAGAAATCGGTGAAACTAAGCTGAAGCGAGAGGAAAAGACTAAGAAGGTTAGTCGAAGAAGAACATCTCAAGCTATGAGGGCGTTAGTCAACGAAAGACATCACCGATCTTTGTTCAAGTAGAAAGAAGTGAAGCAAGATCTGATTCAGAAACCCCTGTGGTTCAACAAGAAGAACCAGTTGAAGAAAACTCGGTTAAGGAAACACCTAATGATCAAGAAAAGGAGCTAGTAGAGGAACCAACACTGGAAACACCTTTTGGTCTAAAGAAGGAGCCAGAAGATGGAAGTCCAGTTCAGGTGACGTCTACTGCAGCACATCAAAGAGCAATAGCAGTTTTAGACTCGGATGTTGGACCAGGTCTGAAGGTACACAACTACCATAGATTTATGAGGAAACAGAAGCTGAAAATCAAAATGGTGGAAGTTGTTACCAGACAAAGGAATGCTATTGCAATTGGTGTTCAACCAGTGAAGAAAATAGTGACTATAGTGGAACCTATGGTGATTAATCAAAACACATGGCAGTTACTCAAAGAAGACGAAAGGATCTTCTATGACTCCTTGGGATTTGCTGCGACAATACCATATCCTACAAATCGTCCCTGCCATCCATGTACCATTTTCCCAGTCACAAAGAACACAGAAATCATGGTTGCACCAGACATACAACCAAGATTTCCAAAAGATTTCACAAAGGGAAAAGCAAAGTTGTATCCTGAAGATGATGCTAGTGATGATCTGTCCGCAGATCAAATTGCAGAAGAAGTGCAGAAAATTGATGAAGCATGCACTCCTGCACAAAATCTAGATCAAGCGAGCTGCAGCTACACTAATCGGAGGGAACACTGTCCAGTGGGGGGAAATATAAGAACAGGAACATTTACAGAGTTCCTCGTTCAGACAGTTCTTCGTATTAGGTCTTTGACTAGTACACTGTCTATAGAAGCACAAGCCTTACCCCTGCATGGAACACGATTCTTGATCTTTGCCGATTCAGTTTGATTTAGATCTTCCTGAAGCTGAAACGTTTATTCGTCCACCGATTTTTGAGATCAATGAAGACTACACTTGTTAGACCCCGAATTTTTTTTTATGATATTAATTAGCATGAATTGTGTTAAGTATGTGAGTTTGCCTTAGTTTGAGTTAATTGAGAGAATTATGGATAATGATGGTTTAATTGTGGTTAAATGAGAATTAATGGGTAAAAGTTTATGAGGACATTTTGGGAAGTTTGCTTATGTGGGAATGGATTTGGGCTTAGCTAAGAGGGTATTATGGTCATTGTCCCATGCCTTAGGTTAAAAAGAAAGAAAAGAAAATAGAAGAAGAGAAGAAAGAGGCGCCGTCGTTGGTGAAGGAAGAAGAAGAGAAGAGAGTTTGCAATTTCAACGGGTTTCGACGATCTTAGAGCTTCAATCGGTAAGTTTGCATCCTTTCTATCTTGTTTCTGGATGGATTAAACATTAAGATAGTTTGGATTGAGCATAATCGAAGGTTTTAGGGTTTTGGGTGAAAAGGTAGAGATTTCTTTAGGTTGTTATATTATGACTGATTTTGAGTTGTTGATGGGTTATAGTTGAGACTTGATCTATAGTTTGATTGTGTTGCATTTGGAGTTGGGGAAGGATTGAAGTGTGAAAATGCAGAAAAGTCAGGTTCGGAGTCGTTCTACAGGCTCGTACATCGCGACGAGTGAAAATTAAATTCGCCGCGATATGTGGGGGAAGGTTCATCGCGACGTACGAACCTGTGTTCGCCGCGATGTCTTGAGTAGTAGGGTGCCATGGCATGGACACTCATGGTCGCCATGACAGTAGGCCGTTCACGAGTGAGATTTCTATTTGTTTGGGCATATCTTTTGGTGTAGATGTCCAATTGAGGTGATTCTGGATTCATTGTGAGCTAGAGATTAAGGGCTACGAGTTGTATGAAGAAGGGAAGTTCAGAAATTGTTTCGAAGGGTTCGAGACTTTAGATGGGAGTTGGATGGAGACTTTTAACGCTTTATTTTGACTTTCTAAGCTTTGATTATTTTATGTGGATATTGATTGGATGGAAACTTGGTTGTTTTAGGAAACCAAGCTGACCCGATTTCATCGCAAGAGGAAGGACACCAGTGAGTCACCTACTCGAGCGATCTTAGGTGGGTAATATACTTATAGTGATTGTGTGATTAGGCAAATTCTTGCCTATGTATGAATATATGTTATAGATGATGCATGATTAAATGTGATGAACTGAATGATTGTGATGTCATATATGTGAAAGACTCATGGAAATTGATAGCATGACATCTTGATTTTGAGCATGTTATGCCTCGACTTCGGTCATGGCATTTTGAATAAATGCAAGATATGAAAGACTATCGTATGATTAAACGATTATGAGCATGATTTTGTGCTTTTGTTTGGGCGAGAGTGGAACCATTTCGTTCGTCACGTGCACGTAGACAAGAGCCTTCTTCCGGCTGCCCGCTTGTGGCATATAAGATCCGAATGGACTCATTTCGTTTAAGGTGTAAACTTCGGTTTCTCCCTTTTGTTTCCATGGAACCCTCGAGCAATTTTGATGTGCATTGCATATGTGAATTGTTTATTGTGAAGCATACCGTGTGACATAATCATGAATTGATGAATTAATTATATTGAATGCGTGAATTGTTTGATTAGCATGTGAATGATTGAATGGATATACGTATAGATATAATATATATACATTCATATCTTTGGGATTTGTGCTAGTTGTCGATGGCTATAATTATATTAGCCATCGAAAGCGTGTAGCTCAACCCATTATTTTTCCTCCTCGGTGCGAGCGGGGCGATCTTTGAATTTGCGAGGCATGAAACTTGAGTTAATTAGGAGCTTTGCCATAAGTTTGTATTTTGGTTGGCCCTCCGAGCATACTCTCATGGAGCATATTTCATATATTTTAGATTTGAACTTTGTTATGTATTTCGTATGATGTCGAATACTAATGGCATGAGTTTAATTCATATTTATGCATGTGTAAGTGCTGGAATGTATAAGAATGATGAATATGTCTATGTATATGTATAAATGTTGGGATCGGGTCCGACGGTATTGGGCGTCCGTCGCCGGCGCAACCCGAGGGGCCAGCCTCGAGGATTCGGACATACAGGATCCGGGACCAACAACACTCCATCCTCTGATGCCTACACTACTTCAATTCCTTTCGCTCCTCCATCAGCAGAAGCAGATCAAGCCTCTTCGTCAGTTGATCCACCAGATGAAGTCAGTAGATTACGTGGTGAACTCAATGACATGAAGGAGACGGTGAATGATCTGAGAAAGATGATAGCAGAACTGCTAAAGTGCCAGAATCGTTAAATCATTTTTGATTATAACAAATAGGGGGAGAGCAGGAAAAGAAGATAATCAACAGAAGAGGAGAGGATGTTCAGATGAAGAAGGTGTGACCACAACAAACGAAGAAAGGAAGAAGATAAGTTTTTTTTTTTTGCAACATCTGTAAATTTTTGTTTTGTTTTCTTTTCTTGTATGTAATAAGTTATATTCAAAAAGGGGGAGATTGTTAAGTCAGAATGACTATACATAAAAATGATTTTGATGTATAACAAAGAGAGATCATATACAAGATAAAAAAAAAGATACGCAGACGAACTCGTATACGCACGCATACGAGCGAAGTCCGAGATGCAGGCAATTTGCAAGAAAGCAAATCGATACCGATTTAATTCGTGAGATGGCGAAGACCTGAGCGAAGTTGATAAAAGTCGGATATGATTTAATTCGTAGACAAACGAAGACACAGACGAAGTTGATAAAAGTCAAACACAGACGAAGTCCGAGACAGACGAAGTTGCAAGAAAACAGTTAGACACAGATGAATTCGTAGATAGACGAAGACACAGACGAAGTTGATAAAAGTCAAACACAGACGAAGTTGATAAAAGTCGATACGATTTAATTCGTGAGATGCAGGCGAAGACACGAGATGAAGTTGATAAAAGTCAAACATGCACGAAGTTGCAAAAGCAAAGCGACGCAGACATAAAAGCAAAGCGCAGAGAAAAGAAGCAGACGCAAGAGTCAGTTCGAGTTAGTTATAGAACTCAACTGATTAACCGTTTCTTTAAAGATTAAAGAATCAAGAATCAAGAATCAAAGAAGCAGTTAGAGACGAAGGCTATAAATACAAGTCAAAGTCAAAAACTGAAGAAGCTGCTGATGTTTAAAAATTACACAAAGTGAAAAAGCGATCAAGTGCGAAATAGCTGAGTGCTATCTTACTGTAACAAAGTGTTCAAATATTTTTTGAGAAGAAAAGTTATGCAGATAGCTGCGGAGGCTAAGTGTGAAAGAATCTTGGTTGTAGAGACACAAGAGGCTCGTGAAAGAATCTTGTAATGCTTGAAGAGATAGTGAAATCTCAGAAGAAACTCTGAGGACTGGACGTAGCCCACGGTTTGGGGTGAACTAGGATAAATCCGCGTGTCTACTACTCTTACTCTTTATCTTTATCTTGCCTCAAAGTTGATCATTACATACTATTCATATACTTAGCATTGAAAAGTTTGATCAATCAGATTAATAAAGATTACAGAAAGAATTTTATTTCTAACAAGTAATTACGAAAAGATATTAAAAAAGGGGAATACACAATTCAACCCCCCCTTCTCGTGCATTCTACTGTATTTCTAAGTGCTGTATTAACGTGTGATTCACTTCAATAATATTGATATGATATGGTATTGGTTTTATCGACACAAGAAGTGGCAAAATTGTAAGTGATCTGAAGAATAATGAAGAACTAGTTCAGAAAGTGAATGGCCAAAGAAGGGGTTGAAAGACCGAGTGAGTCTGTTGACCACAATCATTTGGATGAAAGTATTTGAGTGATGAAGTTAAATGAGAAATGTGGGAGCATCCTGCACTCCTGTTCAATCAGATAAGAATTTCGAGGACGAGATTCTTTTTAAGAGGGGGAGAATTGTTGGCCACCAAATTTTTCTTGTTAAATTAAGCAAGATTTAAATGAATTATGAGGTTTAATGGATAAAGTTTTGGATCTACTTGTTATGTAAATGTTAGTAGAATTTATTCTATGGTTTGGTTGTATTAAAAGTGGTAAGAATGCATGAGGGCAAATTGGGCATGACACTTAAGGTTATAAGACTTAAGGCTTTAATGAAAGGGCAAGATGGACATTTCATAATTATTAAGGGTATAAAAAGAAGGAGAAAAGAGTTGTTTTGTTTGGAAAAGGAAGAAGAAGCTGTGGAAGAGAGGAGAAGAAGAGGAAAGCTAGGGTTTGGAGAGTTTGAAGATTTTGAAGAATGTGAAGCATCAATAAGTAAGTACAAGACTCAACCCTTCTTAATTTGTTGAATGAATCATGTTTTGTGATGGTTAGAAGTGAAAAATGGGGTTGAATGTATGAAGTGAGTTTTCGTTTGATGGTGTCTTAGGTTTAATGATTGTGTTTCGTTTGTGAATGGATTTTGTGTTGAAATGAGTTAGAAATGAAGTAGGAATGATGATTTAGTATTAAGATGAGTTATTTGTGAAATTTGGGAAGTATGAAGATGAAAAATGTCTAAAAATAGTGTTCGGAAGAAGGTTTCCAGTCTGCACGTCGCGGTGCATGCAGGCGTCCACATCACGGCGCGCACAGGTGCCCCACATCGCGGCTCGCATAGGCGCCCATGATGTGGTACACATGCTCCTCACCATGGCGTATATGGCGCCCTGTGGCGTAGCTCCAGCTTTTTGACGCCGCAATGAAGCTTTTCATGAGAATGAGCTCAATTTTTCTGCACATACATGTTTTGGTATTTTGGACATAACTTTTGATGTAGATATCAAAATGAAGTTATTTTTAATTCGTTGTAAAATAGAGACAAAGTTCTACAAGTTTTATGAAGATAGAAAGTTTTAATTCATTCTTTAAAGATCTCTAATTTTGGATGGAAGTTGAGTATAGATTATTGTTTCAATATAAGGATAGTCCCAATATGTTTGGAGTATAACTTTCGGACTTCTAAAACAAATTAAATGATTTTGGAGTCAATAGGAACGTAAAACAATGGGGAACTCTTATGGAAAAATTGACTTGAATGTTTGGACTTTTGGAAGAGTTTGAGTTTTTAGAATTCATCTTAGTGAATATACGATATTTGGGTCCCTAATTTGTATTCCTATTTGAATAGGAAATTTGCATTTGATAAAGGGGATCAATGAAGCCAAGAGGATCAAGAGGAGAGGCATCTTTTAAGCATGTATCCAACCAAGGAATTCAGGTGGGTTTCATGTTTATAATTTAGAAATGAGTCAATAAAGTTTTCTCCCAAATCCAGAATGATTTCAACTACTGCATAAATATTGTTTTTGTTTCTTTTGAATGATTTGCAAAAATATTCCATGTTTCAATATATGAACTTTTATGGTGAATTTCAAAATAAAAATGGAAATGCATTGAAACGTTTTATGTTATGCTTTGGAAAATTCATAGCATTTTGTATTTTTGAAAAAGAAAGAAAAGAGCATGAAAAGCATGGAAGCATTTGATAGAATGATTTGAGCATGAAATGAATATGTGCTTAGTTTGGGCAAGAGAGGAACGTTTTGTTAGTCATGTGCACGTCGACATATAGCCTTCTCCTGACTGCCCGCTTGTGTCCACGAGATCCTGAGAAATCGGACCCGTTTTGTTTACGGTATAAACTTTGGTTTATCCGTTTTGTTCCACGGAACTCTCGAGCCATTTGTTTGTGCATGGCATCTTTTAATTGTCAAGAATGTTGCATATATTGAGTGTTTTGTATTGATGGTTAAATGGTTATGTGTGTTGATGTGATGATATTTTCAACTATGAGTTTTGGAATTCAAACTTTTGAATTTGACGAGAATTTGGGAGCAAAGCGTTTTATGAACTTATTATGACTTTTATATGGCAAATGAACTTTTCAACGGTTTTGCTTATTCTTCTTTATAAACCTGTTACCCACTAGTTATAAGCTCACCCCCCTTCATTCCCATCCACAGTTGATGAGAAGAAGATCGGGTTAAGGGAAGTGAAGGTTTTTGTTTGTATGTTTACATAATGTATTGTTTTAAGTTAGTTTGGTGTTGAGAATTTTGGGATCAGTATATTTTGTATATTTGGATTTCGATGTTGATATTGTATTGTGGCTTGGAATGCCATGAGAGCTTGTAAATTTTATTCTTTTGATGTGGAGGCATTATGTCTGGATGATGTTGAGTAGATGTATGCATTTGCGTATATAGATCAGGTTGAGAGGAGTTTCGGTATACTTAAGGAAGTATCGATTTGATATGAATATTTTTGATTATGAAGCTTTGTTATATATACAGATAGGAACATAGAAATGAATGAGACTTTAAGCTTCACGATTTCTTTGGATTACGCTAACGTTTATGGTTCAATGGTTGGACTCCGAAAACGGGGCTCATCATGTTTGGTATCAAGGTAAGAAAAGATTTCAAGGAACCACGCTTCAGTATGATGATATTTTGTATCGAGGTTGGGTTCCGGAAATGGGGCCCAGCATTTGCGGTATCAAAGCAAGGTTTGTAAGTGTTATGGTTTTATTAAGAGCTGGATTCTGAAAACGGGGTCCAACAGTATCACTTCTATCGTCTCATTTTTAGCTTCGCTTCGTCTCATTTTCTTTCGTCTCATTTTCGGCTTTTGCTTCCGTCTCATATTCTTCTATCTCATTTCTTGCGTCTCATTCTTCCTTCTCATTTTTTGTGTCTCATTTTTAGCTTCCGTCTCATTTTCAGCTTCCGTCTCATTTTTAGCTTCCGTCTCATTTTTAACTTCCATCTCATTTTGTATCTGCATTATTATTTGGTCTTCATCAAAATTATTAATCGTAAAGTCATTTTGACTTAACAAACTACACATCCTATATTCAATCAAACATATCCATAGTGTAATTGAGTAGGTTGCAATTCCTTTCCGCCTCTGTTTTGTATATAGTTGCATTAAAATCCCCATTAACTATCCATAGACCCCTAACTGAAGCTTTAAGTCTTTGAAGGGAGTTCCATAATTCAGTTCTCTGAAAACCTATATTAAAGCCGCAGACAAATGTAGCAAGAGCATAAGTGTTTTCAATTTTGAATTTCAGCGTCGTGTGAATGAATTGCTGATTGGTTTCCAATACCTTCACTTCTAAGAAATCTCCATCATAAACAATAATAATCCTTCCATATGCGTGACATTGGTGGTTGGTGAGACTTTTCCATATGCTTCCCAAACAACCTAATTTATTCAGATTAGCTTTCCTAATTTTTGTTTCCAGCAAAGAAAATAACAAAGGCTTTTCCTTTAGAACAAAATCCCTTACCACATTAAACTTACAAGGGTTATTTATTCCTCTTACTTTCCAAACTATCAGGGTCATATGAGATTGATTTTCCCTTTGGAGCCTTTCCTACTGCTCCTATTACTTTTTTGTGAAATTAGTTATTCAAAATGTTCCTTTTAAGTAGCTCCTTTTTGCTATTCTTCCAACTGTTAGGTATGCTCATTTAGTTGGATTTTCTTGTCTCTATGACAAGGATTTGTCTCACCAATTTCCTTTTTACTTTCCTGGTTGTTCCTTGACAATTTATTGGAGGTAGTTAAAGGTTGTTATTGAATTTCCACTTGTAAATGTGAATCTGGAAGGATTTCCACTAGGGTACTCTCATATTTTATAGTTAGTTCTCTTTCAACTTGAACCATCTACCTTTTCTCACAAGATTATCTGAAATATATTCAACTTCCTCTAACTCTTTTTTATTTGCAGAATTTTTCTTCTCCAAACCCGACACTTCCCAAAAATCTCCTCTAGTGAAAATTTTCCCTATTGGTTTCCATTTTTTGCCTTATGCTTTTATAGAAGACCTTCATTGGTATGTAACCAATACCTTGTCTTCTGTAAGATAATTCCCATCATCCAATCTTAGGATGGGTATGCTATCTTTCATTTCCTTAGAAATATTCATACTTACACTTAATCGTGCAAATCCAATATGTTTTCTCAAAGCAATGTTTTCATCCATACAAATTGGTTTTCCTAAATAACTAGCTAGTATACTCAATCCTTTAGTTGTCCAATATTCCAAAGGAATATTATGGATATTGACCTAAATAGGAATATTTTAAATGAAAAATTTCTCTGATTCCATACCTGGTTGCCAATTTTGAAGAAATAAAGGAGAAATGTGCCAAGGGCCTTCTTCAATTACCTTTTGAGCTTCTAATTTAGAGGAGAAGGTAAAGATTAGGTTATCTTCCTCTATTAGCATAACTTCCATTAGCCCCTTACCTTTCCAATTTGTATGGGTCCAAGCTAGTATGACTGGAAAAGCTGAGCTTTTATCCATTAAAAAAATGAGTGTTGCTTCCCATGACCTAGCTCCGTTTTGCAGAATGTCTAACCTTGGAGTTATCACTAGCTTTCCTTCAATCTCTACTGGTGGATAGTAGATTAAGGATTAATTCGAATTATCACCCACAATCTGATTCCAAGTCTTTCTAGCCCTTGTGTTTTGTGGATACACACTGTCATATGGAAGTGGAAAAGTACTGGTTGGTGGTAGAGGTGGGGTAGTTTGGTTTGTGGAGTGTGTTGGGGACAAAGAGGGGGATGAAGGGAGGGAATAGGGAGGGAATAGGGAGAAGAGTATGGTAGAGGTGGGAAATCTATCTCTATTATAGTTTGTAATGAAGTCCAATAATGTTTTGTTTTATAGGGAAAACACTTTCATCAAAGATAATGTTGGAAAGAAGCTATAAAGGATGGGTGAAGATGAAAGAAATGGTTGAGGAGACAAAACTGGAATTTGGAAAACAGAAGCAGATCTAGACCCTAGAATAAAATAAAATGAAGAAGAAAAGAAGTTTTTGGGGGAACAGGTTTGGTGAAAGAGAAGGGTGGGTTTTTTATGTTTTACTTAGGGCAGCTTGGGTCAGATAATTTTTTCATATGTTGCATGAAGTGGCTTAATATTGTCACATCACATATGCCATTAATTTCTTTAATCGAAGTCAAATGTAAAAGACAAGGAACTTGTTTTTGGATAATTTCAAATTATAATAAATTATCTAAAGTATAGGGGGTGTTTTTGTCTTTTATCCTTATACATATGTACATATAATTGAAATTCAAATTATCTCAAATAGGATGACAATAAGTTAGGTCGAGTTGGACCCCAGCTTTTAATAGGGCTCGATTTGACCCGAGGCCTGATCGGGTCCAAGTTCAAGCTTGACTCGGTTTAACCAGATTTATTTTCTATTTTTAAAAATTAGAAATAAAAAACGACAATCTTTTCTTCAAAAACTTCTTTTGGACAAGTATTTATTTTTATGTAACATAATTCTATAGTTAAACTAAACTCGCTATCCAATACCTTTTTTTAATTTTATATAAATTTATATAATTATTTAAAATATTTATTATTATTATTTTATTGTGTTATTATTTATATTTTATATTTAATAAATAATATTTAAATGCCTCGTATCTTTTTAAGAGATTTTTAGATGTTTTTATTTATTTTGAGAAAATATTCTTAATTTTCTCGTTAATCGTGCTTAGAGCATTACGAGCAATTACAACTTACAAGTACACCAATAACAAAGTTCGTTATTTCGGTAAGTTTGAAAGATTTAGTTGGATCTATTTCTGTTGGCCATTCAATCATCATGAATTGAGTAGGAAATATTATGTTTTGTATAAATAAATTTTAGTTTTAAAATATTTCACAAGACTTTAAATACTTTTCTAATTTTGTAATGAAAACAAAATATATTAATTATAATGTTAAATAATTATATTTTGATGAAAATTTTAAAATTAAGTATTGTTAAGTTTAAAATAATTTTATTTATTATGAATAGTTTTATTTGTTATATTGTAGAATAGTTATAATAATCAAAGATAATATTTGAGATCAATTGCACTATTAATAAAAGGGCATTATTTGTTTATTTTTACAATATGTTTTAATTGTTTGATTTAATATTTTCAAATTTGAAATCAATTTTACATTTTAACAAAACATATATGTTTAGAAACTCCCAAGTAATAAGTTTTATATCCTATAATTACACATAATAAAAATATTTTTATATCATACTTCAATTTTATAACATATGTCAACTTATAACGAATAATATAGTTGTTTTTACCATAATGTACCATATTTTAAATAAAATAAAATAAATAATTAACATTCTTTTGATATATTTGAATTAATTTTCCTATTTAATATATATGCATCTATATTAATTTATTTAATGATTTATTTAAATATTTAAAATTACTAAATATTTATTTTTGATTATAGACAATTAATCCGCACATGTTTGAAAATAAGTAAGATTTAGGGGCTAAATGCCCAATTATGGGTCAAACGTTTTTTGATTTAATCAATTTAGGGTCAAACATTTTAACCTGTTCAAATAAAGTTGAAACGTTATCAATTCTCCTTAATGTTAGACTATTTTGGAAGAAAATCTGGCAGTATCTATAATTAGGTTCCTGAAAGATTAATGACTTAGTATATGCTCAAATGGATAGATTATGGCTAATGGATATGGCATGGGAAAGCATTGGACAGACTAATGTGCTATTGGCTTGGATGACTCATTATCAACTGATAGAGATGGGGAGATCTTGGATGATGTGGCAGATAAGATCACAAAGGATGTATTTTGTAGTACTTTGTAGTGACATGGAGTAGTACTTTGTAGTGACAAAGGTGGCTGTCTCAAAGACAGTGTCATTCACAGCTATGTATTTAGTGGAGGATGCAAAGCTGTGGTAGAGAATGTGACCCTCCAATGACATCAACACGGGTAGACCTCCCATCGACACTTGGGAGAAGATGAAGAATTAACTAACGAATCAGTTCCTCCCCAACAAAACTTCATGGCTTGTGAGGGAAGCTTTGAAGAGATTCAAGCAAGACGATTTATTACAGGATTATGTAAGGAAATTCACATCTTTGATGTTAGACGTGTGGAACATGTTGGAGGAGGACAAATTGTTCAACTTCATAACCGGGTTGCAAGGTTGGGCACAAATGGAGCTTCAAAGGTAGAATGTGAAAGACCTTCCAAGTGTGATAATGGCTACTGATGCCTTGATGGATCTTCAAATGCTACCACCAATTCAAACTAGCTATTAGGGTAAGAAAAATGGTGGTATGTGGAATGGCTCAGAGAAAGGCAAGGAGAAGCTTGGTGAATATTCTTAAGGTAAGAAAAAATCAAAAAGGTATATTGCTTGTTTCAGTTATGAAGGTCTACATTTTGCTCAAGAATGCCCAAGATAGAAGCCAGGTAAGGGGCAAGTAAATACCATGGTCACGAATGATCAAAGAGAAGGAGAGGAGGACTCGACGATAAAAACTTACCTCAGTAGTTTTGGTATGTTGGGCACAATGGGACTTGTGAAGGAGCATTCAAATGAAAGCAAGGAGAAAATCTATGGAGAGGGAGTATGGTACTTGGGATATGTGCCAATAGCTAAGGAGTCTTCCAAAAAGCCACACTTGAAGGAGTTTCGCCAGATTATTTCGACGAGGGCATCAAGTTCTTCTAGTAGGGACCCTTAAGTCTGAGATAGTGAAATCATGTAGGCATTGCTTTGACCAATTTTCTATATGTGGAAAAATGGAACAACGCAAATACTTGCGAGGAGGTAAGGACAAAAAGGGCAATGTCTAGAGTTGATATGCATTGGTGCACATTGGTCGAAATCTTCAACGATATACAAGATTCAGATATAAGACCAAAAGAAGAATTGAGATGAACATTAAGTAGAAGGTTAGCTAGACACATAATAGGAATATAAGAGAGTTCCAAGGGGACTCAGCAAGTTAGATCAAACATGGTGCAAGTTTTGGGAGAGTTTCAAACCTTGTAAGAGTTGACTTAGCTAAGGCTAGGCTTTTGAAGGACTAAGGACTTACTGTGTACTCAAATAGACAGACCATAAATAATGGATATGGAATAGGAAAGAATTGGATGGACTAATGTGTTAATGGCTTGGATGACTCATCATCAATGGATAAAGATGAGAAGATCTTGGATAATGTGGCAGATAAGATCACAAGGGATAAAGATCAGCTCTAAAGGATAAAGATCATACCAGAGGATCTTCTGAAGATAGTGGGCATCTTTGTGGATAAAGATAGATCAGGTATCCTCTTTTATCTTGTTACTGTAATGTAGGTTATTCCTATTAAATAGAGTCCTAATTGAATGGGGACGTCATTTTATTGGTTAGTGTCACATAATTTGATAAGGATAAGATATGATAAGATTGTGATCTTAGCTAGTAGAGTTTTATTAGGATTATAACTTAGTCATCTAGAGTATTCTATAAATAGCTCATTTGAGTTTTTCTCTTCATATGATGAGTGTGGGAGACACTTATGGATTGACAAAGCATTCCTTTGTATACTTTGAGGAAAGTAATAAAGATTGGTGTTTGTGGTATCTCTTTCACGTGTTCTTTTTTTGCCATTATTATTTAGTTCTTGTGTAGTTCTCTTGTAAGGGTATGACAGTGAAACACTGTGAGTTTCATGAGGGGATCAAGAATAAGTAGGTTAGTCGACGGTCATGAGACAAGGTTGAATCTTGCTTTAACAAAATTAAGTGGGATTGTCATGCAAAAGGGTTGGTCTATCTTATAAGACAAGTTCGTTCTTGAAGGAAAAACTTTGTAACAACAAGTATCGGAGCCAAATTTTGAGATGGCAAGAGGCAGCAATTTGACAGAATGTATCAATAGAGTGGAGGCATTCATTAGGCCGATTCCTTAATGGGACGAGGAGCTAACTTCTTACAAAACTCGATTCGAGATGTTGGAGGCACAAATCCAATAGTTGTAGCATCAAATACTAAAGTTGATGAGGTCACAAAAGGATTCTAGATGTGTGATCACAATCCTAAGGCATGTCGTTGTAACACAGGATACTGGACAAGCGAAAAGCACTTTAGTGAAGGTGCAAGAGCCACAAGTTTTTGATGACAAGTGGAGTGCCAAAAAGCTAAAAAATTTCTTATAGGGCATGGACTAAGTACTTTGTAGTGGCAAAGGTAGCTGACTCAGAGAAGGTGTCGATCACAGCGATGTATTTTGTGGAGGATGCAAAGTTGTGGTGGAGAATGAGACCCTCCAATGACATCAGTATGGGTACACCTCCCATCAACACTTGGGAGAAGATAAAGAAGGAGCTAATGGATCAGTTCCTCCACAACAAAACTTCATGGCTTACAAGGGAAGCTTTGAAGAGTTTGAAGCAAGATAACTCAGTGTAGGAGTATGTGAGGAAATTCACATCTTTGATGTTCGATGTGTTTGAAGGTAGAACGTGAAAGACCTTCCATGCACGATAGTGGCCGCTCATGCCTTGGTGGATCTTTAAATGCTACCACTAATTCAAACTAGTTGTTAGGGCAAGAAGAATGGTGGGATGTAGAATGGCTCGGAGAAAGGCAAGGAGAAGGTTGGTGAATCTTCTCAAGGTAAGAAAAAATTAAAAAGGGATATCGCTTGTTTCATTAGTGAAGGGGCACATTTTGCTCGAGAATGACTAAGACAAAAGGCATGTGAGGAGCAAGTAAATACCATGGTTGTGAACAATTAAGGAGAATGAGAGGAGGACTCGACGACAAAAGCCTACCTCAGTAGTTTTGCTATGTTAGGCATAATGGGACTTCTTAAGGAGCATTCGAACGAAAGCAAGGAGACACCTGATGGAGAGGGAATATGGTACTTGGGATATGTGTAAATGGTTAAGGAGTCTTCAAGGAAACTATACTTGAAGGAGTTTCCACACATTAATTCGACGAGCGCGTCAAGCTCTTCTGGTGGGGGTGGTTTGTTAGAACCCTAAGTCTGAGATAGTGAAATTGTACGATCATTAGTGAGCCTTGACTAGTGTTCTACACATGGAATAATGGAACAAAGCAAAGACTTATGAGGAGGCAAGGATAAAAAGACGCAATGTCTAGAGTTCACATGCATTGGTGCACATTGGCCGAAATCTTGGACGATATACAAGATTCGGATATGAGACCAAAAGAAGATACAAGATGGACATCGAGTAGAAAGTTAGCAAAATCACATGCATGTCAGGAATATACGAGAGTTTCAAAGTGACTCGACAAGTTAGATCAAGCATGATGCAAGTTTTAGGAGAGTTTTGGGAGAGTTTAAGACCTTATACGAGTTGACTTACCTAGGTTCATGAAGGACTAAGTGTAGCACCCCCTTACCGTAGGGTAAGCACCGGGACACCCATGGGTCATTCCGGCATATATCCCACAGCAAGGAAGTGCTACTTACGAAACTATCGCTGAATACTCGCATGGCATCAATACAATTAAACCGCAATATGTAAATCACTAAAATTTAAATCCACAATAAAAATCTTTCATTTCCCAAAATCAATCCAAAATATAGACAAGTCTATCAGTTCCCTAAAGTCTCAATACAATAACTCAAAAAGGAAACTGATAAAAACGTCTATACTAGGTCATCCCAAAAAATCACCCCAGCTGACCGACCTGTGTGCCATCGCTTCCCTTGATCACGCACTCGCACGGCAGGAAAATCTATCACGGGAGCTAGGATCCTATTAACGCTACCCTGAAAAATATATTGCAATGTTGGGTGAGTTTGCGAACTCAATGAGAAACCATCATCGATGGCGCACAAAGGAACGCTCGCCGCGGCGTGGAAACGCTCGCCGTGGCGCGCAATCCTTCGCGCCTCGCCGCGACGTCCACGAAGGAGCCCGTCGCGGCGTGAATTCCTTTCGCTCGTCGCGACGTCTCATTGGGCTCGCCGCGACAAGCACGCCTTCTCTCGCCGCGGTGTGCCCTTTCTCAGACGTCGCGACTTGCGGCCCAACTTCATCTTCTCCGATCATTTTCTACCATTTTTACTCAGTCAAACCTCCATAAAACACATTCAACTACCCAATCTAACACATTAAATACCATAAATGCCATAAACAACCATAAATACAACATTAAACACAATAAAACTTGCCAAATCATAGATCGATCGTTAACCCTAGAATCACCAATCGTCCAAAAATCCTCCAAGCTCAAACTCTCCCTATTTCCACTCTCATACCATATGAAACATCACCATCTCTCAGCGACAAGCATATCTTCACCACAATGGAAGAGAAACCAACAAAATCTCCAAGGGAAAAAGGGTTGAGATCGTCGACGGTGAGTAAAAAGGGGAAGAAGAAATGCTTAACTCCCAATTTCAAGACCATTTATATATATATATATATATATTGATTTAAACCTAGACTCACAATCCACAAGTCCTCAAATTCATTTAATGTCAGTCTCTAATTTCAATGGCAAAGACACTACGTAATCAAATCGCTCCTCAGAATCACAGTCCATCTGATCGAGGACTCTCTCTGTCCTCTCTAACCAACCCTCAGCCTCAGCAGGGTCGGTGCTGCCATTGAAGTCAACGACTCCGCCTTTGCAATCTATCATACCTCCTCTCCCGTCTCACGGGAACACTGGGAGGCAACTCATCAGAATGAGGCATAGGGGACTCTCTACTAGCTCCCACGGATCCTAGGTCAACTGGTTGATCCACTTGATCTCCAAGAACGGATGACCTAAAACAAACAAGAATCTGATCAATTTCTGATTTTCTCACTGAAATTTAAGCCTAAAATACACTATGCCCAAAAGATGCCAAACCATACTCTGATACCACTTAATGTAGCGCCCCCTTACCGTAGGGTACACACCGGGACACCCGTGGGTCGTTCCGGCACATATCCCACAGCATGGAAGTGCTACTTACGAAACTATCGCTGAATACTCGCATGACATCAATACAATTAAACCGCAATATGTAAATCACTAAAATTTAAAACCACAATAATAATCTTTCATTTCCCAAAATCAATCCAAAATATAAACAAGTCTATCAGTTCCCTAAAGTCTCAATACAATAAATCAAAAAGGAAACTGATAAAAACGTCTATACTAGGTCATCCCCAAAAATCGCCCCACCGATCAATTGTGCCATCGCTCCCTTGATCACGCACTCAAGACGGCAGAAAATCTATCACGGAGCTAGGATCCTACTAACGCGCCTGAAAAATATATTGCAATGTTGGGTGAGTTTGTGAACGCAATGAGAAACCATCATCGATGGTTCACCCAACTCATGCATATACACATAATATATCACATAGTACATTTTAACTCATTTTAGAACACTGTACACAATTTACATATTTATATGATAACATAGCTCAACATATCACTTCACAATTGTCATACATCACACGCATTCTCAATTTCACTACACTGTCAGATGCATAATGTATGCAAATTCTCATTTTATGTCATTGTTGTGGTGGCGTTAACACCGCCCCGCTTGGGCACTTTTCACAATGATCACATTTTCGGCAAGTAGGAGAGCCCTCAGGGTATGCACTACTGCCCACTCATATTAGGGATAGGAGAGCCCTCTGGGTATGTACTATTCCCTTTTTGGCCTTAGGCCCATTCACTGATATTCGAGCTTAAAGCTCTGCTCACTAAATGCTTCAGTCACAACTGTTAAGTTACCTCTTATAATCATGCCTAGCATGCACTAACACTTGCACAGTCACTAGCACATATACATATTTATATCACTTCACTCGTTTATCACGATCAGAACACTTACTCATAATTCTATACACTGATTCACAATCATAAGTATTCACATTTGCAACACATTCTGTACAATCACTCACAATCGGCACATTTACTCATAATTGTAGCACATTTATCTCACATTTGTATCACTCATATTGACAATTAATTTACACATTCACAGCACATATTATCACACAAAGATCGAGGAACCAACTAGGTTACTCACCTGTACCTTCCGAGCTACTGCCTGGAAGTTCCAGCGATATCCGTGGACTGTCGATCCAACGGTGCCTCTATAACAATACAAACGAATTCTCATCACTATAAGCTCAATCAATTGAATTCACTAATGCACATGTCATAATTGAAATTATATAATGCATGATCACGATTTTCCAGCGCTCTATCCAAATCCGCTATCTCTCGCTTCATAACCAAAAATTCACTATTCACTAAGTCAATAGCATCCATCGATTTCTCAAATCCCTCATTTAAAACTTTAATTATACTCCCAAAAGCCAAAACATAACTCTTAGGTTGCATTAGAAACTATAATGGACTCTCTTTCGATAATTACGATCTCTTTAATAAAAATTCAAGCTCTCACTTTCTACCACAATTGCAGACCTCTTTCTCTAGTTCACAACGAATCTAGAATCACCTCAATTGGAGGTCTACACTAAAAGTTATGCCCTAAAAACCAATTCAATCTCTCAAAATTTTCTGCCTCTCGCCGCGGCCTATCGTCTCTCGCCGCGGCGCACAAAGGAACGCTCGCCGCGGCGTGGAAACACTCGTCGTGGCGCACAATCCTTCGCGCCTCGCCGCGATGTCCACGAAGGAGCCCGTCGCGGCGTGAATTCCTTTCACTCGCCACGACGTCTCATTCAGCTCGCCGCGGCGAGCACGCCTTCTTTCGCCGAGGTGTGCCCTTTCTCAAACGTCGCGACGTGCGGCCCAACTTCATCTTCTCCGATAATTTTCTACCATTTTTACTCACTCAAACCTCCATAAAACACATTCAACTACGCAATCTAACACATTAAATACCATAAATGCCATAAACAACCATAAATACAACTTTAAACACAATAAAACTTACCAAATCATAGATCGATCGTTAACCCTAGAATCACCAATCGTCCGAAAATCCTCCAAGCTCAAACTCTCCCTATTTCCACTCTCATACCATACGAAACATCACCATCTCTCAGCCACAAGCAAATCTTCACCACAATGGAAGAGAAACCAACAAAATCTCCAAGGGAAAAAGGATTGAGATCATCGACGGTGAGTAAAAAGGGGAAGAATAAATGCTTAACTCCCAATTTCAAGACCATTTATATATATATATATATATATTGATTTAAACCTAGACTCACAATCCACAAGTCCTCAAATTCATTTAATCTCAGTCTCTAATTTCAATGGCAAAGACACTGCGTAATCAAATCGCTCCTCAGAATCACAGTCCATCTGATCGAGGACTCTCTCTTTCCTTTCTAACCAACCCTCAGCCTCAGCAGGGTCTGTGCTGCCATAGAAGTCAACAGCTCCCTGCTTGCGCAATCTATCATACCTCCTCTCCCGTCTCACGGGTGTAGGAAAATCCCGGTGTGAGCATCACATGCTCACGATGCGGAAAAAAAAAAAATTTTATTCCGGGACCTTCCCGAAAGCCAGGATCCATGTGTATATATATAACAAACTCAAACCGAACGACCAAAGGAGACCGTCTCTAACGGTATCCACGCAGAGATCGGAGAACCCAACCGGGACAAACCCTTTGACCCGGGAATAGCTAGAACAAATTAAAGACTGCTAGATCTTACGATTGTTCTATGGAGAGCTTGGAAAATGATGGAGCAGAAGCTTGAAGAAGGTGAAGCACGATGATGATGAAGAAAGAGAACTTTTTTCTCTAAACCATTTCTTCCTCTCTTATACCAAGCCAACGATCATCCTTAGTTTAAGACCAAAGAAACTCCTTTTTTTATCTTTCATGCCCATAAGCCACGAAGATCATCACCTTTTTCACTTTTCCATTTTGTCTTTTAGTCATTAAATTCATTAATGACTAAGCATATAAATGGAAGCTTCTTATGCTTCCTCTCCTCCATCCACGTACATTCATATATATATATATATATTAATTACTTAATTAATTAATATATATAATTGCTGAAGCGGTCCAGTCAAACTGGGGTCGGTCTTACCGGCCTACCGGGTCCCGGTATGGGAAAAACCCCCGGAGACCTTTCTCAGCAATATCAATATCGCGATCTCATCGGGACATATCTCGATCTCATCGGGATCTAATTAATCGTGTTGCTCTCCATATATTGGAACTCTGTCCAAAACTATTTTACGAGTTCTCCGGGATACTCTTATGCGTGTGACCCATTAGGTTCTCGGTTATGTTGGCCACTTAGATTAACACTTAATCTAAGCAAGTCATGAGCGGTATCTAGCAACACATCATGACCCCCAATTAACCGGAAAGTAATTGGTTTGACGAATGAAGCTATATTCATCATGGACCATATCACGAACCTTTCCATAGACAATTACCGTGCAATTCGTCCTTTCACCATCCTATACCCCACTTGGTTATGAGTATGGGCAATGTGTCAACTCTCACTAGATCGACTACGCCAAATCTAGTCCAGTGATTTCAATTCTTGTCCGGGACTCATTACTTTATATGTCATCAAGACACTCTTCACGACATACATACTCCTACCAGAGATTTCTAAGTAATGACCCCGACAAGAGGCCATGGGTATCATCTTACGCTATCACGTAGTGGTGAATCCTCTATTGGCTACTCAATTACCTTCAATACCTCAAACTGCACCCAAGCACCACCCTATGAGCGACCTCAGTAAGGCAACAAGGAATGAAGTCAAAGCACGTAATCAAGATTCAAGATATCCTTGAGCACCTCAAGTCTAAGGATACTTGCACCATTGCTATGATGAGAT